>QMIH01000183.1:738855-753853 GCA_003987875.1 Clarias batrachus
AAAGAAAGAAAGAAAGAAAGAAAGAAAGAAAGAAAGAAAGAAAGAAAGAAAGAAAGAAAGAAAGAAAGAAAGAAAGAAAGAAAGAAAGAAAGAAAGAAAGTGCAAAGAGGGTGCCAAAAGTTTTTCTTCTTTTTTTTCTTGCAATTATGGTGTTCATAAGAATTGTTATACAGAGCTGTTTCATTAATTATCGGCTACCTTGGCAAACCACTTGTTCAGTTAAATTAGGTCAATGGAACTAGCTGTTGCATCATAAACGTTTTAAAAATTCATATTAAACAATAGTATTCTATAAAAATAAAAACACAAAAAAATAAGTAAAAATCTGACATACTCAGGTTCTCTCAAGCCTTTCACTCTCAGAAGACGTGATGCCTGAAATAAAGTCCAGAACGAAAGGTCAAGTTAAAGTGTTCTGAAAAAACATGGTCCTCGAGTACCACCCCATCCATTCATCCATTTTCCATACCACTTATCCTGTGTGGGAGAGGGGAGGGGGGCTGGAGCTTAACACTGGGCACACAAACACATGCACTCACTCACACACACACATACATGCATGCATACACACACACACACACACACACACACACACACACACACACACACACACACACTCTGGGGGCACTATTTGAAACATTATTTATAATCTACACTGCATGTCTTTGGACTGAGGAAACCAGAGTACCTGAAGGAAACCCACGAGGCACCAGGGGAACATGCAAAGTCCGCAGACCAGAAGTGAGATTCAAAACTCCAATCCTGGAGTTGCAACACAACAGTGTCCAAGTGCCACTCGGTGCCACTCTGAGCAGCAGCAGCGCCTGTTTAGAAAAACAGGACATTCAGATAGGCTTTTCATCAAGGAAAATAACAAAACATACAAGAAAAAGTTGACAATTTACCAAAAATATTGTTTACTTCCTCTATTAATGAGAAAGTACAATGTAGAATCATTAAAAGTTCAGTCTGTTCCTTCATTCTGCTATAAATTGTGCCTCTTTCATAAGTGATGCAGTATCTGTGTGCTCCTAAGGCTTTTATTATTTGCATACAATTATTTGTACAAAACTAGTTTCCTCCTACCGTCCAAAGACATGCAGATTAGGTTAATTGGCATTTCCAAATTGCCTGTAGTGTGCGAATGAGTGAGTGTGTAAGTGTGTGCCCCATTCAAGGTGTACCCCATCCAGTGCCCCGAGTCACCTGAGATCTGAACAGGATTTGCGTATAAAGAATGAGCGGGAGAATTATTTGTACAGATTCTTGTCACATGTTCAGTTGTTCGAGAATCGCTGCTAAAGTTAGGGATACAATACATGACTTTCACAACTGTAGAAAACAAATGGTGGATCATACACTTAAGGCCTGTATCTTGTCACTCAAGAGTAAACTTTTAAGTTGAAGAAGAAGATAAAGAAATAAATAAACACACAGGCAACAACGGTTCTAACATGCAGTACTGGTTGACCAGGTTCTTTGTGGACTCCTCCATTCACTTCTCCATTCTCTGTCTCCATGCTTTGATCCTGCCTCCCCTATGTTAAATGGTACACAATTTCCCGGTTGGTTTGGTATCCACGGTACATCACGTGATGGTATCTAGAGTTGGCTCTGAAAAATGAAATGTGTTATATACTGCGACTCATGTCGGGAGGAGTCTGTTCTCAGTCTGTTCTCCTCACACACTTGCCAATTCAAGTCTGTAGCCCTTGTGCACTTACAAGTTTCTATGCCAAGTTGCTACGCCAACTGCACGCAACATGTGCTCACTGGCGAGGACCGGCTCCGCACGATTTTGAATCCTATACAAAATTCTGTCTGAAGTTGTGTAGTGTATCCCCAGCCTAAGGAAGGAGAGGATTTGTGGAGATCCACAATTAGCTTCAGGTCTTCTCCAAAAACAGGTCAATCAGAAGCTTCAAAACGTCAGTACCTACAGTAGGTTTCTGGGATCGTTTAGACTGTTCAAAGAGTCAGCGTGGTGTTCGTAAACATTTAAGTCACAGAAATTATGATATCATTCATTAAAGCTGAATTATAACTGACACTAATTGACTATTTAAATCTCTGATGTGAAGGAAGAAGATTCCCTAAGGAAATTTAAAAAATGGCAAAAGAAATGTCAAGGAAAGCTACATGTTTCAGACATTTGAGCAACCAGTTTGAGTATTTGTTTGAAAGAAAAAGAAGAAGAGAGGAAAAAACTAAAAATATTTCCACTACAAGGTCTGACTGATCCTGGGACAAGCTTCTTAAAATTGAACTTTCAGGTTAGTTCGAATTTCTTCCTGCACTGATTTTCTTTTTTTTAATGTGTTTTAAGAAAAATAATGTTAAAACATTACACATCTGTAAAGTAGTAATATAGAAAATAGTATAAAACAGTAACCCTCCTGCACATTGGCTGGGCTGTCAGTAAGAACCCACTGTTCTGGACACGGTGAAATCTTCACTCAGTGTTCTCCCTCGGTTCTCTCTCAGATACAGCAGTGTAATTGCTTTCAGAGAGAAAAACCGAGCTCGCTTTGGCGTGAACGAGGCTGGGGATTATGACTCTGGTAATTGACTTGGAAATAAACTCTCGGTCACGTACGCGCTCTGGAGCACGAGTACCTGAGGGCCCGTGTGGAGGGCCAGAGTGCGGATTAGGACGAGGCCATGGTGAATGCCATTAAACCCTGATGGCTCTCATGTTCTCCTGTGAGAGAAAAAACATTAAATGAGACAAAATTGCTCTGGTTTTCAGTCTGTTGGGATGAAACTCAGCCATACTGAACAATTTATTACGACTTTTATTTAACGCTAAACTGAAAATGGAGCACATAATACAGATTTTTTTTTTCTTTTTTTTATTAATGACATTCACTTTGTGCCAAAGCATTATAATACAGCTGAACTGGGTAAGGAGATCAGGATAACTTTACTTTTGTTTATACAAAAATAAATAATATAATAGACCTTGAAATGTTTGCAGATAAATTAATATTTAGTGACTTCGCATTTGTGAGGTCAGACACTGATGTTGGTAAGAAGGCCTGGCTTGCAGTCTCTGCTCTAATTCATCCCAAAGGTTCTATGAGGTTGAGGTCAGGACTCAACAGTGCAGGCCAGAAACCTGCTCATCCATGTCTTTATAGACTGGTGCTCAGTCATGCTGGAACAGGAAGAGCCCATCCACAAAGTTAGGTGCATGAAATTGTCCAAAATGTCTTGGCATGCTGAAGCATTAAGAGTACCTTTCACTGGACGTAACTCCTGAAAAACAACCCCACATCAGTTCCAACATGACTGCACACCAGTGCACAAAGCAAGGTCCATAAGCACGTCTGCGCAAGTTTTGACCTCAACCCGATAGAACACTTCTGGGATGAATTAGAGTGGAGACTGCTAGCCAGGACTTTTAGTCTTTCATCAGTGTCTTCACAGTGACCTCACAAATGCGCACAAATGCACTGTTATAGCTGCAAAGGGTAGGACAATGTCATATTAAACCCTATAGATTAATAGTTGGATATTACTCAAGTTCATATGCATGTGAAGGCAGGCGAGTGAATATTTTGGCAATATAGTGTATATACAGTATAGTATGTGTAAAACAGGTGGCTTTTTAAAGATTTTTAGACAGTTCATTTTTTTTCTGGATTTTGGCCAGTAGTTAAAGCACAACACTTATACGCACATACTTTGAGTGCTTACAGGATAATAATTGTGACAGTTTGTCACAATAAAAACAAGTCTATGCACAATGTTTTATAAAGCTTTTGTTTTTTTTTTGACATGTTCTAAGACTACATTGTCTTCTGGGATTGTGGCACATAATTCACATCACATCACATCATCTCTCATTAAAGCTTTCAACCGCTGGGTAGCTATAAGTTTGCTCTTCGTCTCATTATAGATATTTTTATTGATTGCTCACTATTGTAACTAGCACAGTCATGAAACAACAACAACAATAATAATAATAATAATAATAATAATAATAATAATAATAACCCTTAACAATAATTATAATAAATATTATTATTATTAATCCAACCCCCTTAGCTCAGCTCCTGTGTTCTCTTGTCTTTGTCCATCTTATTATCTTATCTTAAATCCCAATTTTCTCACTTTAACGTTTTATTTGTAAACAGCCTGCACTCAAAATTTTTTATACATTAATGTGAAATGTATTAGTATACCTGGCACAACTATTAAAATATTAAACTAAAAAAAGAATACTCTTAAAATATGTACACAGTGTGTATCAGTGACCCTGACGCTTGAATGAGAGGCCAAAGGAACATGGTGTGATTAGGGCTGGTGTATTCTACCTTGAGGGCTCAGGGTTTAAATTGTGTCCTGGTCTACTGTATGTGGGTGAAGTGTGCATGTTTGTCATGTAAATTGTATAAGTGTATGTAATTTGTGTTCTGCAGTGAGTTGGCATCCCGTGACCCAACCCACGATAAGTTGAACAGAAGATAAAGGTATAAATGAGAGTTCTTATTTTCATTCGGCACATTTGTATTTACATTGTATGTGAGGTCTTGTGAGAAACTAGGGTCACATTGATGCTGTATTCCTGCCTCATGCCCAGTCTTTTGGGATCGACTCCGGATCCACAATGATCCATCAAGATTACTTTAAGCTGCAGTTTAAACAGAAGAAAAGTGTTACAGAAATTTATAAGAAAGTTATTAAAATTATTTTTTTCCTCGCTAGCTCTCTAATTACAGCTGCAGAATTGGACTTGGACTTTTGTGTCTTTTTTTCCATCTGGGCCTTGTCGTTAGCGGAAGCTTCCCACCGTTACACAGTGAGAAAAGTGAAGTTAAAGTATAATGAGACAGCAGCAGTGGTCCGATCTCAGCGCCCACACAGGGTCAGACACGGGTGAACACACACATCTCCACCTCATCTCTCTCTCTCTCTCTCTCTCTCTCGTTCTCTCTCTCGCTCTCTCTCTCTCTCTCTCTCTCTCTCACACACACACACACACACACACACACACACACACACACACACACACACACACACACATACACACAGTTAAACTCTCAGTCTCAAACCACAAATTCATCTAACTGCCTCACTGTCACTTTAGCTTTCTTCCAATGTCTGAGGAGCAATGGATGTGCATGATTGATACTGCACTAATTCAGTTAAATTATTAGAAATTCAGTGAAAATTGTTTAAAGATGTGGGTATATGTGTAATGTAATAATGAATAATGTAATAAAGAAAGAATGTAATGTTTAAATATATACCAACATAAAAAACAAGATCCAAATTGGCTAAATCTCTCAGACTGTTGTTAATGGGTGTGGCCTAGAATTCTAATAAGCAGCTTGATTGACAGTTTTCTGTTTGAGACACCACCTACAATAGAAAAATCAGGAACCAGGAGGTTAACTAGGTTAGCTTTCTTTTGGTCAGTTAGCTTTTATTTACAAGGCTTTCTTCCATGAGGTTAGCTTTCAATCACTAGGTTAGCTTTCTCTGACTGGTTAGCTTAGTTTGTTTTCGGTCATTGTATTCACTAGTTTAGCTTTCAGTTTAGGTTTTACTCAATAAGTAAATGTTCTTCTACCGAAGTTAGCTTTCTTCTGCTAGGCTTGTTTTCTCTTGTAAGTTAGAGTTCACTCATGCAAGCATTAGCCACAATCCACTATGAGCAATGAGTCAGTTTATTACTGCACCCTTCAGTCAAGTGTGTACTAAAACAAAGTTAAACTTATAATAAGATTTCTGTTCGCACTGTTAAGCGTAATTAACAGCATCAACTAATGTAAAAAAATAGGCAAATTTAAAACTAATTCCACTAGTGTATTTTTCCTCAGTGGGTTTTTACTCACCATAGGGCTCTGCTCAACACACACAAACACATATTGTATTATTTTTATTAATATTGATATTAATAGCACTATCACAAATTATTATTATTATTATTATTATTATTATTATTATTATTATTATTATTCTGTTTATCATTGTCTTCATTCATGACCATTCTAATGGTTTAAATTTCATGTAAGGGAAATTAGTTTAATGATTTTCATTAGGTTCCAGTAGATTTCCATTAGAGATGGTTGGTAACTATTAAAGATGACTAGATCTGCATTTATACATAGATGATCATCAGAATAAAAGAAATCATTATGGTAAAGCATCAGGACCCTAGCATTAGGAACAACATATTCCATTAAACAGACTATCAAAAAATTATCATAACAGATTTCTAATGGTACCTAATAAAAGAAGGTTTTGCTGGTGTTTAATTAATAAGAAAATCTGCGACTGGGGCTAGCACTGTAAGACACTGCAGTTATATAAATACAACAATATATATATATATTTTATAATTATATATATATTACAGGTTACATGAAATAAGGTCACAACCTTAGGCTTTGTCTTATGGCACACACACACACACACACACACACACACACACACACACACACACACACACACACACACACACACACACACACACACAGTTTGACCTTTTACTGCCATCAGATTTATGGTAGTGAGCGTTTTTAAGAGCCGGCTGCACTTTAACAGTCCTGTGTGGACAAATTCTTCATTTAAAACCCAATTTAATGTGTTCCAAGGAAATGCTTCATAAATCAGTTAATTCTGATAACAAAAAAAAACATCAAAAGAAAAAAGATACCAGGATACATGTATTATGCATTTTTTTTTGTTTGTTTAATCTTGTACTTCAAATGTGTAATTAATCAAGATGTAATATGTAAAAATTAATTTTATTTAGATAGAAAATGTATTTATGAATTTATCAATTTTATTTATTTAATTTTTTTTATTATTAAGTGAATAAAGATGAATGAGGAATGAGGCAGAACAGAAAGAACCTGAAAAGTGTGAAAGAATGTAAGCATTAATTATTGGTAAATGAGCAGCAGGGTAAACACAGCATGGCAGTACTGAAGAGTCTGTAAATATTTAGGCGTGCACTTGGCCAAGGGGGGCAGGGAGAATTTAAAAGATTCTTTTTTTTTCACCACAGTCCTCCTCCTAAACATAATGACCTGTCAGAAGCACTTCCTTTACAAAAACATGTCCGTCTTTTAAGGTGAAGGGCGCCTCCTTTAAAAAAAAAGGTTTAAACAGAGCATGAGGGTTGAAAGGTCAAAGGTTAAATGGCGCTCTTACAATTGATGACAAGTTGGAAAGCTTGGGAAAGAAAAAGAGGAACAAAGAGGTCAGGTGTAAAAAATAAGAAAAGAAAGACATATATTTTACAACAATTTCATAGAATTTTTTTTTAAATAGAATAGTAAATTGTTTGAGATTAATCTGTTCTTTTTTTTCCCCCCTGGTGAATATTATAACAAAAATTATACATAATGCTATTGATAATTATAAGTTTAAGACTTAATATTTATGAAATAGTTAATGTATATAATTTCTATTTTTATATAATATATAAATAATTTTTTTAGGTATAAGTTTGTACATTTTATCTGAAAACCTCAATCTGAAAATACAATTCTAATTTTAAAGAACTAATGAAATGATAAATTCTTAATTATATATAATTATTAACACTTTCTGATAGGAACACCTGTACACTGAATATCCATTCATTTATCTAATCAGCCATCAATCTGGCAGCAGCACAGTGCATACAGATGCAGGTCAAAACCTTCAATGAATATACACATCAAACATCAGGTTGAAAAAGAGTGATCTTGGTGACTTTAACCATGGCATAGCTGCTGGTGCCAGATGGACTGGTCTGAGCTTTTTCTAAATGGCTGATCTCATGGGATTTACGCAAACAACAGTCTTGAGTTTACACAGAATCGTGCGAAAGAGAGTCTGCGGGCTGAAACACCTAGCCGAAGTAAGAGATCAGAGGAGAATGACCAGACTGGTCTGAACTGCCAGGAAGGATAAAGCAATTCAAATAAGCAATTTATTATGAACCTCAGAAAGAATCTCAGAAATCAAAACACATTAAACCTTGAGGTGGACTTCAACAGCAGCCGAGCTATATCAGTTTTCACTCCATCAGCCAAAGAACAAAAATCAGCGGCTATCATGGACACAGACTAATTAAAACAGTTAAAAACTGGGAAAAGTCCTGGTGATTTTTTTCCCCCTAATATTAGTAACTGTACAGTTTGATAAACCTGTGTCTACGATAGCTTCAGACTTTTGTTGAGGGATGACAGGAGTGAAACCTCATGGGGTTAGCCCTGCCATAGCCCATACATCTCAAACTTGGGAATTTTGTGCATCCTGAGATGTTTTAGTGTTTTATGCATGCAAATAACTGACTAATAGATCCCACCCCTTGACAAGTGTTAGTCAATGTTATGCTAATATGTAAAATAATCTTAAAGGTTATTACAGTGTGTGTGTGTGTGTGTGTGTGTGTGTGTGTGTGTGTGTGTGTGTGTGTTTCACAGAACATGAAAAAATTATAAAAGATTCACAAAATGTCGGAGCGTTTTTCTTTGCTGACCTCATTCTGACTCCCACATGTCATCAGTCACTTACACTGAGGCTGCACATGGGGCATAACATCATCAATAACACAGAGAGAGAGAGCGCGTGAGAGAAAGAGAGAGAGAGAGAGAGAGAGAGAGAGAGAGAGAGAGAGAGAGAGAGACAAAGTCTCAATTTCTCTCAAGTTCCATTTCTGGTGCTATTTTTAAGAGTTATAATTTTATAGAGAAAGACACATTAATCATTGCTGTTACTACACACACACACACACACACACACACACACACACAAATCAGAATCATTTCAGAATCTGGGTTTATATCTATGAATAAAACCTGTTTCCATAGTAATAACACTTTTACACAATAATACTGACCTTGTGAGGATGTTTGTCTTGACCTCATGAGAAAAATATAATAAAAAAAATTATTGCTTATTTTTTTAACAAAAAGTCCAGCAAAAAGATTTTAAGTTAGGTACTGAGGTTAGCGTTATGGGTTAGGCGTAGGCGTAGGCGTAATATTACTCATTGTGCTGATTTTTTTTATTTTATTTTATTTATCCAGAGCGCACAGCTCCATTTTCTCTTTTATACACCTTTTTAAACTATAAACATAAAATAAATGAAAAAGACACAGGAAAAGAAAATGGCAAAATATTATAACAAGACTTTTATGCTTTGTATTCACTCTTGAGATAAAGGTGAAACGTGAAAAAATATATATTTAAATTCGTTATATATATATATATATATATAAAATAAAAAACAAGAGACAAGAGAGAAAGAGAGAGAGAAACTTCAGTGCATTTCCTTCTAAGCTTACCCAAATGGACAGGATCACCTACACCATCATAGTTTAGGAATTCTGTAGTAACGTTTACTCTTTGCTCTTAAAGAGAAACTTTTAGTGCCACTTAAGAGAACTTTTAGCGTAAGATAAGATTCTATCAGAATTTGGTCCCGGAAGAGAGGGGCTGTGTCTGTGATTACTCATTCACGCTTCACTTCACTAGCTACTATTTCGTAATGTGCACTATGTAGGAACTGAATTCACTTTAGACAGGCAAGCATCATCACAACCTGCTGTAACATAAAATATAACCTATATATAACCCACATACTGTAGCACCAAATCTTACAAATAGCTATAAATTCTACAGTATAATTTCAGATGTTGACAAACGTTACAAATCATGGTACAAACTTTACAAATGATGTTACAGATACCTACAGTACAAACATTATGAATTGTGTTACAAATTGCTACAACTATTATGTGATAATATTTTAACCATTTCAAACTGTGCTACAAATGTTTCAAGTTACATGACAAATTGCTTCCAATTTTACAAATTGTGTTTAGCTAATACACACACACACACACACACACACACACACACACACACACACACACACACTACATGTTACTGTATGTTACAAATTGCTGTAAACATTTTCAAATTTTGCCAAATGTTAAAAGTTATGTTACAATTTGCTCCAGTAATTTTGAAATGCACTTTAAATGATCAACAAATTTTATGTATTTAGTTTATAAAACTAACACAGACTGTACAGTTGTGTCACAAAACATTACAATTCATCAAACTTTGCTAATTAACTTACAAACTACTTCAGATGTTAAGCATTATTTTACAAATATTATTATTTTACAAACTTAACATTATTTTAGAAATTTGGATGGTCAAACAATTGCTCTTCTGTGGTGACAGGTACAACTCATATTGTAGTAGAACAGACTGAATTACAGTTCCCATACATATAAACCACAAATTCCAACTTACTAACATTTCCCTATGTTAAACTAAAACTTTACTATAAACAAGACATGAGCTCACTTTATTCTTCTTTTAATCCATTCTCCAGGATTTTGTGGTCAGCCTTTCTGAGTAGCAGTAATATGATATTCCTGATAACCTTTTCACCTCTCAAGCCTCAAGGCCCCAATGTCAGAAAGCATGTAAATGTGTTTTATAGCTTCATAAAGCTTTGAGGAGGTTGAGACATAAACCCGGCTTCCCTGCAGCCTTTTATTACACGACGAGCCACATGTTTAAAGCTCTTAAATGCTGCAACAGTAAACGCAGGGGCGCAGTAATGCACCGACCCACCGCAACAAACCAACACCACTCATAAATACTGCTCTCATAAAGCCGTGTCATGTTTCAGAGCTGCTCGATCTCACAAACCTCAGCACTTTCATTGTTTTGTATTGCACATTCATATGAAATTTATCATTATGAGCATGTCAGTATATAATAATAAGAATAAGAATAAAACCTTAAAGCACAACCTGGTGAAGAGTTGGACACAATAAAGTTAAATACTGAAAACTGAAACTTTAATGGAAATGTTTTTATGGGGAAATAAAGCGCACAGTTTAACGCACACCAAGGGACTGAATTAAATAAAATGAATTATTGTTATTGTTATTACTTTGCATACAAACAATGCTAATTCAATAGCAATAACAATTAAATGAAAAATTCTGTAAATCAGAATATGTATTCATATGTAAAATTCATATTTATTAAGATCGAAGTATAATACAATTTTCATTATGTTAATATTAATCTAGTTCACAACACAAGCTGATTGGGACCCTGCAAAAGAAGTGTCAGTGTTGAGAAGCAAAAAAAAAAAAAAAAAGTGAGTGAGTGAGTGAGTGAACTGTAGGAACAGGAATCAGGTCAAATTGTGTTCTCTCCTCTTCAAGTTTGATGTCAGTAAATAACAGTACGTTAGGTGTAGTACATCTTTCTCTAGCATGTCTCTATTGCTAACCTGGCTTAGAAGTTCATCTCTTGGTCTGTTTGTGTTTTGCTTGCTCACCAGCCACTTCCAGGGCTGTACTTACATTTGACACAGTGGTACATTTAAAGAAAGGGTTTATAAACTGCAGATCGCAAAGGATGACCGCGTCACTCACAATCAGGTGCACATTTGCCTGAGTAGGAGGTGAATGGGTTATTTTGCTGAATAGATTTGTTGTTAGGATTTCCTAATGCATACACTTGTCAATCCAACAATTATTTGAATGCACACACACACACACACACACACACACACACACACACACACACACACAGAAACACACACTTGATTCAGAAGTTTGTTATGGAAAAAAGATTAAACTTTAACCATGTAATTGTGTGTGTGTGTGTGTGAGTGTGTGTGTGTGTGTGTGTGTGTGTGTGCATTCATCCTCCATCTCCTCCATCTCCAGTGTGATTACAGAGGTGTGTTTTGGGCTGGAATGTTCTCACGGGGTGGAGAGGAACACCATCCTTGCAGATCCGGATGGAAATTTACTCCCAGAGGAACACCTGTATCAGAAGGAATTACCTCAGCCAGCCATGAAGAACTAATCCTGAGTGATTAGAGCGTCGGAGAAGTAGGAATGCTGCGGCATAATAAGCTTCAGAGTGTGAGGAATGGAGGTTAATTCACACTGTAGAAGGATGAGAGATAAAACACAGAGAGAGAGAGAGAGAGAGAGAGAGAGAGTGTGTGTGTGTGTGTGTGTGTGTGTGTGTGTGTGTGTGTGTGTGTGTGTGTGTGTGTGCGTGTGTGTGTGGTGAGTGGGTGGATGAAGTTCTATAGAAAATGGACACAAAGCTCAGGTTTTTTAGCAAGAGTCCACTGTAAGAATTAAAGATTTATAGTATAAAAACCATTAGTTATAATTTTTGACTATTATATGATGTAAGTTATGTCATTAAACAGTTACAATATAATGTGTTTTTTTATATTTATATTCATTGATTCATTTTATGTAGGTAGGTATGTAGGTAAGTAGATACAGCAGGTATTGGTTTGTGTTTGTTAATGCACATAAATTATCTGAACTATTAGTTAAAATAGTAATAAATATCTGCACGTTAATGGATATAAAGGTACTGCATAGTTGCATGGTTGCTCATTATAGGCTGGGTCAGGTTAAAATTCAGGTGTGGTTAAAGGGGATGGGTTTATAATTATTGAATGTTTAAATATTAATTAGCAAGATAATGGAATAATTATAGAGAATTCATACAAAGAATAAGACAAGTTACAATGTGTTTTTAGTTGTCAGGATAGATGAGACTGGATGTAGTAAATAATTATTTACGTCCATCATCATTACAATAAACCAAGCAAACATGTTGTGACAATCATAATGTGAACAGAGCTGCTATAAGCATTAGAAATTCCCGTCAAAATGGGAATAAATACAGCCGTCACCACTGGCCTCCACAGTGCCTAGATGGACCACAGCGGTTCCCAGATGGATGGATGAAAGGAATAGCACACTTAAACAGGAGACCCAGCTTTTTGCGGCAACATGACAAAAAGTAAAACTGAACCATTAACGTTAACATCTGTTTCTTGGCTCGCAAAGAAACTGAGGAAGAACTCAAAATAATACAACTAATAAATAAACTAAAATCTCCTGAACATAATAAGAACAGGAAGCGAACCAGAAATTAACTGCAAATTAAACATAGAAGGCTGAGAAGAGGTCTTTGACATGGTCAAAATAAGAGCCCTGACAGAACCATAGCTCTAAGGTATGGCACCAACCTGAGTGGACAACCACTAACTATCCATGGTTGTCTCTCCATCTTGAAAGAAACTTGCCATGGGTAATGGACAGGCTCTTAGTATGGATGCCAGAATGGTGTTTGCTGGATCGTGACCCACCATGATTCAGTGTGGGCGATGGGGTGGGGCTCATCGTGGACTTGTAGCTATAGGATACCCACCTTCCCAAACTGTGACAACACCAGCATGTCATTGAATCTAGGGGATATTGCTGGGTCTGGCTGAGCTGAGCACAACTCTTTTGTAACAGGATTGAGGTCAGGTGGAGAAGAACATGGCTTAGAAGAAGCCAGGCATGGCTTAGACAGAAGGGACTTGGCTTAGATGGAGCAGGGCTTAGGTCAGAAGAAGCAGAGCTTGGCTAAGAATGAGCAGGGCTTGGCTGGGTATGAACAGGGCATGGCTCAAGCAGAACAGGGTTAGGTTCCGATAGAGCATGGCACTGCTATATATCATGCCTTTGATTGAAGTGAGCAAGGTATTGCTGGGGCAGTTTAAGGCATTGCTTTAACAGTCCATGGCATTGCTGGTGAAGGTCAGGGCGTTGCTCGGACAGCGCCTGGTATTGCATCAGTACTGCTAGTATACAGGGCTCAGGATCAAACATCCTGCACACAGCACATGCACAACCTAAAACATATACAGTAGATATCTGAAGTGGGAAAATGTTCATGTGAAAATGTATTATTATTATTATTTTTATTAATATAATTATTGTTATAATAATAGAGTGATAAGCGGTGTTAGAGTGAGGGATGGAGTTAGAGAGATAAGCAGTGTTAGATCGAGGAGTGGGGTTATAAGGAGTATTACAATGAGGGGTGAGGTTAGAGTGGGGGAAGGGCTAAAGTGATACGTGGTATGAGAGTGAGGGGAGGGGTTAGAGTGATACACAGTGTAGGAGTGAATGGTGGGGTCAAGTGATACATGGTGTAGGATTGGGATTGGGGTGATACATGGTGTAAGAGTGATGGGTGGGGTTCGAATGATACATGGTGTGAGAATGGGGTTGGGGTGATACATGGTGTAAGAGTGACGAATAGGGTTAGAGAGTACACTATGTCTTACATCATTCTACACCATGTATACCTTTTAACCCCACCCCTCAATGTTGCACCATGTAAGAATAAGTAGTGGGGTTGAAGTGATAAGCTGTGATGGAGGAAGGGGAGAGGTTAGAGTGAAGCAGTGTTAGATTGAGTGGGTGGAGGTAGAGTGAGACAATGTAAAAGTCTTCGAAATAAACGTATTGCTTATTTGTGTGTTAGTGAGAAATTCAAGTGTGTTAAATGAGGAGTTGTTTGGGAGAAATTAGCATAGCATTAGCGAGGAGGGCCGGGTGCTGGAGGAGGAGCCATTCGTTCTGAAGAATTACTGTAGCATTAGCTGGAAGCGTCATTAATCAGAGCTCAGCTCCTGGTGATGAATGAACGCCAACATGGGGATTAATTAATAACTGTGTAAGTTCACTGATAATGACAGAACTAAAACATTATTGATGACCCAATCAGAAAACGCACACACACACACACACACACACACACACACACACACACACACACACACACACACACACACACACACACACACACAGGCATTGTGTAATTAATTAATTCTACATTTGGGTTTCCAGCATTTCTAAATTTCTTTTCCTGCACACACACACACAGACAACAACACATAGACATACACACACGCATACACTGCAGCCCCCTTTTAAACTCCATTTTAATCCTTCCTATATTCTTGAACATTTCACTCTAATCCCATCTATCACATTAGATGCTTGATACTGTTATTATTACGTTATCTATCTATCTATCTATCTATCTATCTATCTATCTATCTATCTATCTATCTATCTATCTATCTATCTATCTATCTATCTATCTATCTATCTATCTATCTATCTATCTATCTATCTAT
>QMIH01000183.1:756931-791259 GCA_003987875.1 Clarias batrachus
TACCACATCAGAAATATTATTACATTTTACTGGTATGGTATGGTATGTTATTCTACTGCTAGTACCATATTTTTGTGTTTAATATTAAGACTTTTAACATACACTATGGTATATAAATAATGTTACATTCACACACTAGTTCCATACTATATACTATAAATATTACCAGTATGGCACTATGCAACTATACCTGTTAGAACCTTGTATCATACACAAGTACAGTACAATTACCGTTGTACCAAAGTATGTACAGTACCAAGGTAGCACTACATACCATAGTATAATAAAATTAATAAAACCTCATGTTTATTGTCAAATACAGTAGGTTTATGGGATTGAAGTTAAGAAGTTCAACACACTGTAGAAGAAATGTCAGGCATAATGCAGTTTCATACTTATCATTCTGTGGCAAACTGATTGCTGTGTCATATTCACTAATTTGTCATGAACATTTACAGTCTCTACCAAATCAGTCTCAAATCCTAAAACAAATGAACAAGTACAGACAGTATAGACAGTACAGAAATTCTGAGACAGTTCTAACAGACCTGTAATGTGTATGAACTGTGAATGTGCATGAGGAACAAAATATTGAATAGTAAAGAAATTGTATTCATGGCCAAATCAGCAAATATTACAGATAGATATGGTGAATAGATAAATAAATTAATTCATAAATGATAAAAGGAATAAAAACTTTTCTGATTCACTGCACTCTCCTGTGTATCTGAAAAGCAGTCGAAGGTCCTCTTGTCCTCCCACTGTCCGTCTCGTAAAGCACAGAGTCAAGCATAAAGATTAAAAATGTACTTGTGTGGGCTTTTTATTCATTTTATTTACTGTACTTCTGCATTTAGTCCTATATGCTTCTCTCCTGAAATAGAAAGTCAAGCTAAGCCACATTGATAACATAACATAACTGAAAATGTTCCTGTTATTCCAATTTGCACACATTCCTATTGTGTTACAAGTTAAAACAAGTTGTTAAGTCTTAACCTGACAGTTTAATCTAGGTATAATTAGCTAGTCAGAGTTGTTGATTTTCAAAACATTGTCGTGAAATTAATTTGGCAATGTTATAGACACTGGGACAATTTTGGTATTAGGGTGGATTTGAAAGTTACAATTACATTACATTAAAAGGTTGGAACAACATTGACCCCATGATGATGGGATACTGATTGCCCCTATAACAATTTTGCAAAAACAGTATTAAAAACAAAGTGGTTTTCAAAGCAGGACTTGACCTCCACTCCCTGCTGTAGGAGTGCTGTATGATAACCATTGGACCACATGAGAACTGATTCTGTTGAAGCTCATAAATATGCATATATTATATTAAGTACCTCAAACACCATATTATCGTAGAGTAATTTGGCAGCTAACGAGCACCTCACTATTTGAGTTATATTTACAAATGAAAATTTAATGAAACAGTGATGTAAATGGATGATAATCAGCACAAATACTCCAAATAAATGCGTTTGAGCAATTTATTAAATGTTATCTCAATGTAATTTTACCAAAGTCATTCTCAATTAAAAAAAAACTTTATCCAAACATGATTACATCATTGTTACAACCAAATTACAATCCAATGTTAATGTTCCTACTGGAACAGTTGTATTCATGTTCAACATCCAACTTTACATTGTACATTGTACATTACATTGTAATTTAAATTGAATTTAATTTTCATTGTAGTTAACATTGTAATGTTGTATGAACACCACGTTAAAGGTTGAAGTTTAAAGCTTAAAAAATTACATTGGATACATTAATAACCTAAATGCATAAAATTTTCTTTTTAAATAACAAATATACGAAACTTGAATATTAAAAAACAAAAATTAAAAACAGATTTTGTAGAATTCATTAAGAACGGCATTTTAATAGATCTTAACATGTTTGTATTACTAAAAATATATTTATTTTTCTCAGACTACTTTCCAGTTGTAGTAATTTTTTTATTGTTTTAGGAGACAAACTATGACAATATTTTAAAAATACTAAACAACAAAAATTTGTTATAAATAATCCAAATTTTATTTTGAACTCAGTAGCAAATATTTATATAATTAAATTATCACATCATATGTCATGTTATATACTGTATGTGAAGGTCATTACATTCAATAGTTAAAAATCTATTTCAGTTGGAGTTTCATATGAGTTGTTGTTGTTGTTAAACTGCTTGTTCTTAGAAGTGGAGTTAAGTTCATCTCCTCTCATGTACATACGTATCCTGAGTGGAAACGGACGTCAGGTTTTTGCCAGAGGCAGCAGGAGGATTAGAGTGAGGCGGCGGAGGAGATTAACATTCTTTTGGGATTTTTAACACTATGGGTGACAAATTTGCAACACTGGCGCTGTGTGTTTCTCCAAGGGTGGGGTGTGTTAATCTGCAGGCGAGTTTGAGACAGGTCAGCCGTAACGGAGAGAAAAAAAAATCTCACTATTTAAGACCAGCAGAGAGAACAGAGAGAGAGAAAAAGAGTGTGAGAGAGAGTGTGTTTGAGAGAGGAGGGGGGAGTGGAGCTGTGAGGCGTTACGGTCACTTTAGAACTGAAGGAAGTTCTCAGTAACACACAAAGTATTGTACAAATAAACTGAGTCTTTCTCATCACTCTCACTAATGGAAAATACTCCAACAAAACTCCATAATTCTGTAATAATATCAATCCAAAACAACAAGCTGATCCAAGTAGATCTTCTATGTGTCACTTTGTTTAACTCGTCATATACCCCAGTACATTAACAACCCCAGTTTTTTAAATAACTAAATAAAGATGCATGATATTTTTCTCTATTTGTAGTTATATTTAATGTTAATTCACTTTTTTTTTCATTTACAAAATAACAATTATAGTAATTTACTCACAGATGCATTTTTCCTTTCTCTTAAAATGAATAAGATGGGAGGAAAAAAAACTCTCAGCCCCTCATGTTACCAAGAAACCTAAAAGTGTAAGCTCTCCTCTTCTGAAGAAGTCAGAAAACCTATAGTTGACTGTTACAAAGTGCTGTCACTGGAGACTCCTTCCATCAATGTTAAACATCTTACAGAAAACCATATCAACAATACATCATTTATTTTGTTCTTACATTCTAACATTATTTTAAATTCTGCGTAGTATTAGGTTTGACAATATTTTTAAATCACTTTGAGATTTTTTTGTTAATGACATACAGCTTGTGTAACCTGGTGTAACCGGATTTGAGGCACAAATGTGGTGGTTTGGTTTTTGTTCTGTTACATTAGAAAACGTCAAAGCCTACCAAAACAATGAAAAAGAAAAAAAAAGCTATGAGCTGATTTCAGAAATTCAGTGACTGTCATAATCTATCAAAAGAGTCTACATTTTATATTATCACTAGCATTTCACTTTATTTTTCCTCAAATACAGTAGTTTGCATAAACGAATGACTAAGGCAGTAGGCACAGGTAGGACTGTACAGGACCATCCTATAGGAAACAACTTAAGAACCATTAAAGCTCTGAAAAATAAGCCTCATACTAAACTCCATCGTTTTAGTGGTGTGATGTGTCTGAATCAGCCCACTATAAACTTTATTTTAACATTAACCATTTGAAATATTACTTGAAAAACAAAATACTTAGACATTATAACTAGCAATTATTGCTGACACGTTTTAGGATCTTTTCCTCTTTCTTTCTTTTTCTTGTACTTTTTATGCCTTTTTGTGCTTTTTGATACTCAGATTTAGACTTTATTGTTTAATCTACGAGTAAATGTGTAGTCAATATAAGCAGATGTAGTTGTCTAGTATTTTTAATGCTTTGGTAAGAACATTATGAATTATGCCTATGTTTTGATAAGGTTGAACTTTGCATGGAATTGCATTCCTATTGTTGTTTTTGTTTTGTTTTTAGTGTAAATGAAAAAAAAAATTTTTTCTATAACAATTGTTAAACAACAATTAAAATGCAGTTAATGATACTAATGTATTATTGTATATTAATATATACCCTATACCATATATGCCACATTCTTTTACCTATTGCACCTTCTGTTTACTATAGCACATTCACTGTACAATGTTACACAGTTATACACATTCCTATATCACTATATATACCATAACTCATAACTCACCTAATGCATCTTCTGTTTATACAACACATTGTTATTTAGTGTAAATAGGCTATGTATGCACTGCTGGTTAGATGCTAACTGCATTACATTGGCTCTGTACATGTACTTCAACAATAAAGTTGAGTCAAATTTAATCTATTGATTATTTTGATTAGATCTCCTTTCCTAAGCTCACATAATGATATGTGATCCATCATAGTCACATAACATAAAGATTAAAATGCCACTTCATAACTGATTTGATATAATGGGTGAATATAATGAGAGTATAATTGGAGATCAGACAAAGCCTACTGCATTTTAAAGGTACCGTAGGTGTACAAATCAGGATATTGTTTTTGACCATGAACAAGAAATTACATGGTAAAACTATTAAACAAACAAGGCGTTTGGATTTCAGGTTGCGGTTATTGACATTGTGATCATGTTCCTGTCAGGACTGTTTATCTCAAGCTTCAAGGAGATGGATGGATCGAAGACAGATGGAGAGATTTTATAACTAAACCTTGCAGTAGTATTGGTGTGAAATATAAAGAGATGGAGTTTGGGGAGCGAGTAGATGGTGTGAAGGAGTTTAAAGTAGGACAGCTATACAAAAATAGATTATAGATCTCTTCTATCTCTGTGAATGTAATCTCTGCTGAAGACTGAGGTCATGTACAGATGGAAAAAAAAAACAAACGTTGCTTCATACGGAGGCAAGATGAGCTCGCTCAGGAGCGGAGATTCATTTCAGCACCAGCCGTCATGGCTTTTTACAACAGCAGGTAAATGTAGTGTGTAGTGCGTGGTGTGGAAAGTGTAATGTGTGGGGTTTGTAATAAAGGATTATGTAGTAAGTGTATGCTCCAGTCTCTATATGTCTGCATCACAAATTTATAATGTAATTACAATGAAAACTTTGCCTATGAGCTGTACAACACAACGGTTCTAAAATAATATTCATGTATGTAAGGTGACTTGTACCATGGATATTCGACTTTGATAGATCGTAAAAAAGGAGACTTTTATTTAACATTTATGGAAGCACTTTCTTAGTTGCTTAATAACATTGTAAGTGTTTGTGTTGTTTTGCCTGTCCGTGTTTTGTTTGTTTAAACGTTTATTTTTCAAAAAGAGGGGAAAAAAGGCTTGTGAAGGAACAACTGGCTATAGCTCTAACATAGCATGACTTGGATCTAATGCACATATGCACACACAGTGTTTATTATTGGAATAAGAGGCCAGTTCATTTCAATTCTAAAATCCTGCAGGTCTTTTTTTTTTTCAGTACAGAAAGGGTTAAAGAAGGTAACACTGACACGTTGAAGGCAGGAAGTGACTAAAGTGCTGTCTTTGTCAGGGTGAAAGCAGGTGCAGTCACACACACACACACACACACACACACACACACACACACACACACACCGCTAATGCTGACAGATGGGCAGCGACCTGGACTTGTGCAGGTGTGCATTTTATTAGCTCTGATGCGAGGACAGAGAGCGTGTCCTTAATGTTAAAGTGAACACAAGTGAGCTCTGTTTATTTAGCAGGTTAGCAAACGCTAATGCACAGTTCTAGCAAATATTCTACAGCAGTTAACACTGTTCGTCTGGTACATACATGTGTGTTAAAGTTAGAATGAAACATGCATGTGTTCATTAACATTTAAAAAAAAAGATGAATGTATCTATATATAAAGATGAATATATATAGAGAGACAAATAAACATTAACATGGAGATGACGGTTTAAAAAATAAAATATAATATGAAGATGTTTGGTCCTATGGGATGTAATGTGATGTGGCAAATGTAAAGCTGCTGGAGAAGTTTTCCGAAGAGATTTGCATCTCGCTCCTGCAGCATTTTACTGTTATTTGTTATGGAAATTATTCAGAAACCACTATCACTTTATAAACACCATGTTTATACGGACACACTGATGTGTGAGGAATTTACACGGCAACATTCCTTATCATCACATTAACAACAAGGGAAGTTTCCTAGTTAAATGAAAAGTTTCCTTTAAAAAAAGATTTTTTTTTTTTTTTAATTTCAAACAATAGTTTGTTTTGGGATAAATCTCTATATATTCTCATAAATAAACAAACTTGGAAGTTGGTTTTGTAATGAAAATGAACAAACAAATAACAGATTTTTCGGATGATTTACAGTTTTTGAATTTTTCGGATACGAATACTTTGCCTAGTGACATTTGTGTTTACAACTGGAGAAATTTTCGAACTGGTAATAGTGGATGTGTAAACAGAAACAGTTCTGAGAACAGTTCTACAATCTTTTAATTGAACCAGTTCAGTGATTCTAAAAATGTTCTCAGAACTGTTTATGTTTCTATGAATCTACGAATTCCAGTTCTAGAATTTATTTAACTGATTGGTTCCAAGAAAAAAAAAAGACTTTTCACCCCTTAAAAACACAAAACAAAGAACCAATCAGCATATGAAGCTGGAATGATTGATTATTTAGACTCTCCAATTATACCGACTCTCTGGAAGCCCAGTCCCCATCCACACTGCACAGATCTGCCGGTGCGTTGTACTTGCTTTCTGCTTTATTAATAAATGTAGAATGCTTTGTGTTAACTGAAGTGAAATAAAATAGATCAGTGTCTTTTCTACTTAGCAAGCAGAAAACATGTATATGGCTACCATCAGTGAAATATGTTTAACAGGAACGCATTAACAATATTTGTTTGAAAATAGCTAAAAATGACACTGTTACTGTAACACTTTACAAGGATAACATTAATGATAATTAGAAATTGTTCTTAAATTCTGGTTTTCCGGTCCTACACCAGTAGTGGACAAAGTACACAAAGCCTGTACTTGAGTAAATGTAGATTTTACTCCAGATAAAATATTATTTAAGTAAAAGTAGAAGGCCTTTATTTACATTTCTACTCACCTTTAAATTAACATAAGTATCAAAAGTACTGAGCTTGGCCAAGTCTTTGTCATAGTAAAATAGTCTCTCTCTCTTTCTCTGTGCCTTCTGACAGTGAATGTGCTGTTTCGTCACTATCTGCAACTAGCTCCTCTTCTGATTTCAAACACCTGCTACATTGTTAATCTTTTCAAGGAGGGAAAGTAAACCACATAATTACACATATTAGTCAGCAGGTGGTGATATTCCCACTTTAAAATAATACACACCACTGTTATGAAACACATCACAGAAATGATGTAAAGTAAAAAGTACAGATATTTGATGTAGGCTGTAGTTAAGAACAAGTAAGAATCTTGTAAAACTACTGAATTAAATTACTGATACATGAAATATGTTAATAAAATTTTAATTTTTATAAAATAAATGTACTTAGGTACCTTCCACCTCTGAGCAGCACAGACATGTTCAAACTACAGATCAAAAGTGAAAATATTAGCCATGTGGAAACATGTTATAGTATCTATAAGGAATATTAGAAATTGCAACACATATAGATCCAAAATGTTGAATTACATTACTTGATTCATGTTTTTTCTTTCTGTTAGATATCATATTATGCCTTCCTGATGCTTGCAGGTCTAGACATACTGTGAGTTGTATTTACAAGGTAAACTGGGCCCCATAATGTTGTCCAGTTGCAAACATAGTGCAATTTACAGTGTGTTAAATCCATTGTTTGTATACATGGTGGCCTAAAAGACTGGATCCATAAGCAAAATCGTATTTACAATTATGAATGATATCAAATGCTCTAATTGATGGCTTCTAACTTTTCAAAGTCTCAGTATTTAGCTTCACTAAATAGATGTTCATTAAACATTTCATAATGTATCAGAACAGATGTTAATACATGCAGAGAATGTTTCCTTCTTTAGGGCAATGATTGTTCAGATTCTGACAGACTACTGACTTGAGATGACCCCAAAGAAAATGTAGAGTGGTGTTAGGTCTGGTTCTATTCAATCTTCTATTGTTAATCTCAACATTATCTTGGGTTTGAAAGAAAAGAACAATATCAAATTTCATTTAAGAAGATGTGCCTCTTGAACCAGACTTTTGGGCCACCCTGTATATCACAGTAGGGAAATGTCTGAACAGCAGTGTAAACTCTGTACTCTGCTGTAGATCCTTTACATTTTTATTTTTTTGGTCCAGGTGGAACATTCCTCACATAGCCACAAGTTTACTTTTTCAGCAAGAAAGTAGAAGAAAAACTTTTCCAGTTGGCACGTTTGCTCAACGTTTTTGTTCGGTAAAATGAGCAATGGCTTTCACGCTCAGACAGGAGCACAAAGGACGATGAAAAGCCATCGTAGAGGAGAGATATCGTCTGACTCTCATCCCCCGTCTCCCTCCACTCCCCTCCTGATCTGGACCACAGTGAACACAAGAAAGTGATTTGTTAATGGCGGCGGTGTCGAGTTTTCACTTTGTTTCATGTTTCAGGAGGATGAGAATTACAGCGTGTCCTACACACACGCAACAAAGCGGCTCTTTGTCCAAAACCCTGACAGTAAAGTGACCCTAAATACTGCACATGGCATGAAGATGCCTCGACCCTCCATGCTGAATGATGACAATTAATAACAATGCACTGTAAATAATACTGCATCTAACTAAATACAGGATATCACA
The DNA here is from genome assembly GCA_003987875.1 of Clarias batrachus. NCBI lineage: Eukaryota > Metazoa > Chordata > Actinopteri > Siluriformes > Clariidae > Clarias > Clarias batrachus. The sequence continues at coordinate 765,635 of QMIH01000183.1, forward strand.
TATAAATATTATACATTTATTAAAAATAAAATAGTGTATCTTCATCGAATGCTCAATCTCCTTTCAAATAATGAATCTACTGTTCAAACACTATATTATTTTTTAAAATTCTTGTTGCTCGCTGTTGAAATTATTTACTGTATATACTGCTGAAGTTCTTTATTGTGTAAATATTTAATATTACTGTATGTAATTTTAAAAATACTTACTACTGTATAAAACTATACAGTTAGCAAAAATGCTGTACAACATTGCTCGCTAACCTGTTTAAACATTTAATCTACTCTTCAAATAAAGCTCCTAAAGAGAATTAGCAATAATAAATTACCTTAAAGAAATATTCTACTATGTAACATGTTAAGGTCATTTTCACAGCACTAACATTATGCTAACATGGTGCCAGAGGTTAAGCTAAACCAACACAAAGCTGTCATCTTTGTTAGCCTAAAGCAGTGCTAAAAGTTAGGTCTTATCTTAACTTAATATTGAATGATCTATTAGTATCCTCATACTAATGCAAGGCAAAGCTCAAACCAACAGCTTTAAAGCTAATATTATAGCAAACTTATGTTAGCCTCACACTAACAGATTTATGTTAGCCTTCACAAACTTTAATGCTATAAATTCTCACCAGTAATAATGGCTTAACCTAACAATGGGATTAACATTAACTAACATGGACATTTTTGCTAATATACACTAAAAATGTTGTCACCCTGTAAGTAAGTCACACTGCCACCAACACTAGCACAACATCAGGTAAATGCTAGGCTAAACAACAATACACCTACAACTAACCTGATGGTAATGTTGGGCAAATACCAACACCATGCTAGGTTTACAGTAAAAAAGTTAGGGGAACTTCATAGCAATTCAATGTCAAACTAACATGACAATTATATTAAGCCAACCTCATGTCTATGTTATGCTTAAAACCATGCTGCAATGATCTCATACTAAAAGAACCCCATCTTCACACTAATGTTAGCCGTTAGCCTAGGTTTATGTAATTTCAACAGTCGAGTTTGTTGAATTACAATGTGGTTGCTATGCTAACATTTTATTCAACAGTAAGTATTCAGTGGTCTTTACAGATGTGTGTTTGTGTGTGTGTGTGTGTGTGTGTGTGTGTGTGTGTGTGTGTGTGTGTGTGTGTAGCAGGTGTGTGGTGATAAACTGTCCTGGCTCACACACTGTTTTAACACTCAGACACTTGATAGGGAAGATGAACAGAACCTTCGTTATCTTGATTCACAGAAGGAGAGAACAGGAAGAGCCCGTTAGAGTATCGGTCGCCTGCCAAAGGTCACATTATTAGCATTTTTCACCTCAACTCTTTATAAAAACAGCAGCGAAGTCCAGGATCCTCCCGTCTCCTGGATAGTGCTTTATTCCATGCTCGGGTTTCAGCTCGCACACTGGCTTTTGTGTTTAATCTGAGATGTTCTTCTCGGCCATGGTGTCAAAGTGGCCCGAGGAGAGCAGATCAGTTTCAGCTGCATGTGTGTCAGGAAACTAAATAACGCTGAGGACATTTTATTAGAGAAAGCTCCAGAAACACTTTCACTCTCAGAGGTAAAGAGATATGCAAATCTAGGTGGGCATCCAGTTCACTCACATTTGCATCTTATTGTCAGTTTAAGGTTACAAAGTGCATTATGGGTAACATGCACATACACAAACACACACAGACAACAAACTGCTCACACTGGGCTATATTGAGAGTAAGGATATACTGTTGGAATACTGTACAAGGAGAAATTTATACAAACAAATTAAACTCATCAGTATTTAGACCAAGGCGGCGCGGTGGTGTAGTGGTTAACACTGTCGCCTTGCACCACCAGGGTCTGGGTTCGATACCTGGCCAGGCTTGATCTCGTCTCTGTGTGCATGGAGTTTGCATGTTCTCCCCGTGCTTTGCGGGTTTCGTCCGGGTACTCTGGTTTCCTCCAACAGTCCAAAGACCTGCAGATTAGGCTAATTAGTGTGTGAGTGAGTGTATATGTGTGGTGCCCTGCGATGGATTGCCACCCTGTCCAGGGTGTACCCCGCCTCGTGCCCTAAGCCTCCAGGCTCCAGGTCCCCGCGACCCTGAATACAGAATAAAGCGGTATAGATGATGAGTGAGTGAGTATTCAGACCACAGACATAACTACATACTTAGGAAGTACTCAGAAAACACAAGAGTTAAGAGTTATGCAAGCAGGTTTAGTGGTTAGTCGCCTTGCATCCAAAGAGTTCTGGGTTTGATTCCTGCCTTGGTCCTGTGTGCATGGAGTTTGCATGTTCTCCACATGCTTGGTGGGTTTCCTCTGGGTACTCCGGTTTCCTCCCACAGTCAAAAGACAAGGCTAATTGGCATTCCCAAATGTCCTGCGCATTCCCAAATGTCCTGTCCACACACTGGAATTGGCACCCCGTCCAGGGTGTACCCCCCCTCTTATGCGCTAAGTCTCCTGGGACAGGCTCCAGGCCCGTCCTGCAACCCTGTATACAGTGGAAAATGGTATAGATGATGAGTGAGGAGTGAACTGTCTGTTGTTTGATGACTGTCAAATTTGTGTATGTTTATGTTTGAGCATGCTTAAATTTGTAAACATATATAAATCTATTAACAAACTATGTTTTTGGTGGCATAGCGATTAGCACTGTGCCCTTTCACCTCGATTCCTGGCTCAAGTCTGTGTGTGGTGTTTGCATTTTCTCCCCATGCTTGGTGGGTTTCCTCCAGGTACTCTGGTTTCCTCCCATAGTCCAAAGACATGAGTATTAGGCTTTGCAAACTGGCTGTAGTGTGTTAGTTAGTGTGTGAGTGTGTGTGCTTGCTTGTGCCCTGTGATGTACCATGCTTAGTGCCTCAAGTACCCTGAGATAGCTTCCAGGCTCTCATGACCCTGCATAGGATAAGTGGTATAGAGAGCGAGTGAGCGAGCGAGCGAGTGAGTGAGTGAAAAGATTTTGGTTGTAAATACACCCCAAAACACCATATGCTATTACTTTATGATAAAGAGACCATCAGAATGGAATTTCAGGGATACAGAAATTGTTTATCTTGAGAAGTATTTTTCTAATTAATACAATTATGAATTAACTTAAAATGGGAGGATAGAAGATAAACACTCAGTCATCTTATCCTGAATTAACTTAAACATTGGTATTATTTTAATCATTCAATAAAGCAAAAGAGTGAATTGAAAATCTCACACACATTACCATTTGATGTCTGTTAGAGTATGATAGGAAAAGTCAAACTAAATGTAAAATAATAGAATGTACAGGATTAATGCTATTTTGTGCATTGCTGAATAATCCTACTGGATTTCTTTCAAATTGCATCATGCAGTTTATCAAAAAAATATTTTAAAAAAATATTTTTCTAAATTGTCTTTACCTTATATAAGAGATAAAAAGTAACAGCTAAGCATAAAAACACACACATTTTCCTTCTGCAGTCCATATTTTCTACGCCTGTTTTTTGGCAGATTTAAGGGAAGTGTTTGTGTTTTAAAATATATACCAAAAAAAAAAACCTTTCTTGGATGCTTCTGCTCGACATACATATTGACTTAATGTCTAAACATGATCCACAGTGCATCATGGGTAATCCACACGCATTCCCTGGTGAGGGAATTGCTTGAGAAATGTAATTTGTCTTGCGTAAATATATTACAGTTTGATAACATAAAAAAACATTGCACTCAAACCTTTGACCCTAACTGGATTTGTTGTTGTATTTTAATTAATTTTCTCTCTCAGAAGGGAACAAAAAGAAGGAAGCAGGAGTCACTGAATCCAATCTTGGAGTTTTTCCAATTTATTGCACTGAGAGATATGTGGGAAAATTTAACAGGACAAAAGTTCAGGATATTTATGTGTTTGCAGGAATATCGACTCTGTGCACATTCTGAATGATTTATTATTTTGTTTCTTCAAATGTCTTTGTAACTAGGACAACTTTAATTTTAATGTATTATTATTATTATTATTATTATTATTATGTTTAAATTTCTAAAGCGAGGTTACAAAATATAGTACACATTAATCAATACACAGCATATCCTCTATTATTTATAATATCACCTTTATAATTTATGATGTTATTAATGTCAGAATAATTTACTGTACACTTTACATCACAGCTACATGCATTTCAATTTCCAGATTGCAGATTTGCAGAACACAAACTACTGTATATGTGTTATGGCTTATACTCTGACTCCTGTGTTTATTCCATACTATCATAAAACTCAAGTGAAAATTGTGCAACAAAAAAGATCTACTAAACACTGCACTGGATCTAATGGACTCATTTTGGTTAACAAAAAGCCTCAGTGCATGGACAAGCTTAGTATCTGTGAAATAATGTACATAACTTTTACTTCAAGTGTCAAGATTAAAATAATTATTCCCAGAGGGAAATGTATTAATCCCAGAGGGAATTTTTTTTTAATGGCTTTATATAATCACTTCACTAAAAAAGAAACATCCTTATAACTCATATAAACATCTTCATCCTGAAAATATCTAACATTTTATCAGCTCAGGGTGTACAGTATAAGACATTTGCAGAAAGCATTACACATTTACCATGAAAGAGGTTTTGATAAATAAAAAATAAAGTCTAGATTTAAAAATGTTTATAATGTTTTGGAATATTAAGAATAATTATTTAGGATAAACTGGTGTTATGGATGGGACATTTTCACATTATACAGTAGATATGATGTGTCCGATTCAGTCCTTTACTAATTATATATTATATTATATAAAACACGCGTAAATAGGGAATTTTAACATGAAAGGAAACTAGACAAGGAAATTAGTAAGTCTGAAATATTTCAAATTGTCCTTTATTCCCCATGTAGTTTTTCATCATTTTGGGGCCACTTTAATGATCAGCATTGTTTTTTTTTAGTATTTTATGGATATATACTGTACCTATATATCTACACACACACACACACACACACACACACACACACACACACACACACATTGGTATTGCTGTGGTTTGGAATGAAGCCCAGGACGATGATGTTCTTTTTGATGATGTCACCTTTCTTCTTCTTCTCAGAATCTAACTTATACATGCCCACATGCATTGACTTTTTTTCTGCAAAAATATTTGTTTAAGTCAGGAAGACATGGATTGAAGCTGAACAACAGACGTGTGAGAACAGGATGCTTTCACTCAGGAAGGAATATTAAACTGCATGAACACACATGCAGAGGAAGGAGAGATTCATATTACAGAATAAACAGTGCTGCGTTTTCCTACTTCGTTCAATCCAAACTTGGAGGAATGCGATGAGGTGATAAACGACACACGCATCCTGTCTGTTCTCATCTCCGTTCATAACAAAGGAGATTCACAATCAGAAATGACACACTGTCTATCACATTTAGGATATTTTCATGTTTCAGCTCTCAGCGAATGATTCATACCAGAATGCATACAAACCATCATCAGGATATTTTTTTATTTAGCACAGTAATGAACAACATGTCAGAAATGTCTGCCTGCTCGCTTTGTGAAATAATAATATGGATCCATGGGCATTTTTCTTTGTATGAAAATGTATAGTGATCTTTTAATTTCAGACTCCAGCTGGCTTTGAAACTAACAATAAAAGAGCAAGAAGAACCAGACCATATAGTGCTCAACTTTTTTCTATGGGGTCGTCTGAAGTCAGTAGTGTTTGGGAATTGGCCAATAATCATTACATTAAAGGAGGAAATCATCCCTGTAATAACATCATTAAGAACTTCATTAAGAAATGTTAATTTTTTTTTTGTTTTATTCAGTGTATACAAAAAAGCTGTGAAGTCAGAGGCTGACTGCTTGAGCATTTTTTTTCTAATTTATATTTTTTAAATAAAATTGTCCTATGGATCCAGACTTCTGGGAGCACTGCACAGTATACTGTATGCACCACAACAGGTAGGAAATAATAGCTTCTACCCTATTAACTGTATAGAGCACTTCATGTACAGTACAATAATTAGGATTCTACACCTTTCTTACTATAGTGAAAGGTATAGTGGTACTATACAAGTCCAAAAAATGACATCAGTATTTACATAGGGAAAGTTCCTTGTTTTCAGGTCACACAGCTGCTGAAATGAATATTCTTAGCTTCATATTCAAGTTTTTGAAATCATCTATGAGGAAAATTGTTGAAGATGTGGCTTTCACGTAGAGGTACCTGTGAACCTGAAAACAATTTTAACATAAGTACCAGATACAATCCTAAAATGAAAAACACGGTGATGTAACATGTAAATGAGAAGAAGGCGAGGATTGAAATAATATAATAGAAGTCTAGCATATTGCTGCATGAATAGAATATTTGACAATATATTGTTAGAATAATTGATGTGACTTAAGTATGGCTTGTTCATCAGGATGTTGTCTACACTTATTATTTAACAGCACATAAAAATTATTTTGCATTGTATTTTTAAAACATTTATCCTCTATAAAAATATAAACTCATGTAAATTAATAATATTCAAATTCTAATTATATATAGATTCCAAAGTCTCCTGAGATAGACTCCAGGCCCCCCACAACCCTGTACATGATGAGCAGTTGAGCGCACATCTTAAAGAAGGCACGAGAAACTTCATCATGGTCATGTACTGTATGTTGTAGATTTGATCACACTCTTAGTTCTTTATTGTGATTTGTCAAATTAACAAAATAATACCGATGTTTTTGTTCATTTTATGTGTTTTCCTCGCTTTAAGCTTCTTCCTAAGTATATCTGTAAAACAATCTCACTCTTTGAGATAAGCTTTGTCTGTTTGAGTTTCTGCATGTAACTCAGACACACTGCAACTCTTGCTGATAATGGCTATTGCGTCTACTCGAACATAAGAACATAAAAGCCATCTTTGATGCTAACACGGAACCCGTTATCATCTTCTGGGACACTCAAATGTCAGGTTTTTTGTTTTTGTGTTTTTTGTTTTTTTGTTTTTGTGTGTTTTTTTTTTTAGATAAAAATCACTTACGTACTTGCATTCATGCTCAAACCAAGATACGGTGTGTTTATAGTTCGAGGAAATAAAAGATGAAACGGTGAGCATGAACAGGGAATGGCGGTAATGATGTATGTGTGTGTGTGTGTGTGTGTGTGTGTGTGTGCGTGTGTGTGCGAGTGTGTGTGCGTGCGAGTGCGTGTGCGTGTGTGTGTGTGTGTGTGTGTGCGCGTGTGCATGTTGTGTGTGCTAGAGAACGAGTGAGGCGGGTGAGATGACAGGGGTGTGAGTGTGAGTCCTGAATGAGACACCTCAGATTCCTTCAGCTCTGATCTTATCCTTTCTCCCTCTATCAGTCATCTTGTCCGAATTCCAGCTCCTCTGAATCACCACCACTTCATGTACTATATATATATATATGTGTGTGTGTTAGTGTCTGTGTGTCTTGTACATGTCACTACCTGCTCATGCTTCTTCAAAAGTCACAAAACAACTCGCCTTACTACTGAAACCACAAACTGATCTATTACTGAAATCTGTTACAATGAAAAGAAGTACATTATTCTTCCTTGCTCCTAAACTAGGCATCATCTCTCTCTCTCTCTCTCTCTCTCTCTCTCTCCCTCTTTCTCTTTCTCGCGGTGATCTTATTTCTTTGCCTATTTTTATTCATTAAATATTTATACTGTATGTTTATTAAGTTTATGGTTTAAGCTTTTGTCTTCTTCCAGTTTTCTGTCTTTCTCTTGCAAATGCATCACAGTTACACATAAATACTGCATATATACTTCTAATAATAATATTTAAAGATCTGTATGTAATTAAAAAAATCTATATCTGTAAAACAATAAAATATGCATTCCACAAAAATCTTGCTAGACATACAGTACTATAAATATGGTTTAATCATGGGTGATGGTAGGCTGATACGTTCTGGTACTGAGTACCACTAAAAGATTCACTGTCAGTCCACAGTACTGGTGAGAGGGGAGAAAAACTGCCTGCCAAAAACTTTAAAAAATAATGTAAACACTTTCAGAAAGAAAACTCATTTGCTAATGTTATGTCATTCTAAACATCACTTTGTCTCTTTAGTACTTGCTTCTAAATCAGTCCAAACTGCCTTGTGCGCTACCGCCTATGTTGTTTTTTGAACTTTCATTACGGCTAGTTAACGTGAGTATGTGCTTCAGCTGACTGACATCCAGGTGCTGTGGGGTTTTGGCAAGCAGTCATTTGTTGCAAAATCTCCCAAATAAAATGTGTAGCAACGTAAGTTGTGTTGGTTCATGATATTCTGTTTTATTCCAACAACATACTGTAGACAGGAGCTCAGACAGGGTGTGTGCGGTGACGAATCTCTGTAAATGGTACGTGACTGCGCATGCGTGTCCTTTTTACTTCCTAAACACAGCGCCTGTGAAAGGGTTGATTTATTGTTCTGGCATGTTCAACTTTAGGTATTAAAATATTGAAACTTTTTGTTTGTTTGTTTCAAGGATATGTGAAGCTGAGAAGAAGCGAACAATGTAAAGTGATGAATGTTGTGGTTGCAATTCTGGCAAGAAATTGACACTACCTTCACCCCTGGTGTAATAATGAATAGTGCAAATTATATATAAGAGAAAGAAAAAAAAACTCAATGCCACAACATTTACATTTCTATATTACACCGTTTTTAAGATATGATTGTACATTATCGGGAAGGAACATTCTGCTCAGCATGACGTATGCCTTTACCAGTAGACATGATTATCTGTAAATCAGAAACTTGTAGTGATAAACATAAAAGCTATGCTAGAATGACGGAGTATAAAAAACACGACAGAGCTGTTACATAACCACTGTAATGAACTTTAAGGATCTGGATTTGTATGGAACTGAATTTTAACACGTATTAACAGTATGACTGCAAATCAGTCTGATATCACATGAATGAGGATGGGTTCCCTGTTGAGTCTGGTGCCTCTTAAGGTTTCTTCCCATTGCCATCTCAGGGAGTTTTTCCTCGCCACCGCTGCCCTCGGCTTACTCATTAGGGACTATCTGACCATTCTGATTTATACATATTTTCTTCCGCATTTAAATTTAATTTCCCTAATGTTCATTGGATTCTGTAAAGCTGCTTTAGAACACTAGCGCTACATAAATAAAATTGAATCAAATTGAATTTTAGCTACTACTTTTTCTCATCTGAGCTAATATGAAATGCAGGACAGGCCACGGACAGTATGTCCAAAGGAGAGGACGACAGCCGCGGCTGCTACACACCCAGCAACGCATGATATTCACCAGCTAGCATGACGAGACCTTAGATGTCTGGATATTATTCTTCTTTCCATATTGAGGGGAAAAAGGAAGATTTCTCAACTGATCTCAGTGTGTGTGTGTGTGTGTGTGTGTGTGTGTGTGTGTGTGTGTGTGTGTGTGTTTTCCTGCTTTTCTCTGCTTAGTAATCCATCATGGTGGTGGTGTTGAGTTTATCTTTGACTCAAAACACCCCCGGGTCACTCACCATCTCCTGCTCCAGACTGCCAGACGACTGTGTGCGTGCCTGCGTGTGTGCGTGTATGTGTGCATGTGTGTGTGTGTGTGAGAGAGAGAGAGCGAGAGAGAGAGAGACAGGTTGGTTTGCACTCATTGCACCCTTCACAATAAAAAAATACTACAGTGTAACACCTGAGTTCCATCTTAGAGTAATGTGTAATTTCAAAATAAATCAGTGCACTAGTAGAGCGGTTTGGGACACATGCACAGGCTAGACAACATGGCAACATGGGAGGTTTGATTATGGCTAGTAAGTGCTTTGCTACCTGGATGAAAAGGCAAGGTAATGATCACCTATGCCAGAGTAATATACACTACAAATGCTGTAAGTCATTGTTTCAGCCTTTTCATGGTTGTGTCTCAAATCATATACTAACACATTAGTAAACTAATTTTCACTGCTATATTGCAGGTTTGGGATTCGAGATACAGTTAGTTAGCAAGGTAAGAAGGAAAGTGTGTATAAAGCTAAGAATGTTTGTCTAATGTTATGCACCATTAACACTTAATCTAGGTTTTTTTTTTTTTTGTCATTTGGGATACAGCCCATGACTATAGAAGTGTACATTCAGGGCATAAAGGTTACAGATGAGAATATCAAGATGTGAGGGTGATCTTCTAGTGTGTGTGTGTGTGTGTGTGTGTGTGTGTGTGTGCGTGTGTGTGTGTGTGTGTGTGTGTGTTCCAAACTCAGTATGACTCAGCTGTAACATGAGTATCCCATAGCATGTATATGAAGTTGTTTCCGGATAAATGTTTGCAAACATCCATCATCTTTAATGACATGGCTTTTGTACCCAATAATCTGACCAGCTGCATTTCCACTGCAAACACGTCGATAATGAGTGACGACCCTCATTAACCCCCTTTTATTTTCACTTTTACCCTTACACACTGCTGTGGAGTGATGAGCTAAATCCCCACGAGGCAAGGACTCCAGAGTGATACAGGTCAAACCCTACAGTCTTGCTAGTTTTATTTAACAGGCACCTATTATGCAAAATTCAGTCTTTCAGATGGGTCTCCAGTGTGTGTATACAAACAAAAAAAAGTGAGAAAAAATATTCTAAGCTTTTTGTCCTTACTCTTTTTCGTATTCCGCAGGGCTTTAACAAGGCAATTACATGTTTTCCCCTATTGTGATCTCATATACATAGGACAATCCCCTTGAATGGATTGTTGCTTAGATCTGAAGTTCTCTGGCAGGTCTTGGCCCAATAGTGGCTCATTTACACCGACACTAAAACAGATTCAAGATTCTAAGGTGCTATATTGGCATGACAAATATTTATATTGCCAAAGCTCAAAAATAACTGAGAAGAAAAATAACAGCAAGACATAGATCAAAAAAATATAAGAGTGACGTAAATGACATTTGAGATATGGAAAAAAAAAAAACATTGCCTAAGCAGTATTTCAGCTGGTGCATTACCAGAAACACTTTGCCGGAGCTTTGAGTCATTGTTTATTGAAGGAATAATAAAATATGGGACCTTAAAGATTGGTGGTCATGGAATTTGGACAACACTTTAACCACTGAGCGACCCCTGACCCGCCTCCTAAATACTGTGCTCTAACATACTACAATGTCTATGGCGATATTTATTACCGAAGTTTGCAACAGAGTCACGAAATCATAGAAATTCTTGACAATTCATAGTGAATCGTGATGTGTAGTAGTTGGGAGGTAAATCATGACTGTTCTTAGATCTTAGGTTTTCAGTGAAATCCTATAAGATTCTCAAGTACATCATAACATTTTGTACCTAATGCATAGGCAATTTATAAGTGATTTAAGAAATGGTAGCAACCAAGAACCTTCAAGAATTCCAATTTGAGACACACTCTCAAAAATAGTTCAGGAATGTAAGAAAACACCCCTTTACTGAGTGTTTGTATATTTCCTGATTTCATTCACTCGTTGTGAAATCTTGCCAACACTGTTTTTCAGGATTTATCTTCACCCTGTCTTCCCAGTTCACATATTTGGCACATATGGCTGTTGCTCATGTATTTTGCCTGATATTTTTCAATTTGCTTTTCACCTTCTACTTGCTGCTCATTGGGGCTTGATTATGATTTGGTTTCGAACTCATTAACACTGATTGGTTCTCAGCTAGTCCTAGTCTTCACAATTGTCATTACTGTTTCTTACTGTTCCAGGAACAATAGCTCCCCCTCCCCCCACTGACCAGCATTCAAACGATTGTTGTTGCTCCGTACTCGAGTACACTTGCATATTTACACCATCCCATACAGCAGGTGGCAGTATGCACCTAGATGGTGTCTAAAGAAATAAGCATAAAGAGGAGATGAGACCGAGGAAGTCAACGCTGGTGCTATGCCTAATATTATTGGTATTTCAAGAAACATGTCAAGCATGCCTTCCTACTTTATCAGCTATGGTTGACTAGTTCCAAGGATGAGATTGGTGCGTGTTGCGTGCACACAGAGATTCCGGAGGAGACAGACGGCGCTGATGACGCCATGTTCTAAACAATGGTCTACATCTGTGTTTAGGTACGGCTGACTTTCAGATTTGATTCAAGCCGTGCCCGAATACACTGTACTGTAATCAAGACCACTTTTTCCACGCTGTCCATAAGATGCAACTTATGGATCAAGTGTGCTCCAGTGCAGGGACGAGTCCGTAGTGTGCAAAGCCCTGTCTCGGTTACACACTGATTCACAGAATATGCTATAGTATTAATATGTATAATTATAATTATTATATTAATTAGTATATTCTTGATGAAGCACAATTTTCACCAATTATTTTGTAGCAGAGTTTCATAAGTTTCATGAGCGGCTCATTTGTACGGAAGCGCATTGCATTCACAAAAGAAAAAAAAATCACAGAAATTATCTCATAATTATGACTTAATATCTCATAATTATGACTTAGTATCTCGTAATTATGAGATTACTAAATCATAATTATGAGATACTTAATCTCCGTATCTCCTAATCTCCTAAGGATATAATTATACTTATCTCATAATTATGACTTATTATCTCATAATTATGACATAGTATCTCGTAATTACGAGATACTATGACTTAGTAGTATCTCATAGTATCTCATAATTATGAGATACTATGAGAGACTATGAGATATTATCTCATAATTAGACTATGAGATACTATGAGATACTACTAAGTCATAGTATCTCGTAATTATGAGATACTAAGTCATAATTATGAGATAATAAGTCATAATTATGTGATAAGGATCTCATTATGAGATACTAAGTCATAATTATGAGATAATAAGTCATAATTATGAGATAAGGATCTCATAATTATTTGATACTAAGCCATAATTATGAGATAATAAGTCATAATTATGAGATAATAAGTCATAATTATGAGATAATTCCTGTTTTTTTTCTTTTGTGAATGCAATGTGCTTCTGTACATTTGCATTATCATTTTTGTTTTCTAAGCAAAAGAAAAAGTAACATAGCAGTATAGTAGTTACAGTATGTCACAGCACTGCTGAATTCTGGATTCTGCTTGATTTTATGTTGATTCATTTGTCTCCATAAAATCATTAATTTAAAAAAAAAACAGTTCCACAAACTATCCTTCACTTTGTTCATTAATTAACTATAACATTCACTTTACTAAGCAGTGATGATTTAACAAATAAACAAACATTTCATCATTGCTTCTGTTCTGTCGAGAACAGCTCATCAGCACGTGTGGGTGAAAACCGGTGTTGATCAACATGCTTTATGTGTAATCCGAGGTACTGTGTGAAAGCCTTGACTCATGCAGCTCCTTCATTTATTTCGTACTTTCAGTCTGTGTTTGGTTTAGTCATGGGGAACTGAAATAGGCCTTCTAAAATAGCAAGCAGGTTTTAGGAGGCATGTTTTGCTTCTCTTCTGTGTAAGCGAGCATTTAAAATTCATTCCCAGCTTTCCTACATTGTCGCTGTGCTTTTTCTTCCATAGATTCGGTGCGGTTCAGGTGTGTGAGGTCATGCGAAACACTGTTTCTGCTGATTAGAATCGTGGAGTTATATTTGATGCTCCGGAATCAACACTGTGTCTGAATCAAACTGAATTGAGAAACAAAAACAAATTTACTTCCTGCGGAACTGCGATGTTTAGGGCCAGAGATCACAGTAGTGGTCACGGCTGACTGGTCATATGGAAATTCACAGAATCACTACACACACTTTTTTTTTTTTTTTTCCACCTTGATGTTGGGACTCGGCAGCACAAACCCCAGGCAAGTGGATATCACGGCACACACAGCCTCCTTTAGTGTTTTTGTGTGTCATAATGAGATTGATGACTAACATAGCCGTCGTGTTTCCTGCTCTCACCTGCCCTCAGGTAACTCCGCCCACTCTCATCCATCAGCCCTCACGGCAGCACTGGATCACTCTGTTTATATTGCCGTGTGTGTGTGTGTGTGTGTGTGTGTGTGTGTGTGTGTGTGTGTGTGTGTGTGTGTGTGTGTGTGTGTGTGTGTGTGTGTGTGTGTTACCTAACAATAACCCTAACACATTGTGGCATTTGGAGATAACATGTGAACTAAGTGAAGCACCCACATTCCACATCACATACATTGTCCACTATATAGACGACTAAACATTTCACTATGGGATTGGGACACCCCTACAGTAACCGTGGCGATGAGCGTGTAGTGTATTGGAAATGTGGATTGGGACACACCCACAGTAATGCTGTATTTGAGCTTTTCATCAGCTCAAGGAAGACAGCTGTTAAGTCCCAGAGTCTGGGAAGTGCAGCTTGGGGTTAATTACTGTTTTGCCAAAGAATGGAAAACCCACAGATACACTCATCATGCATGTGTGTGTGTGTGCGTGTGAGAGAGTGAGACAGAGAGAGTCACACTGACGGGAGAAAAGGTTGTGCACCACCTGGGTTCCTATCTTTGCCCTGTCATTAACACTCTGAGTCAGAACCAGAGCTTGTCAGCATATGAGACTGTGTGTGTGTGTGTGTGTGTGTGTGTGTGTATGTGTATGTGTGTGTGTGTGTTTGATTTTATGAGTATCTCCTTCTTGTGTTCTTTGTACTAGCACGCAAAACTCCCGCATGCCAACCTCCGCTCTGTTTGTTTATCATTATTTCTGCTTAACTTCAAAGAGCTACACGGCTACACACACACACACACACACACACACACACACACACACACACACACAGAATGTATATTTCTGAAAATGAGTCTCATTAGTCTCAGCTTCCCTCAGTGGAATCCGGTGTGTTTTTCCACCGGTCAAAATTTGGTCATATTTAGTCACCATAAAAACGAGCCTTCTTTTTTTCATTTAATAGTTTTTTTTTTTTTTTTTTTACATTTTATAGCAATCCAGCCACATACATACACACACACACACACACACATAGTGACTAAAGAAGTGGTAATAATAATGAATCTAATGTTTCTGTGTTACTGTATCACTGCAGGTAAACACACACACACACACACACACACAGAGGAAGACACACAGACAGTTACTCACACACCTGCCTACGGTGAGTCTTATCAATGTGTACGATGTACTTCAAAAATGTGTACAATGGATTATCAGTGTGTACAGTTAGTGTCCAGGGACCTCAGTGATGTGTACTCCTTCAGACACTCATGTGTATAATCACAGACACTCAGTTCACAGAATTGAATCAAAATGACGACTATAAGCTGTGGGATGCTCGTCACCGACCATCACAACAACACGCTCGCCACTCGACCCACTCAGCATTAACGTCCACATGGCCAACGTCCCAGTGTCAGCTTCATACTGAAAACGCCAACCGCATGTTCTTAGGACATGCACTTGGGCCGGGATGACAGGGTCAGGGATTTTGAAGGCCGACGGCCTCGGGAAAATCATACTTTGGCAATTTTAGAAGCTCAGACTTACAGACAGATATACATAAAGAGACAGATAGCAAAACATACAGACAGATACACAGACACAGACAGATACACTGACACACGGACAGATACACATACAGAGACAGATACCAAAACACACAGACAGAGACAGATACTCGGTGACACAGACAGATACACAGAAAAAGACAAATACACTGACACACAGATACTAAGACAGATACAGAGACAGATACTTGGACACTCCACAGATGCACAGGCAGAGGCAGAGACAGATACACAGACACACAGACAGATACACAGACAGAGACAGATACACTTACATGCAGACAGAAGATGTAGACACACAGATAGATACACAGACAGAGACAGATACCAAAACACACAGACAGAGACAGATACTCAGTGACACAGAAAGATACACAGACACAGACGGATACACAGAACAACAGACAGATACACACAGACAGAGACAGATACCCAGACACACAGAAAGATACACAGACAGAGACAGATACTCAGACACTCACAGATACACACACAGATACAGACACACAGACAGATACACTGACAGAGACAGATACACTTACACGCAGACAGACAAATATACAGACAGTGAGAGATACTCAGACACACAGACAAAACAAAACAAAAAAAAACATACAAAGATCATTGATCAGACAGAGACAGGTACTGACAAACTAAGATAGAGACATGCAGACAGAAACAACTCAGACAGACAGACAGAAATAAAAACATTTCCTAGGTAATAATTAACAATGGAGTGAAATGGATTCGTCCAACAGAAGAAAACACATTTCTCATAAGTATTAGGTCAGTGTAAAGCTTTGCTTTGGTGTGTTTTTCGTGTATTTATGTGCCATCTGTGCAGACATTTGGAAAGCCTTCTATAATGAAATTTCTTTTCTGAGTTATAGCCCGAATTTCACATCTATGTTTTGGAAATGAGAACATTTAGAAGATAAAGTTAAACCAGATAAGAAAAAGGCATTTCCTCCCATAAAGAGAATTTTTCAAATGCTTCATGACTTCTGTGATGACGCGGTGCTCTTTGGTATCATGTTGTTCATCTTGAGTATTTTCACCAGAACCGTGACTGAAACACAGCATCTGTTGTTTTATTTGGGTAAAAATACTGCATGTGAGTCAGTTTGTACACTTCAGACAGAGAACTGAGAACTCACCTGTGTTACCTGTGTGTGTTTTACAGATGCAGATGTGTTCAGGTCCATCACTAACATTACCTGTGTAAGATTTACCTGATTGAATAATCTTACACAGTCAGTAACTAACAGTAATCAGTGAGGTTGATTTTTGTCTGCTTATGTAAAAATCACCACACAAATCAGTTTCTGGAATATTTTTTAAGAGTATTAAAAAAGGAAAATGTGAAATTGGCAGTACAAAGACACCTCATATATATATATATATAATATATACTTTTTTTTAACATTTTCTTTACTTTTATTTCAGTTCCGACATGTCTGCCTTCACATTCCTGAATTCCTCATGATCTCATTCCTGCACAGTAAGCATCCTCTACTCCAGCATGATGAAAGGGCATCCGTCTGACCGTGCTGCTCATAATTATGATGTGTTTGCAGCCTTTAGTTTTGACATAAACTCATATTTACACCATTTCAAATTGCACATGAATGCAGCACCATGCCTGATCTCATAGTAATTAACACATTACATTACATCCTGTAATCAACACCCAGTGATTCCAACTTCCCTTGAGATCCATTCGGGCTGAGGATGTACTAATGTGATAAACTGTCTAAAGAGACACATATCAAATAATTCTGTTTAACACAAAGTTAACTGACAGTATCACCTTTCTGTCAGTTGGTAGATTAATAGGAGTTATTGCAATAATTATATTTACCTAGCTAAAATAAGACTACAGTGGATATTAAAAGTTTAAACCATGGAGCAGATTGTGTTATGGTCTAATGAGGGTATAATGGGGCAATGCTGCCTCAGTCGTTAAGGCTCTGGGTTAATAATCAAACGTTCTGGGGTTCACACTCCAGCGCCTCTAAGCTGCCGATGAGGCCTTGGGCCAGGTGCTTAACCCTCTCTGCTCCAGGGGCACTATATCATTGCTGACCCTGCGCTTTCATCCAACTTCCTAACAAGATGGCATATGTGACGGAAAGAATTTAACAGTGCTGTATGTACTGGTGTACATGTGACAAATAAAGACTTCTTCTTTAGAACTTTTTGGGCAAAATTCTAAAAGATATGTTTGCCAAAAAATGAGATTGAAACGTACCTTTAAAATGACACCACACCAATAGTGAAGCATGGTGATGGCAGCATCAAAGCTATGGATCTGCTTCTCTTCAGCTGGGACTGGGGCCCCGCAAAAATTGGCCTCTGTTAGACAATTGAATATAGAGGGTGAGGGGGGGAATCACTTTTCAAGCTCATAACAAGTTAATGAAATGGAATGGCTTCAGAAGACGAATGGAGTGAATCAGTTGAAGCCCAGATATAAATCATATTCAAAACCAGTCAGAAGACTTGAAGAGGGGTGAGGAGATATATCTTGCAATCTTCTACATCTGAAGCATTTTTGCCAATGAAATTGGCAAATCAAAGAGTGCAAAATTGATACGGGGTGGGGGGGGGGGGTCAAGTCAAGCTGTGCAAGAATTGTGAAGACATTTCTTGTGCATGAAAGCATGAAACGGATTAACATTTACAAAAGATTTGAAGGACAGTACAATGCTGCAACAAATATTTGCCACATACATATACATACATAAATGACGTTCCCTGCCATTGGATAACTTGTCTTGAACTTGTGGAAGAGGTACATCTGTCTATAGGAACTGTACACACAATCATTCACGAATGCCACATGCCACTTGCACATTACAGTAACTTGGTCTGGAGTTATTGCCACAGGCCAGTTCAGTCCTGAACTCACTCCAAGATATTTACACATATTTGACCACTAAAGGTATTCCTGGGAGGCCAGCGTTTCAGACATGAAGCAAGCAGACCAAGTCATGGCTGCAGCATAAAAGGTTTTTACCCTGATCGTATCCAAGGCTGGGAGATGTGCATTAGTGTAGCACGGGATTAAATAGAGAATAATAAACACGGTACAGCATTTAATTACATCTCCATTTCAAATAAAATTACCCATTAAAACATTATTACGTGACTTATTTTTTATGCTTGTTACATAAACAATACTAAAACTCTCTCAAATTATTACGATATGTGTGTCTGGGGGTTGTTTGTTTGCATTACCACATCTGATTAGAAATGAGTTGCTTGAGGTGAGGCTTTAACAAGTCTGTAATTACACACACTGCAACAAAACTAGAATGTAAAGGTCCCGAAGTGTGTGCATGTGTGCGCTTTAATAATAGTGTGAGTCAGAGAGATGAGCTGTATAAAGAAAAACATGAAATCATGGTTTTAAAAACACTGACAAAATCTGACTCAAACTGTCTCTCAGACTGAGTCCCACAATAGTGTGTTTTTATAAGTGTGTGCTCCTATGGTTAGTTCGTGTCTGTATGGTGTGTTTTCATTGTGTATGACGGTGTATTACCCAGAAGGCACTGTGAAGTGTGTGCTCTAAGTGGAAAGCTATGATATAAAGGTGTTCAGAAGAAACATGTGTATTTGAGCTTTTAATACAATACAAACCACTGAAACTAACACTATTGGAATGCTGGTTCTTATAGGAAATAAAAGGTGCAGTTATTAGACGAGAAACAATCTCTCAAAAAGCTGGAATTGCATTGGTCCTAAATGGACAGAGGGTTTGAGGGATCTCTTTCCTGCTTTCATACCCAATATGATAAAAACCCCTATATTTAACAAATGTTTTTCACCACTTCTGTTTAGTTTTTTTTTATTGTAACCTATTGCATTGTTCTATTTTTAACCATCCATATTTCACCTGAAATGTGTTCTCCTGTAGCAGCTACTGAAAATCAATACAGCAAAAAAAAAACAAAAAAAAAAATTCACACATCCAAATCGTTTGTGTCTGTCAGTGCCAGGATTTTTTTTTTCTTTTAAGCTGTTGATGGATAAAGCAAGATAATGTTTCACAGTGGAATGACCAAACACCTAAATGCTAACTGCTATATAGCACTGTAATTACTGTAATAACAACGACTGAATTCTGAATTCCAATTAGTCAGAATGTGTTGACTTTCCTGTATGACTTATAATTGACTTTATATATTTTTTATGTTTCTTTTTTTATACATATGCATAGACGTATAGATTATGTGTGCCAAGATAAAAGTACAGTATGTGAAAATATTGGAGAGAAAAAGATTTTTAAAAACCCAGATTTTTAAAAAGAAAAATCACCCAAACCTGACTTACTGAACAGTGCCAATTTGCCAAGTCCAATAACAGTCACTCATGTAAGACTAAATTGTTGTTTTCCCAGTTCGAATAACCAGCATTTATATTTGTGTATACCATCATGTGTTTTTTCTTACATAATAGGCCTCACATTTATTCTGATAGAAATGACATCGCTAACTGTCCAACCTTTGCAACTGCATGACAGACATTTCGTGCCCAGATATCTACACGAGACACATTTTCAGCCAATCATGGTGTGCATAATATGCATGTGCGTCATCCCAGGCCTTTGTTAGTCATTGTAAACAGTTGCATTCCAATCTAAAATGCTACAGTCAAAAAAGGAAAATAAAGTATTCTGGCATCAGGTAGCTTTAATATATTTATATGTCGTCAACTGTATTAAAATAAATGGGGTTTTTAAATGTAGTTTAACATAAACCAGTTTTCTCATTTATTTTTGTTCATCATACATATTTTATTTGACTGTAAGTTCTGTCCTAAATTTAAATACATTGCCTTTAAAGTTATAGCATTCGGCAGAAGCATTGATGTTGAGATACATTTATACATGAATATTTTTAGTGTAAAAGAAGGTTGTATAATGTAAACGTCTAGACCTCTGGAGGTGTGCTGTTGTGTCTGGAACTGGAACGATGGCAGTGAATCCTTTCTGAACTCATGTCACCAGTATATTGGTATAAAATTAATAATCAGTGTTGATGTGTGTTAGCTGCATCTGTATTAATGTGCAGGAAAACCTTCATGATTTCTTGAAAAGTCTCTTAATCTATGTAAAATCAGTCTTTACAGTCTATCTGCAGAAAGTCAGAAGATAAAGAATGCTGGTCTCTCATAGTGTAGATTATACAGCACATGTGTAGTAACCTTTCATTAGGTTTTAATGCAAATACCATTGCAGTCTTTTATTATCTGTAAAATTACACAACCACAAAGTGTACACCTGATAGCACAGAGCTAAGTTCAAAGCTAAAGTTTTTAAGATAAAGTTTAATATTTTTGTTTTAACCCCTCTCTTTGTAGTCATCCTTTTTCTTATCAAGTCTGAAAAGCTTAATTTTCACTAATGGTGTGTGTGTGGGTGTGTGTGTTTCTTCTCAGAATGGCAAAAATGTCTGGTGTGTAAGTGGCGTTCATCTGAGTGTGACATAAGATCAATGTTCTCTAGTGTCTGCGTCCCATAACTGGGCATTTAATCGATAAACTTTTTCGCAGGAATACAGGGGAAATGGTCGACTGTGTGTGTGTGTGTGTGTGTGCGTGTGTGCGTGCGTGCGTGTGTGCGTGCGTGCGTGCGCGTGTGTGTGTGTGTGTGAACTCAAGGTGTGTGTGCTGTCTGGAGCTGATGGAAATCTGATGGTTTTAACCTAAAGGTATAATGTGTGAACTTTAGGATATACCATATACTGGCCGCTCTCAAAATGGGATTGACATTTGCGTCTCTCTCTCTCTCTCTCTCTCTTTCTAAACAGTTTAACTTCATGAGCTCACTAACATGCACTTTTGCAAAAAATTTATGAGAGGGCATGGTCATGTGACTCTTGAGACCTGAGAAGGCCGAGCCAGGTGACTCCAAAGAGCTGAGGAGGCAGGGTCAGGTTGATAACCCCATACAGATAAGGAATCAGCTGGCTGGAGAAGTGATGTGGTGTGGTCAGAGAGATTAGGTTAGGTATCTCGAAATACCTGTGGAGACAGGGCTAAGTGAGTAGCTTTAGAGAGATGAGGGATGGGGCAAGGTGACTCCAGACGTTTGAGGGGGTGGGGCTCACTGGTTTCGGGGAGCAGGTAAGTGGGGCTAGGTAAGGGCTCGCAGGGATTTAAAGAGGTCAGACGGATTGGTGCAAAGAATTAAGAAGTTGAGTGTAGGTGGCTCTTACCTGGTAGGTGGGCAGGACCAGGTGACCTGACTGGGAGCTTACTCCAAAAGCTGAGGGGTGGGTCCAGGTGACTCTAGAAAATTGAGGTTGTGACAGAGTTTTAGAGAGTTGAGTAGTCAGGGCCCTTTAGTTTCAGAGAACTCAGGTCAGGTGAGTCCAGAGAGCTACAAAAGTGGGGCAGGTAGACAGCACCAGAGAGGTAAAAAGCAGGGCCAGGTGGATAGCATTATGCTGAGTTGAGGCTCAACTCAGCATATATGAGGCTAATCTGTAAACTACAAGCCCAATGTGTCATCACATTTCCGTAACAAAACCCGAAAGCCACAGTTTATTTTCACTTTTTAATATGCATGTCCAGCTCAGATGTGATGAAGTCATATCCAGTTTGTTGAAGGTCAAAGTTCAGTATGAAGTCCTCAGGAGGATGCTTAGGCAGGTTCTGCTTGTTTAATTGAATAATACAAAGCTTTTAGAACGGAGCGGGAGTGGAAAACAGACGGCCGCGTCTCAGTTCAGCCCCGCTGAGACGTCTGCCCTGAAAGTCTGGCACTAATTATTTAATTAACAAGATGAACGGGGCTTCACTACATCTGCTCACTTGTGTTGCACAGAACGTGGGGTAACCTTGAGCTCCAGTCAGGCTTCAACACACCGTCTTATTTATTTAGTATGAGAAGAGGGAACACAGCATAATCAACACACTCTGTTTAGTTGTGTTTACAACAGCATGGAATTTACTTAAGATGATGTATGTGTGTGCGTGCGTGTGTGTGCGCATGTGAATGTGATGAACATGGATACAACAGTAGAGTGAAAATAATAAATAAAATAGCAAATAATTACCTCATTAAAACTGGATATATTGAAGAATATTATTTTATTGTTTTATTGGCCTTGCTATATAAACATTTCTTATGACAAGACAATATACACATTTTTTGTTGACTGATTCAACAACCTTTTTAAAATCCAGTTGAAACAATATTTGTAACAGTACTATATATGTTGCAGCAGCACGTCTCCTAATCACAGGAATTAAAACAGATTATAATTAATATTATTCATAAAAAGTCATTTCTGCATGCATGTTATTTTCTTTGCTTAAAAAAGTGATAACATTATTGTATAATGTATAATTACATAACATTATACATTTGTTAATGCTTTTTACACACTCATTAATATTAATTGCATCCTTTGTTTATACATTCTCCAGCCACTTCATTAGGTATACCTGTCCATCTGTCTGTTAACACAAATATCCAATCAGCCAATCACAATGAATGGCAATAAATGCATTTAGGCATGTAGATAGGGTCAGGATCATCTGCTAAATTTGAAACCTAGCATCAGAATCAGGAAGAAAGGTGATGTTATGGGGCGCAATTTGGGCCCCATTGTACCAAGTGAGCATTACCTGAGTACCTGAGTATTGCAGTCCATCTCTTTAAGCCACAGAATAACGCACCATGTCACAAAGATAAGATCATGTCAAACTGGTTTGTTGAACATGATAATGTGGTCACTGTACTCAAATGACCTCCACAGTCACCAGATCTCAATCTGATTGAGCACCTTTGGGATGTCATGGAACAGGAGATTCACATTGTGGATGTGCAGCTGATAAAATCTGCAACAACTGCGTGAGGCTATCATGTCAATATGGACCAAAATCTCGAAGGAATGTTTCCAGCACCTTGTTAAATCTGTGCCCCAAGGAATTAAGACCGTTCTGAAAGCAAAAGGAGGTATTCTCAAGCTGTACTTAATGATGTGGCCAGAAAGGGAATTTCCGATACAATAAGAAAATGGAAAATATGAATTTAATAATACTGAAACCTAAAAATTGTGAAATAAATCAAGAAATTATGTGGTAGACAAAAATTTTAAACAGGTAAATAAATTTTAGATATATATTTAGCATTATTTAAAGTATCCACATTTTTATTTTGTTTTTAGCTTTGCTTTGCAAAAAAGAAAAAAAGAAGAAGAAAAAAAGAAAAACCTTTGATTGAGTAGATGAGTCTAAACATTTGACTGATACTGGCTGGATTTAATGAAGGAACTGGTTATATTATAGGGCATAAACAAACTTGTATCACATGATCTTAGCTCCGCCCCTGTAACTAAGCTAAACTAAAGTGTGCTGCTTATTTAGAAGTACAGCAGGAATTTTAGCTAATCAATAAGCAAACACCTCATTGTGGTGTTTAAAATAAGGTGTTGGATCTGATTGTGTTTTGTTGATAAATGTGCAGATGGAGGGAGTGTAACTCTGATGGATGACTCCGGTGCAGTTCTGACGCTCCGTTTCTGCTCTGATATGGAAATGAAAACAGCTGTCGCTTTACGTTTTCTCCTCCAACGCTAATTAATCACGCTGAAGCAGCAGCGGCACTCCTCAACTCCACTGCCTCTCGCTTCATCCTGAGTGCGGTGAGCGTTTCCAGTGTTTCAGACCCACATTATTCAGAGTATGTCGGGACGATGGATGAATCGGGACGATGGATGAGCTTGGACACGTTCGCAGGTGGTGATCATAAAGACTGACGCAGAGATACGGCTTCTAAGATATGAATCATCCACATTTTAGGAATGGAAAAATCAGGCTTTTAAAATGGGCATTGTCTAAGAACGTAAGAAAACTGCTGGGAAATCATGAATAATACGGGAGCGCTTGCACAGACACACGCCTTAAACACAAACACCTGCTGTTTATGCATGCAAAACTATTCAAAAACCAAAAAAAAAAAAAAAAACTTTAAACTTTTTGTAGATTAGATTTCACTACAACAGATAAAAAGAAAAAAAAGCTGAAACGGAAATACCAAACAACTAGAATTAAGAGCAAAGAGAAAAACAGGAACATAAATAATTAAAATACTATAATTAAAATACTTTTGGTCATACTATATGGCCAAAAGGTTGTAAAAAGATTTTCTGTGAACAAAGTGACAAAGTTGGATTAAATTATTATTAAAGTAACAGATTAAATAAATTATTATTAGAACTAAAGGGGCCGAAAAATATTACAGCATGACGGTGGCCCTGTGCACAAAGCAAACTCAGTGGAAACCTGGTTTCCCACAACCCTTTTGGGATGAATTGGAAGTCCCCTAATAGAAAGCCTTCCCTGAAAAGAGTGGAAGATTTTGGAAGGAACAAACAGGGGACAAACTCCATATTAACGGCCAAGGTTTTTGGAATGAGTAGTTTATAATAGTGATGAATTTTCGTCCCTAAGCCACAAGCCAGGGGTGGCGGTGAAAAGGGAAAAATTCATCCCATCCTCACATGACCATAAATCGGACCCTGGTATATTTGTGTGCTATAAGGTTGAAAGTTCAATATATATATGTACAGTATATATTACAATATTTTTACTATGAGTATTATTATATAAAATATTATATAAAATAAGCCATAGTAGTTTGTGAGTGGAAAAGTTAAATACATTCTAAAAACACTGATACATGAATTTTATAACACAGACAACAGAACCTGAGTGTTGTTGCTGTTGTATTCAGGGGCTTGTTTGGACTTCAACTGATGTAAATATAATTAAACTGTGCATAATGGTGTTTAGTCATTAGTAGTCATTAGTGGTCTGTTATTTGCTGCATGACACCACTGACATCATCGTTTCTTAATTAGCCAATGATGACTAATGATGAATAAAATGCCACTAACGACTGGTAATGACGCGAAGGAGAGGAGTTTTTTTTTTTTTTTTTTTGTGGAATATAGGCGGGTCTGCTACAGGAAGCTGGGAACTGGAACTGGAAATGTCCTGTTCATAACTACAACACCACAAATCCAAACAAGTCCTTTTAGTTTTATTAATAGTGATGCATTATTAACTTTCAACCAATTTGTTTGTCAGGGATAACCTCTAGAGGGCGCCAAAGCGCCCTGTGTTTTTGTGTTGTGTAGTTCTTT
>QMIH01000184.1:0-28672 GCA_003987875.1 Clarias batrachus
TCCCCTTCGGCAGCGAGTAGACTCAACGCTCCTCAGCGGACCTGCGCGCACACACCAGTTTACAGCCCGAGCACAGCACCTGCTCAGCCGCCGCCCCTGCATCTGGATCCACTTCAGCAGCTAACGGAAGTCTCGCTCTCCTGACAGGACAAGAGACAAGAAGAGATAAAAATATGAAAATGACAAAAAAAATCGTACAAAAACAGACACACAAAAAAAGGCTTTGCATACCTCACCCGAATGGTAGAGATGACGCGATCAGGTTAAGTTTAAGTCACACGTTTTTCAATACGATATGAGCTCTAACAAAAAGTTGAACAGAACATCAAAGGGTTTTCTGGAGTAAGATGAGAAATCAACTAAAAAACACGAAAAAGATGTCAGAGTTTCACTATGTTAATGGATTTTCCAAGCTGCCATACACTCACACACACACAGTCACAAACACCCATACACATACACACAAAACACACACGCACATGAAATATTGCACATCATAAAATATCATCCGCTGTAATACTACTTGCACTGCATCAACTATAAAACAATATCGGTGGGCAGATTTGCACTCCCTGACAATATGACTACTGTACACAGGCCTGGAGAGGAGGGTATTATCACAATCTCCACCAGGCGTATTACTCACACCACTTCACCTCACTTCACTTGACTGCAAAATGATGTAGCCCAGAGAACAACAAGAGGAGAAACAGGAGGATGAATCAGACACGAGCATAGTAAAATGGGGGATGGAAGAGAAAAAAAATGCATGGGATTGTAAAGTAAAAATAACACTTTAAAACTGGGGAAAAAAATGAGTCTACTGTAGTACATTACAACAGGCATTGTTGCAAAGCAGCTTCACAGAATCAGAAGAAAATGATGGAAGCGTAAAATGATCAGATCGTCCCTGATAGGCAAGCCGAGGGCAATGGTGGGAAGGAAAAAAACTCCCTGAGACGGCAATAGGAAGAAACCTTGAGAGGAACCGGACTCAACAGGGAACCCATCTTCATTTGCGTGATAACGGATAGCGGGGATTGATCAGCTGGAAGTTCAACATAACGGTTGATGTCTTTAAGTCAATATGGAGTCCAGTTCGTTATTGGAGACTCAGGAAATTCCAGTCCTTAACTATCGAGCGACTGCAGTCACACGTCTTTAGAGAACAGCTGTCTGCATCAGGACTGTCTTCGTGGTAAAGTGGAACCGTCCCTGGTCACCACACGCATACCCAGCAGACCACACAGGGCCTCCATACTGTATGACGAGATCTCCGAGCTAAAGGCGAGTCAGACAGGTCCAGAGGGCAGGCGGGGTCTGGATCACTGGTTGCTTAGGAGCAGCATGTGTACTGTAGCTCGACAGAGAGTGGGAAACAGAAGAGAAGGACAGATAACAGTTCCACCCACGTTTTTATCTTGGTATACATCTGAAGATTAAGGGCCTTGCTCAAGGGCCCGACAGTGGCAACTGGGTGGTGCTTGGGTTTGAACCTGGGGCCTTCTGATCAGTAGGTTTCCCTGCGCCTGGTAGTCCAGTAGTGGCTACTGGGTAATAAAGTGCTGAAGGGAAATGTGGTGGTAGTGAAGGTAAGGGTGAGATTGTTGCTAAAACTATGTACGAAAAATGGTCTATAGTCTATAACCTGACTCTGACCAAATCTGATTGGTCAGAAGGTGCTGCATATTTTTCTACATCAAAAGTTCTGACAGCAGTGTACTCTTTCTAATTGATCATTGTTTCTATAGAAACGACTCATACAGTGTCTAAAAATAGGATAATTATATCCACTAATTACAGAAGCTCACAGAAGGTGAGCACCTTTCTCTACACTCAGTTATCATTTTAATTGTTCTTTGTTTTTTCTGTTCCTTTTTGGCAGGTCTGAGCGAAGCAGGACGTCTCTTTACCGTGCGCAAAGTAACACACATCACCGTGCAAGAGCCTCTCGCTGGCTCCGTCCTCCTTCCTTGCGTCCACTCCCTGCCACTCGACTACTCTGACCAAGGTGGGACTCCGCGTGTGCGATGGACCAGGCGACAGGGAGACACAGAGACCACCGTGCTCTCACTTGAGAATAGGGACGTTCGTGTCCATCGGGCTTTCGAAGGTCGGGTCGGTCTGCCTGGGTATCACTCGAACAGCCTGAACGTCTCGCTGGCTCTCTCAGAGCTTCGCACCAACGACTCGGGGACCTTCGTGTGCCACGTGACCATTGGGGGGACTTACGAGAAGGACAGCGTCACTCTGGACGTTACAGGTGAGGTTAACAGGCACTGGGTAAACCATTGAATTAGTTTGATAGGTACTGTAGCATCTTCTAAACAGCTAATATGTGGACAACAACAGATTGAAATCCAAGTTTAGAAAGCATCGCTTCTCGGATGCCGTGTCTGGAATTGTCTACAACAGGCCGTGGTGGAAAGAACAGGAAAGAGCGTCTCCAGGGGACAGTGGAATTTGTGCAAAATGCTGCCTGGTTCATGAATGCATGTTCCTTCTGCATCATGATGAAAGGATTTGCAGCTGTACCCTTGGGTGTTATAGTTACAAGTGTGACGGAATTACATGGCATGGCCGAGCTCATCTCTTCATGGTTATGTAGTTGTAGTCGATCTTTAATGTATGAACACTTCCTGGCAAGGGGCTCAGACTTTTAGGGTTTAATAAATAGATTCATGTTGTCTGTGCTGTTTCTAAGCCTAATCGTTACCCTACCGCTGGACCCTTGCGTTCGGAATAGTCTATACCCCCTTACCTAGTTACTGTATGGCGCTCGGCAAGGTTGTACAGAATCTCAACCTCAATCTCCACCACTGAGTAGAGGCAGTGGTCATTAGTTGGTTTCCTGATCCACATACTGTTGGAAGATGTGCATGGGTTTGGCATCTCTGCTATGACATGATGACCAATCATGGCTTGTACGTTAAGTGTTCTTCCATCATGACATGAGCCAAGCCTGATTTGAGAGGGTAGAAGATTTCTCCTAAAAGACCTCCTTATGGATAACAGTAGTCTGCTCATTGGTGTTATTAATGTCTGCCTAAGGATCTGTAGAGTCTGAAGAGTCCATACATATCCGGTCTTATGCTACCGTCTCCCCAGCCGCTGCTGTGCAGGTGTGAATGTGTTCATTTGTAACTGCGGTGCGAGCGAAAATGGACACTCCACTTGTGATTTGCACAAAAGAAGAGCATCGTGAAGTGATTCCTTATGTGTTTTTTTTTTCTGGTCTGAGGGTGTACCTGGTGCCGAAACAACTCACGGAAGAGCATAAACAGAAGCGTTTAGATATCTGCAAACCAAATTTGGACCAATACGCTAAGGAAGGTGAAGGTTTCTTAAAGAGAATCATTACTGGTGATGAGACACGGATTCATCACTACGATCCTGAGAGCAAACGGCAGAGTACGGTCAATCGCCAACTGAGAAAAAGTTCAAAAGTTAGCCATCAGCTGGAAAATTCGTCAATGCTTACAGTTTTCTGGGATTCTCAAGGGCTGGTGTTTTCATTATTTCACATTACCAGGAAAAAGGTTCAACAATTCAACAAAAGGTTCGACTGCTATCCAAGAGTGCTGTGATCTTGCATGACGATGGACGTCCGCACAGCGGTGCATCCGTGGCTCGGAGCTCAGCCTAAGACATATTGTAATGAGAGAATATGAAAGCTTGTTAAAAGATGGACAGAGTGTATTAAAAAAGTCGGAAAACAGCTGTTTTATTTACAGTACTGTGCAAAAGTCTTGGGAATATCCAAACAAAATCCATATGCAATGATCCTTTTGAAAACGTTTGGGCATTAAAAGAAACTTCTATAAAAAGCATTAAATAATAACATAAACAATAAACGGTCAATATTTGGTGTGCTTGAACATAAGCGGTGGTGTTCGATACAGATGTGTGCAGTATTCTAAGTAAAACAGCTGTTAGGTTTTACTGAGCATGCTGGAGAATATGAGTTCTTTTGGTAACTTCGTCACACTCGCTCCTCTCTATTTTCATGCCAAACTCTACATTATTGATTGCTTTTTTTTTCCATCTGAAAACTGGCCTGTGATGTAATATGACGCTTTCTTTACAGGCATGCAAATATTCTTCTGTAATTCTGTTATTTATTCATTAATTTGTAGGGAATGGTCTTGTACATAATAATGCAGACATAATAAGCTTATATAACAAAATTTGTACTACAGATAATATGGTGCCTAAGACTTTTGCACAGTACTATATATATATATATATATATATATATATATATATATATATATATATACAGTCAAGTCCCAAATTATTCATACCCCTTAACTTAAAGTTACTTTTATTCAACCAGCACGTTTTCCTTTTTTGACCGGAAATGAAACAGTCTTTGTCGAAAAAGATCATAAGAGACGATGTACAGGAGACAACATTGTGGAAAAAAATATTTCTCAGCTTTCATTCACATTCGAAACAAAAGCGAAGCGGCATGTCCAAAATTTTTCATACCCTTTTAACTGTCACAGTCTACGGGAAAATCTATAAAGTTCTATACCGTTCCTAATAGTCCAAGCTGTTCTAAAGCATCCTAATTCCTCTGATTCATTGGGAACATATATTTATACAGAGTTTTTCACTATCACACACTCGTCAGTATACACTACATGAGGCCAGCTGACATAGTGTAGAAAAGAAAGAATATTTGTAGTTCACTGAGAAGGAAGAGCAGCTCCATAGTAAATTCTCACCACAGACTGTTTCATTCATCATCAGCAGCCTTTAGACCTATATTTAATCCAAAGCTACGTTTATATTAATGGACTTCAGAGGAACTCGTATCCTTTGTGTCCTTTAAAAAATGTGTAATCAAACAATGCTAATGGAACAGACGGAACAAAGTGCAATCCAATATTATAGCAATTATTATAAACAGCGCCTTTCAATTCAGCCAACCGGTTCTAATGTGATTAAATTTGACTTCTTACTCCAGCCGTCCTTACTTACGAACTTTGACCGATCTTAACTAGCTATCTGCCAGGAGCTCTGTGCATGGGCCATCAATTACAGAACTCCGGAGGAACAGGAGTCGATAAGCGACCCCAAAGGTCTGTCTTTAATTCAGGATGCTGAAGGATGCCGGGGAGATACTGCCTCATTAACGAGTCCTCAAACCTGCGCTGAATTAATTACTCACTAATCATGATCGATTTATTCCGTCTATATAATATCATCTTTCTCCCCCCGCAGTGCTAATTTCAGTGTAGGTTTATTCTCATTTTCTTCCAAGCCAATCCGAGTCATTAATTGGTTAATTACCCGTTGAGCAGTTTTAATTAATGCTGTGGAATTTATTTCATATTAAAGCAAGCTTTACCAGTCGAACAGTTAATGAGTTTTCTGAAATAATGCACATTGTTGTGATGGAAATTCAGTCAAAACAAGACACGAGAGCATCTGGATGAGGAAAAAGCGAAAAGGTTTGTTTCTGCGCAGGACGTCTCGGTTACACACACTCGCTCAGCGTCTGTGAGAGAGAGGCACCCCGCTTATCTTTCTGTATGTATTTATACACACACACACGCACACACATACACACATAACCACACAACAATATCTAAGGTATACTAGGGCTGCTGTGTGTCCTTGGAAAGGCAGGTGGCTTGGCGCGCAATGATTACACACAAATGCGCTTTTATCTTTGCATCTCTAAAGTTAAAAAAGAAAAACAATCTTCACTAAAAAAACAAAACAAAAAAAAAACACGAAGCTCATACAGTGTTCAAGGCTGTATGAGCTTCCTGTAGTATCAAGCAATTTTCCTTAGCACTGCGAAAAAACTTACCCAATTCCAGTCATTTCAAATCTCCTTTGTTTTCTTTGCTTGATGCAGCTCAATAATTTGACCCTTCTGAAATGGCAATTTAAAAAAATATATATAGTGGAACCTTGGATTACGAGCATAATTCATTCTGAAATCAAATCAAAGCTTCCCATAAGAAATAATGAAAATTCAAATAATTCGCTCCACAGCCCAAAAAAATAAATACAGAAAATATTAAATAATTAATACAATATATAAAGTAAAAATAAAACAAATTAACCTGCACTTTACCTTTAAAAAAAGTTCAAATAAATTTCAACAGATAAGTGTTTCCGTTTGTGTGCGTATTTGTATGTGTGTGTGTATGTGTGTGTGTGTGTGTGTGTGTGGAATTAGCCCCTTAGCTCGCCTCGTCTTACACAGTAAAACTACTCCTCCCTCCCCCCCACCTCGTTTTTTAAGTTTCACAACAAACACACACACACACACACACAACGGAAACACTGTTTTAACGGGAAAAAAAGAAATCTCTCTAATGACACTCGCGTGAACGAGTCACGGAATCACTGCTGTAAAGTTAAAAAAAAAACAATACAAACGAACCAGCACCTTACCTTTGAAAAGAATCGCGACAAAGCAGAGTTTCTGTGTAGAGCAGAATGTGTGTGTAAAGTGTGTAAAGGCAAGAGAGAGAGAGTGTGTGTGTGGGTGTGTGTGTGTGTCGGTGTGTGTGTGTGTCGGTGTCAAAAAACTCGGCACTCGTAAACCAAGACATGCTCGTTTTTCAAGTCAAAATGTATTGAAAAATCTTTGCTCGTCTTGCGGAACACTCGTAAACCGAGTTACTCGCTATCCGAGATTCCACTGTATTATTATTATTATTATTATTATTTACATATTTATTTATTTTTTTGTATTCAGTATGCCAGGATTAAATATTGCATAGTACGTTTCTGTGTCCTTATTCATTCTATGACTTTGTGTTCATGTGTATGATGAATGTGTTTAGGGGTCGTGTTTCATTACCGCGCATTACCCAAGCCCTACTCTCTGACGTTCATGGATGCCGAGCGTGCCTGTGAGCAGAACTCGGCTCAGATCGCATCTCCGGAGCAACTCTGGGCTGCTTTCCACTCAGGCCTGGACGAGTGCTCGGTCGGCTGGCTCAGCGATCAGACCATCAGGTTAGCCCTAATGATTCATATTAAAAGAAATATTCAGCGTTAAAACAAACACAAAAAAAACATAGGAAAGTGACCAAGTTCACAGCTTCTAGTTTCAGGGTGAAATAAAGGTAAATTGGACCAGGATTTCATTCAGACTTGTGAAGCGAACAGTTCAGAAACTCCAGCCAAGTGTCTGGACAACTGAGATTCAAAGTTGAAGTAAACGATGACCTTTAACACTTGTTTAACCGTTTTATTCATTTGTTAGCTCAGGGCATTTCTTTTGATATCGTTTCAGCACATTTGAATTTAGACTCTCGGCCTAATATTCGGTCTTACAGCATATTATTCAGGAACTGCTATAAATGATCAAATATCTACAGTGAAGCTTACAATAACGATCCAAAGCACCTCC
The DNA here is from genome assembly GCA_003987875.1 of Clarias batrachus. Classification (NCBI taxonomy): domain Eukaryota; kingdom Metazoa; phylum Chordata; class Actinopteri; order Siluriformes; family Clariidae; genus Clarias; species Clarias batrachus. The sequence continues at coordinate 7,385 of QMIH01000184.1, forward strand.
ATGGTCCAGGTTCGAATCTCTGGTCTCCGTGCATGGAGTTTGCATGTTCTCCCCGTGCTTGATGGGATTGGCACCCTGTCCAGGGTGTACCTGGGCAAGTCTCCTGGGCCCACATGAGCCTGTATAATGCATAAAGCCGTATAGATGATGAAACCTTGCCAATCAGAAACAAGTATTCTCCAACGTTATAGAATAAATATAACTATAAACAATGCTTATGAAAATCGACACACCCTTGCACCCTTTCTGTTTCTTCATGGCATGCTTGCATTGATTTCCGCATCATCGCCTTTGACATTTAAAAATGAATGCAACTATTATTTGTACTCAAGCCATTTCGAACTGCTCATTAGCAACAGCGCGATCCCCAAGCATCTGACGCGTGGCCGCACACGCCGCCGCTCTCCTCTCCTGAGCCCAGGCAGCTGTACAGGACGGATCAGAGCAATTATTCATTAATGACATCGATGTCGGCCCTGCATCGTTTGCATAATAATACTAGGGAAGGTATCCTGGCGAATGCTGAGAGGATTTCAAGCTTAGCTCAGCTTCTTTGCTTCACAGGTACTCGATTCAAAAACCAGAGCTGGGCTGCTACGGACACAGCGAAAGCGTACGAGGGGTGAGGAATTATGGGAAGCGAGACGCCTCGGAGCTGTTCGATGTTTACTGCTTCGCCAGCACCATGCAAGGTGAAATGACTGACACGGGAAGCTGTATGATGTTGTTTAATCCTCTTATGATATGGTCGTTTATTGTGTTAGCGGTAATCTGGCTTTCGGGGACTAAATTTAGTTTAGCCTTAAGGAAGATGCCAGGAATGTATGGCCTCAGATGCGGAAGCCAGATCTCTCTTGTCATTCTGCGATGCCAAAGAAAAGATGATACAATACAAAGGACGTTCAAGTCAAACTAGGAATTTTTTTTATCGTGAATGAAGGTGGAAAAGCGATTGACATTTACAGGAGACTTCAAGCGCAGGAAAGTGATGAGACTTTTACTTAGTTGCAGTAAAACATTTGAATGGTGCAAACGTTTCAAAGAAGGCCGAAGGGACTGTAGCTCAGAGCCCACTACGATCATTCCCAGGAGCATTTAGTGAAAGGAGCTCTTGATTGTTGAATATCTTGCGGAATAGCCGCATCTGTCTGTGGGAACTGTACCCAGAATCATTCACAAACATGAATCATTCATTTCCACATGGTTGGACTATTAAAGGAGTTCCTGGGAGGCCAGTGTTTCAAACATGAAGCAGGAAGTCCGAAGTTTCCAAGCACTAGAGAAATGCTGTGATAAGTGCATTAGTGCAGCAGGGGATTATATAGAGAAATGAAGACATAGAACTTCTTACACTTCAAAAGTCCTGGTTTGACTTGAACGGCTCTCAACTTCATTATACTTTATATATGGGGGGGAAAAAAACCCAAAGTAAAAATAACCCAAATAATATTATGCTTTTTTTATAATGAGGATGTATGAGTAAGCATTTATACTTCCTCTCCAGGTGAAGTCTTCCCGCTCTCTCCTCCTGGGAATCTCACCCTGGTCGATGCCGTGGCTCAGTGTGCTGTTCTGGGCGCTCAGCTGGCCACAGTGGGTCAGCTGCACCTGGCCTGGCGCTCCGGCTTCGAGCACTGTGAACCCGGGTGGCTTGCAGATGGCAGTGTGAGGCACTCTGTGATTAAACCCCGTCCTGAGTGTGGAAGCGGAGACCCGGGGGTCCACACTGATTCATCCACAGAGCTTGCCAATGGGACGGCTATGTTCAGTGCCTACTGCTACAGAGGTACAAGTCCATTATCCATAGCTGGTTCTCGCCCTCTATTTCAGCAGTTAGTGAGAAGACTACATCATTGTTCTAACTTGAATTTTGTGACAGATTTGGTCTCCTGTATTTGGGAAAGTGTGAGAAAATGAATACATTGAATGAATAAACTGAAATAAAGAATTACAGTTGAAGTCCATAGAATGGGTCAAACTGCAAGGACACATCTTAAAGTCAAAATTGGGGATCATAAAACATGAACTAGGGTACAGTGGTACATCGACATAAGAACTTAAAACTTAAGAACTGAAATTGTGCAAGAAATTTGCCTCGGCACACGACGCATTTTCGGGAAACGAGCAACCGAGCCGAGCCGAAAGCCGGCAAAGTTGCGCATACTGTACGTCCGGGAGGCGTTTAAAACTTGCTTGCGTCATTGCAAAGCCAAGCGAAGCGAGTTCTTGCATTTTGTGCAATGTTTAGTGGAGACTTAGCACCATAGGTCCCAAGAGTGTTAGCAAGGACGGTAGCAAGAAGAAAATGGAAGACAAGTTCAGCTTAATTTTTAAAGCAGTGGTGCCAGGAGGAATTTTAAAGTTAAGTGAAGTTTAATGTCTATTTATTTCATTCTATTAATATTTATTTATATGTCTTGATTGTTTTTTTAATGCAAAATTATGATTATAGTGTTGTAAATTAGCAATATTGGTAATATTTTTTGGGTGGCTGGAACGGATTATCTGCATTCACATCATTTCCTATGGGAAAATCTGTTTTGCAAAACGAGATTTTTCACCTCCGGAACGGATTAAATTCGTATCCACACTAAGATCTAAGAAATACTCACACTGACAGTGATCTAATATTTTTCTTAACACTGAACTACAGCACAAATGGGGAATCCTTGACATCCTTGAATCCTCGAACACGGACCCTGAAGGTGCGAGCTGAAGCTGACAGCACTAACCACTAAGCCATTGTGCCGCCGTGCATTCTAACACATGCTTTTGAATTGAAGGGTGCTTTCATACCATAGTCCATATTGCTACATACTGTACTATATCGGAGACGCAGGTGTGCTCAGGTACAGAACAATATTACTAATGTGGAAGTGGAGGAGAGTGCAGTCGTACCCCGGTTCAGTAGTGAAAGCAGCTTAGAAGAGTAGTGGCCATGGGGTTGTGTTTTATTCAGTGCTATTTGTCTTAAGCCTTTCTAAACCGTTATATTTTATTCAGCTTATCATTCATATTGTCCTAAAGAATTGTTCTTTCGTATGTAAAATAAATAAGTCAGAATTTGAAAGCTATTGAACGAAATACATTACTTTCCTTATGCTTGTAGCTGTTCTGAGTTGTTACGATGAGCCAGGCTCCTGTGGAAATAAAATATATAAAAAAAGACTGATAGATGCCCTTTATATGGAGTGCACCGAGGCACTTTGTGTGTGATATTTTAGCACGCATCGCAGCAGGAGTGTGGTCGGTAATGTGAAACACTCTGTCAGAGAAAACAAGGAGGAAATGGACGCTTGGGAATCTGTGAATCCTTTTTTTTAAATGGCTCCATCTGATACATTGCAAGCCAGGAACCCACGGGGGAATTTCACCAACATTAGGAAGTCCCTCCTGAGACTATTGATGTATTTAATAGAGGATGAACTAAGAGTAGAGCCCGAGAGTTGCCTCCAGCGCACGGACTCAGGGCGCTTGTGCGTTACTAAAATAGAGATTTATTTACTCTTCTTTTATAGATATTTTGTAGAAACATTTTTTTTATGCAGGGCGGCGCGGGAGGGCACGGGTGGGCACGGGGGCGTAGTGGTTGGCGCTGTAGGCTGGCACTTCCAGGATCAAGGGTTCGATTCTCGCCTTGGTTCTCTGTGCATGGAGTTGGTGTTCCTCCGCTTCCCAAATTGCCCACAGTGTGTGCACATGCTTGTGCCCCGTGACCGATTGGCACTCTGTCCAGGGTTTCCCCCAGCTTGTCTTTTGGGCTAGGCTCCATGCCCTCTGCGACAATGTACAGGATAAACAGAATAGTCAATAAATGAATAAATGTGATCGATTTTGCCATGAGTACGCATTTACAGCTGTTTTGTTTAATGTTCTGTCAGTTAATCTATTAAAATACAAATAATTCCAAATCGCTCAAATATTTAAATGGAAATTTTCAGTGCGTGCTAAAAGTGAGCAGCGTGAGCCTCAGACCATGTTTTTCTTCCTTTGGTCTTTTTGTTCAAAAGTGAATGAAATCTTTATTTCTTTTCTGAGCTGCCGTGAGTCACTCTTGAAAACCTGTAACGGCAATTCATAGCGTCAGGGCTGTCAGATAAATTAGCCAGTAGGAAGTTTCAAACGCGCATTTCACGCTCGACACATCCGACAGCATCAAACTTCGAAAGAAGAAGTACTGTACGCCAAGAAAAACTCTTTTCTTTTTAAAAAACTTTAAAAACAAGTTGCCTCCGCCTAGCCTTGTTAGCCTGATAGCTCGCTAGCATTGTATAATGTCCTGACCGTCATATCTGAAAGGTAATTTCTCTTTAACTTGGCCTTGCAATTGCGCTAGCTATCTAGCATATTTGTCTGGGGCACTGTTTTTTGGCTATGGGATGTAGAATTGCAGTGTACAATGTAGCGCCCACCATTAAGCACCATTTTGCTGAAGAATTAGCACTCTATAATTGTGTAATGTAATGTGGCAGTGGTGGCACGGCTGGTTGAGGCTCTCGGTTGCTGATAGCATTGTAACATTGTTGGGTCCATGGGTAAGGCCTTATCCCCATACACCTCAGCTACTAGATCCAGTCGCGGTGTTATGCGCTAAAACGCTCCCCCCACCAAACCCGCCATTGCCACGAATCGCACTCCCCGCCGCCGAAATAATACGTTTTTTTTAATATATATATATATATATATTCATTTTTTTCATATACAATATACATGTATATTTTTATAATACAATTAGTTTTGTGTAATTTTTCATCAAAATATTGTAATATTTCATGCATCAATATCTAAAAACGATGATTAAGATTTTTTTTTTTTTTACAATAATTTAGTGTAAACATTTTTGTAAAACCCCTGCAAAATAAATGTGTCACAAAATGAAGATTGAACAATGAACATTCTCAACATACAGTATGAGAATTTGTAATAGTAATAGTCTCAACAGCTGCCACGTGGCTAGGACTCATTATAATAGTAATATCATATTTGATAATAATAAACCCATGATAAGATGGATATAATATTGAACAGACAACCATCCTCATTGTGTGTCGCAACCCAAATTTTACACCACTGCTTTAGGGGCAGTGGCGGCTCAGTGTTAGAACTCAGAGTTACTGATCAGAAAGACGGCGGTTTAAGCCTTAGTCCTGCCAGGTTGCCACTGTTGGGCCCTTGAGCAAGGCCCATAACCCTGTCTGCACCAGGGGTGCCGTAAATATCCCTGACCCTGTGCTCCGACCCCTTAACAAAGCTGGGATATGCGAAGAATTTAAGGCTAAAATGAACTTTCATTACACCTAGTGATGAATTGGAATTTACACATCCTTTGTTTTTTTGGGGACAAAAGTCCTGAATTCTGATTGAGTTTGTATTACTTGCCTCTGACATCCACTCCTAAATCTTATATCCAAGATCAAGTATGCTTGATTTTGATCTCTTTTCATCGATCTCTTTATCTTAATGCTTTCCAGAAACACAACGTTCCTCTACCGAGTCACCTATCCCCCAGCCGTTAATCTGGTCCGGCCAGGACACTGTGGACATCATGCTCACCGAAACCCTGTCTGATGATTACATCACAGCACGTCTCTGTGTAGAGGATGGCTCCCTGGACTGGAGTAACCCGTCGGATTTCCCACCGAGTACCTGGCCGGACGTTTCTACCCCACTATCTGACATCACCACTGCGAAGTCGAAAGAGGAAGATGAGGGCAATGAGGTTACAACCATGCCCTTGCCAACACCAACTACGACTCAGGACCACGACTCCTTCAGGAACATCATGAGCTCCTTGTGGAAACCCTGGACTTACCTGAGAGGAACAAGTGAAGAGGAGGAGGAGGAGGAGAAGAAGGACACCAGTCCAAGTCCTCTTACCACAGTGCCGGGTGTGATAAGCACTACCGTCCTGGAAAAGTCTTCAAGCATAAAGTCTACCACTTTTCCAGCCTCCGGTAAGAAGTTATTAACACTGTTAAAGTATTAGGATAAATAAAGCTTTCGAATTGTTCTAAGTTATCTTTACAGAGGATTCATAAAACTGTGTCTTTAAGCCAGTGGTCCATATCAGTTAGCACCAAAAACCTGCTCGCTTTTGCTTGGTGCAGACTTCCTCACCTTTTTTTCTCTTAAAGCATCCTTTAGACTTGTTTTCAAAGACCTGTTTCTGAAGTTGCATCTTTTTTTTTTCTGTCCCTCTTCCCTTTGCTTTTCTTTATAAACACAGAGTCTCTCACTTTTTATGGAGACAGTTGGTTGTGAAGATCCTGTCATGAGCAAAAGAACACATGGGCACACAGGATGCAACTGAGCATGGATACATTATTCCGAATAAACAACTAATGTGTTCTAAACAGATAAGAAGAGAAGATGCACTGTTATTATTATTTTTTTTTTTTGCAGCTTGTTATGTTTAGAGAGCTCCAGATGTAGAGATGGGGATCTCATGGTCTCTATAAAAATGTGATACAAGGCAGAGGTTATTACTTATTAATTTGGGCGAGTGGTGAGATATGAAGCAAGTGGGCAAGAGCGAGAGGTTGGAATATGATGGTTGTAGTACGAAGAAAGACCATGTTTAGTAACGTGAATGATTCATTCACTGATATGCATGAATATTGTTTGTTCATTCATCCTTAGTAACTGCCTGATTAGGGTCAATGTGGCTTAACGGATAATATTGAGGGAAATCAAAGCCATTTAGAAACAAAAATAATATAGTCAAATTAAATAACAGCAAGGCAGCACGGTGGTGTAGTGGTTAGCACTGTCGCCTTACACCTTCAGGGTCCGGGCTCGATTCCCATCACTGTGTGCATGGAGTTTACATGTTCTCCCTTCCACATACTCTGGTTTCCTCCCACATTCCAAAGACATGCAGATTAGGCTAATTAAAAAAAATAATAAATAAAAAGCGAGGTGGGGAGAGGGAGGAGGAGTGTTACTGTGTAAAACGAGGCGAGGGAAGCGTGGGAAGGCTAATTCCAAACACACATGGCGCCACCAACGGAAACACTTATCTGTCAGGATTTATTTGTACTTTTTTTAAAAGGTAAAATGCTGATTAATTTGTTTTATTTTCATTTTATAGATTGTATTAATTATTTTTATGTATTTATTTTTGGGGGCTGTGGAACGAATAATTTGAGTTTTCATTATTTCGTATGGGAAATGATGATTTGGTTTACGAGTGTTTTGGAACACGAGCCCACTTCCTGAATGAATTATGCTCGTACTTTTTTGGTATTTGACTTCTTACACCACCTCAATGAATTTGAATTGAAACACTTATACTTTCAGCTTTAATTCAAGGGGATTGAAAAAAACCTCGTTTGTGGGTCTTTCTGCTTCCAGTCTTGTCTTCAGTATGTGCAGTAATGCTCTATTGGGTTGATTCCTGGAGAATGACTTGGCCAGTGAATGATATCATATTTCTTTACCTTGGGTAGGCTTACTGTAAGTTTTGTGTCATTATGCATCTGCAATAGGAAGTTCACCCTACCAGTTTTGCAGCATTTGGTTTAATCGGTGCTGAGAGCCCTATTCACCCTGCTACTTTTATCAGCAGTCATGACAACACTAAACACAAGTGACCAGGTTTCATTGGCAGCCTGACACGCTCATGCCATAACACTGCCTCCACCATGTTTTACAGATGATGTGGTATGCTTTGGATCATGAGGTGTTCCTTTATTTCTCCATACTCCATAATTTTCTGGCAAAGTCAAATCTAATATTTCCATTTTTGAGCATTTCTTGAGTTCATTTGCACTTTCTTCTGAAGCGTCTGTGTTTACTTCATCCAGCCATCTCTTGACTGTAGACTTTGACAAAGACATGCCAAGAGTGTTCTTGACTTGGCGAGATGTTGTGTTCTTCTTCACCATGGACAGAATTCTGCCGTCTTCACTTCAGTTTGTCTACTGGTGTCTTCCAGGTGTTTTCCATTTGCTTAGCTTGCCAGTTAATTCCTTATTTATACGAATGATCCAAACTGTTGTATTGGTCATTCCCAATGGTTTTGCTATCTCTCTGATGGCTTTATTTAGTTTTTTCTTCCTGATAATGGCCACCTCCACTTGTATAGACATCTCTTTGGACCTCATGCCGAGAAATTGAGTGAAAAGCTACCAAATGCAAACGTAACACTCAGAACTACCTCCAGGCTTTTTATCTGCTCGGCTAGTCATGGAGTAGCGAGGGACTAGGCTACACCTGGCCATGAAACTAGCTGTCAACCATTTGTTCCATTATTCATGAGCTCCCCAAAACTTGTGTATGTGTGTGTGTGTGTGTATATGAAAACATTAGTCAAGCTCCGTGAATTAAGCTGAAACTTGTGTTTGCTTACATTGTGAGTGTTTCATTTCAAATTCAGTATACAGAGCTGAAAAACTTGCCATTGTCCCAAAATGTATGGACCTGGCTATGGTTAGTCAGCCTGTCGTCCAATCACATTACTGGGTCAGAACTAACTGTCGAATATTTAATATGCGAGGCATCAAAGTGATCCGTGTATTCATTGTGATGGGGTTATACCATTTAGTTGGTTCGACCAAGAGGTGCAGAGTGGAAGCAAGCAGCTAATGTGGTATACAAGCTGACCCTGGAGTTGAGTAATGGCTGTGAGATGTAAATCTGACTTTCGGTCCTAACCTGATCCATTCAGCTACACACTGGTAATTAATTCCTCAGTTTGAGGAATGGTCATCGTGTCAACATACACAATACACTGAATATCTCTCTCCTGATTTACAGCCTCGTAGGCGGTGGGTCCAAGATCATTGAGGTTGAGCTGTAGAGGTTTAAACTGCAGCACAGGATTATTAGTGGTGTATTAGTGTTGTAGTCCACATTACAGAAATGTATCCATTAATATCCATCCATCCATTTAGTAACCTTTATAGTCCAACTAGTGACCATGGAGGCCAATGATGACCATTGTATTCATTCTTATTTTTACGACTGTGGTAGGACCATCCATTAATATAGTGTACTTAATGCCAAATATATTTTGTTATATTTTGCCTAAGTTACCTCTTGATTTTGTAAATGTACATATCTGGTCCTATGTAATCAATACAGCAGGTAAGAATGTTCTTCTTCATACTGGTATGAGCGGTGTTCAAGTCAAACCGAGACTTACAGTATGGTGACATTTCTCATGAATGAAGGTTTAAAACCGATTGATATTTACAGAAGTCTTCAAGCACAATATGCTGATGAGACTCTTAAAATGGTTTTATAGAAGTCCATACATCTAGGAATGACAATCCCAGTTGAGGTGGCTCAGAGCCCGTTGCTGTCGTTGCTGTTATGTACGGATAACTTGTTGCTAACTTGCAGAAGAGATGTATCTCTCTGTGATAAGTGTACACACAATCATGCACATTACAGGAACTGGGCTGGGAGTTACAGTATCGCCATATCCCCCCGTATAGTCCTGACCTCGCTCCAAGCCGTTTCCACATGTTTGGCTAGTGAAAGGAGTTTCTGGGAGGCCAGCAGAAGCAGTCTGATCAGGGCGCTGGGATTATGTACTGAGAAACCATTCAACCATGATGCTTTCCAAGCACTAGTTAGAAGTTAAAACGAATCTTTCTGAGTTCCAGACTTATGGCACTTATGTTGCTAGATTCAGACCCTGTTAGATGCAATATATCCCATATAAAGAGCTTAATTTATGTGTTATAGGGTAATTACATTTTATGAGACAGCCGGAGATCATAAACTCATTTTTTTTTTCCATTGGTTAACTCTGGCTGTTACACCTAATGTTTTTTAGATAGATTACAAGCCTTGTCGTTTCTGAAGTTTGAAAGCGCACTCATTAAGACATTCCTAATAGCAGCCATGCATTTTCACATCAGCTCTCTATATGATCATAATAAATGATGATCCATGACGGTATCAATCTAAAATGTGGACCGGATTGAAATATCAATACTTTTTCTGCACAGAAATGAACCTTATTTATAAGGGCGGGCTTGTTATTTATATCAAGAGGTATAGAAAGATTGGAAGTTCCTGAAGAAAATCCTGAAAACTGCCAGGCACTGTGGCAAAATATTCAGGCGTAAATGCAGAGATATTTTTTTGGAAATGTTCACCAGAAACAGACACACCAGTAGATACTAAATAATTATTGTTTTGTTTAGTTTTTTAACACAACTGTGCCTTCTGGCATTAATATTTCTATGCCCAGATATGGCAATAGTTCTAAAGCAGTGGATATTAATCTTGTACCAGTGCATATTCATAATTAACGGTTATTACTGTCTCACTCTTTTGTTTTGTTTTATTTTGTAATGAAAGGTGAGTCCAATCAGGCTGCATTAAATACAGATTTAAGTTCATTGACATTAAGAGTGGTGGTGTTTGTTTTCTCACTCATCACCGTTGAAACAGATTCATCTGAAAGACTGCATGAGATTTTGTGAGAGGATAGAATAGTGTGCTGGATAAATATGAGTTTGTGCCCCAGGGAGAAATGAAAAAAGAGAGAAATGGTGCAGCATGAAGTCTGGGCCAGCCTAGGTTTTTGTAATGGATGTTGTCCTGTCAGTTCTGCTACTTCAAATTAAACCCAGTGCCTGAGCTCTGTTCTCCAGAGCAAACTAAGCAAAGTCAGTGCTCCCTGCAAGCCTGTTCCACTTCCAGATCAGATCCAGGCCAGAAGCCGTAAAAGAAAGACCTTGTATCCTGCAGTTAGATGCTTTTATAGGCTCGCTTTGATTTGTGCCTGAGCTGACTCTTTTAGTGAGTCACCATGGGAGGCGCTCGGAGATAGTGACCTGAGGCCAAAAGTTACGTTAGTGTTTATGTCGGGAGAGTATTCGGAGACCGGTTCCTCGACAACTACGGTCATTTAGTCTCTTTATTCAGAGTGAACAAATGACCTGTGTGTACTGGAGATCATGCTTCTGAGGTTACCAGCTTTTCTTAGGTTTTTCATTCATTCTTTCATTTTCTATAGCGTTCATCCTGTATAAGGTCACAGGGGGTCTGGAGCCAATCCTAGGAGTGTATGATGTGGATTGCTTCACGGATAAGGTGTGTCAATCCCTACTAGGGCACTCACACACTCATTCATACGATACAGGCAATTTGGGAATGCCAATTAGCCTAACATGCATGCCTTTGGACTGTTGGAGGAAACCCACCAAGCAAACTCAAACCCTCGACCTAGGAGGTGTGAGGCTACAGTGCTTACAAACATAAAACACCCAAAAATATATTCATGCCTTTAAACATGAAAAGAACAGTGATAGAAAATGCAGGTTAGGTTTCATTTAATAATATGGCTTTGATTATTATTGTTATTATTATTTTAGAACACTGTAGCAAAAAAACAAACAAACAAAAACCACTTGATCCATTAAGTTTTAAGTTTTATTGTCATATGCACAGTAAAGAAACATGTTCCTCTTTACAATATATGAAATTCTTTTGCAGAGTGCCACTAAAAAGTAAAAATAAAACATAAAATAGAATCAAATCAAATAAATGTAGAAGAGGAACAAAAAGATATACAGTGGAACCTTGGATTACGAGCATATTTCGCTCGGGAAGCAAGCTCGTATTCCAAAACACCCGTAAAACAAATCAACCCTTCCCATAAGAAATAATGAAAACTCAAATAATTTGTTCCACAGCCCAAAAAAATAAATACAGAAAAATAATTAAGACAATATATGAAAAAACAAAAATAAACAAACTAAATAAAACAAATTAACCTGCACTTTACCTTTTAAAAAAGTTTTTAAAAAATCCCAACAAATAAATGAACCAGCACCTTACCTTTGAAAAGAATCGCGACAGAGCAGAGTTTCTGTGTAGAGCAGTGTGTGTGTGTCTCTGTGAAGCCGGGGAGGGGGGGGGGGTCTAAAGGCGAGAGAGTGTGTGTGTGAGAAAAACATGGCACTCGTAAACCAAGACATGCTTGTTTTTCAAGTCAAAATTTATTAAAAATATTTGCTCGTCTTGCAGAACACTCGAAAACCGAGTTACTCGCAATCCGAGGTTCCACTGTACCTTTATTCATCCCACAGTGGGGAAATTTCGAATAAAAAGTTTAGGTATAAAAGGATATATATCAAATATAGAATTAAAAGCAGAATATGAAAATATGAACAGATATGAAATGAAAATATTATATGTATATATATATATATTGTATATTGTGCCATATTGTGTATTGTTAGAGGCATTATACAATTAAAACCTACTGTAAAAATTGCCTTGAATCCTTCAGTGGGTTTGAGTTTGTGAGCGGAGGTCAGGAGTTTGGTTTGATGACCTCTACACCAAGTTGACTTCATTACCCAGCCAGACCTTGGTGTTAAACGAGACAGTCCGAGCTTTCCAAGTTCTACTCCAGTATGTACTGTAGGTTCGGATTTCTTTCCTCCCAGGTAATTAGAGCGTGTACAGTACCAGACTTGGCTCAAGCTCCAACCATCAATGTTTAACGGGCGATGGAAAGCCAGTCATGTCATGTACATTATTGAAGTCAATTTCAATAATGGATGTGAGCGCTTATTCTCTCTCGGAGCCTCGGTGAGATTCAGAACGTTGGCTAAGAAACATGAAATACACCCTCCGCTTTTCTCATAAGACGATTACAGACGTTGCTGTTCAGAGGCGTCTGTTTGCTAACAAATAAAAGGCCATCTGTATTGAAAGTTAATATTTTAGTATTTCAAAGGCATTCGTTTTCCTTAGGCCAACCGATTGAATCCTCAATTAATGCCGTTGTTGAAATATTGACCTGCCTGGTGAATGGATATCAATTAGATTTAATTGCTTCAAATCTGCAGCGCAAGGGAGCTTGCAAACAAACTCCGCTCCGCATGCTGGCAAGGACGTCTCCTTGTGTAATGCGTGTTTAATTTATAAACCCGCTAATTGAAGGCAGGGCGCTGCAATGATTAGTCGCAAATGGGAGTAATAATTGAATGATTTAAGTGCTTGATTTAAAGGCTGGTTGCTAATGTGTTCCAGTCATATGGAACAAGAAGTAGTGCGGTAGAAATAATTTAATGTTCTGACTACTCAGTTTTTTTATATATACACTTTATATACAATTTATACAGTTTTTTTTGCAGGGCTGAAACTCGAGGGTAGAGGAAAGGTCAAGATTGATTTACTTTCATCCATTTCATCGACATTGTGGGCGACTATTGGAAAACATCAGCTATTACTGTACAGTATAAAGCAAAATAAATCAATCTTCCTTAATCTATTTGAATCGTAATTTTAATATTATACGTATAATACAGAAAAAGTGTGTGCCAAAGAAGTTATTTCTGATGTTTATGTAACATTAACCGATTGGAGAGATAATTTCATATTTCTTTAAATATTATTTAATATATAATTATATAACTATTATCAATTGAAAAATGCAAATTGTTCCTATTTTTTATGAGTATTGATTACTAAAATTGATGTAGAAGCATATGACTAAAAGCATACAACCTGTAAAAATGTTTTTTTGGTAAAAGCTTAAAAAGCGAAAAATCTGTAGTGTCCGTAACCATGGCAAATGCAATATCTTTAAAATTTAGCATTTTAGAAAAATACCTTATTAGTTTTTTATTTATTTATTTATTTATTTTAATGTGAAATCTCAATCAGTCTTGTTTGCGCTGAATGACAATTAAGATCATTGAAAGATTTGAATTCCCTCAAGTTATGGACACTACATAAATACTCCTCCCCACCCAAAGTTACAGAAATTGTATTTAACAAATGTGTATTATGATATTATATAATACTGAATTATTATGTATAATTCAGTATTATGAAAAAATTGTGTGGGTTTTTTTTTCACCTACAGTAGGTGAGACACTTGTACCATGTTTTGGTAAATGCATGATAATGTCAAATCATGGTAGCAGTGGAGTCTTTTTTTTAAATTATTATTATTATTCTCAAACTTTAGTTTTTGTGTACTCGTTTATCCTTTAGTGAACAGTCAATTGGATTATTAAATATTTTATTGAATTATTCTTATGAAGCACAAACACACGTCTAAGCACACAAAGGTATTAGATTCATGCGCACCCACGGAGACTAGACTCAAACAGCCCACAGCGCCTGATGTCTCGGCCTGAATAAATAAAGACGAGGGATTTGACAAGCGATTACGCGATGTATCCGTCTGGCGCACATTTTTCAAGTCGGTCTTCCCTGTGAAACTCTAGAGAAGTCGGTGCATATGCATGCTAATTACCAACATAGTTGATGACTTCTTGAAGTGTCCTCTGTTTTACCTGATGTCTTTCCAGCTATGGACTTGGCGTAGGTGCAAGCATAATGATATTAATAAACGTTCACGAACAGAATCTGGTTTTAATAGTAGTCGTTCTGGTGCAAGGTATTTGTTAAAGATTAATAGTTGTTTACTTGATTTTTTCCCTCTGTAGGACTGAAGTCATGGTGGTCACTTTCATGGCTCAACCAATTGTCCCCAACTTTAGATAAAACGACAGTTTCCACTCAACTCAAGAACACGGAAGCCACATCAGTTCTCCCAGTCAAGACCACCAGAGATGATCTGGACCAAAGCATGACCACAGCCGCAGCAGATTGGTCAGTGGTGACCGAGGTTCTCCAGCTTGGAAGCTTGACCCCTGACATGGAGAAGGAAGCTGTGCCCTCAGTACACTCAATCAAGGAAGATGAAGACGTCAACGAGAAAAGTATTGCGCTACCACAAGAGGGATTTGAAGAGGACAGAAAGACAGAGGAAGAAGGAAGCTCCTGGGGGGATGGGGACCTGTCAGAAAGTACCACCAAAACCTTAACGACAGGGCAAGTCCTAACTAGTACGTATCCGATCGTCAGAGGTACCCAAGCTTCGACCACACATCAAGTGGAAGACATAACGGCTGCCGAGGCACGTGGAGAGATCGAGTATGAACCCAGGACCACGGCAAGCCAACCTGACCCGAAAACAACCACGGCGTTTGTCTCTACGACTTCTGGTGGTTCGGAAAGCGAAGAAAGAACCGAGACGACCGTGATCCCTGATCATCCCATGTCGTCTTCTCAAAGCCTGACAGAAAGAGGAGTCATCTCTCCCACGGCTTCCGATGAGGACCATCTGTCAATCTTTGCTACCCTGTTGCCTGGCAACCCAGAGAGCCGCCGTGGAAACTCTGACGCCGATAGGAACAATGGATCTGAAGGTATGTCTGGCTGTCTTTCTGCCTCTCTTCTCTTCCTTTCAGCTGGACCTTGATTTGCCCAAAATGGCTGAGTTAATGGGGCGACCTGTGCGCCCGAGTGCAAGATCACCACAAAATAGCCGACTGATCGCCGGAATCCATCTCCTGAATGAATTCTTGGCAATGTCATTACGTTTGACAGCTGAAAAGCAGCCTTTTTTTTATGTTTTCTTCTGAACATCTGGGTGAAAAAAGGCATTAAAGCCTATAAAGGTATTGATGAGCTGGTGGCAACTATTAGCTAAAAAAAAAGAAAAAACCTCATAGGGGTAAATATCTCATTAGGCTCGGAGTAATTACTGTTGATAAGGCAGCTCGTACTGGATGAATCACTTCTATAATATAATACCGCTTAAATGCTGAATATTATATTAGCAGAACATGGCAGTGCACTAAATACGCATATGCAGACAAGAAACATTTACTGGGCCAAATTAGCATCGCTCCCACAGCCCGAGAGCTATTCCGAACTCTTCAACGTCGAGGGAAACCTTCCGAGCACGCAGTACTTTCTCTTCATCACTCCCACCATGACCGCTCGGCGCTAACAGTCATCCTTCAAGCCCGAATTAGAAATCTCGAGGCCTCCCAGGCCAGCTTGTATTGCGGCAACAAGCAACAGGATTTCACCATCAGCTGTTAGAACGATCCAAAGCTATTAATGTTATTAAAATTTAGTGAGCATATGAACTTATTTGAGTGCGATAGCCTTCAGCGGACGGGTTTTTCTGACTGGAAATCGATCCGTCTTATTTCTGAGGAATATTTTTAAACCATTTTTTTGGCATAACGCAGTCCAGCTGTGGCTTGTAGAACAACAAAGCAGCCAAGAAATGCAATATGCTTACTGTATGTTTGTCATCATTAACACATTTCCTGCATCGGATGTGAGAACTCTGTGCTGAGATACAACAGTGCTGTTGTATAAAGATCTTCCCAGCTCCTGTATAATATAAGATGAGCACTCTATTCAAACCAGGACTTTTGATTGTGCAGAATAACAGAACACAGTTATGAGATTAGATGAGAACTCCCTTTATTTCTCTGGATGATCTCCAGCTGCACTAATCCACTTATCTCAAGTGCTTGGGTATCATCAAGGTAGAAAGTTTTCTGCATGATCAGAAACGCTGGCCTCCCGGGAACTCCAAATATGCGGAAATGACATGGAGCGATGTGAGGACTTCTGTAATGTGCAAGTGATATTGGTGAATGATTCCGCGACAGGTTATCCATAGATTTACAAGGATGAGGCGTTCCATTCGCTGATTATCCATGGGAACGACCAAGCCACCTCAGCTGGGATCATCATTCACAGACCTTCTTTGAAACGTTTGCACCATTCGCGGCTAAGAGTCTCATCGTTAATGTTTTACGGCTTCATGCGCAAGAACTTTCATCAAGTCCCGGTTTGACTTGAACGGCCCTCGTACAAAAAGACCCATATATATTCCGAGACCCAGTTTAACTTCAACCATTCATAATTTTTTTTTTTTTTGCTTTGATTTATACCGTTAGTGTAAAATCATATTATCAACACTGGTTTTGATCATTAATAGTAGCACTTTTCTAAGGCTGTGTAATTATCAGTGAGCAGCCGCAGAGTGAGTTCTGCTAAGAGATGAATAACTTGGCGAGAAATCTTTTTCTTTTTTTTTCATGCTTTTTTTTTTTTTAACCACTGATGAATAATTAGTGTTCAAAGATGAGTTTTGCTAGGGCCATTAGCGCAAACCAAATTGGAGATATTGGAGATATCTAACATTTTCCTCGTGCAGCAGAAAGACAGAGTACTGTACAGCCGTGCCATGCAGACACACTCGCGCACCCACACACATACACACACGCACACACACGCACACACAAACAGATTCTGTCCTCTTTGTCAAAGTCATGAGCCGAATCCAAAATGAGGCTTTGCTAGCAAATCGAGTCACACAAAGGCATCCATTAAGGAAAAATATTCCTCTAAAGACTTCATAGTGATGCCATCCAACTGTATCCTTTCCATTCCAACCCCCGTAGCCTCTCTTCCTTTCATACACACGCACGTTCTTCACTTGCCCTAATACAGTCCCTCTCATCTCATCTCGTCTCATCTCTCTAGAGCTCTCCTGTCCATCTCTATAAGCTCTATGCGCCAATGCACAAACCCCACACCCGTAAACGTCCTCCGAGCGGGAATCTTCCTCTCGTAAAATCCGAAAGGTCAGCCTCGACATAACACAATGGCTGGAGGCTACAATAACAAATCCTATATATCATCATCGTTTTCAACCGTCCATGGCAGCTGCTGTCATGATCTGCTTCAGCTACTTTGTGTGGAAACTTATCGTGAGGATATTCTGGCCAGGAACGTGGGCTTGATTGATTCACTCAGTCGGTTTGGTTTGGAGAAAGTCAGGCTGAATGAGGTCAGCTCTGTTTATAGGGCCTGCTTTGGCTTTGGGTGTTACATCACACTTCAGTCACTGTGCTCCGGTGCCGGGGTTGGCCAACTCATCCTGAAAAGGGGGACGGAGCTTACTCACTCACACACACTCACGCACACACACAGGCAAACACTCTAACTCACATAATACTATACTGTGCTGCCTGTTATTCTTTTGTTTCAGTTAAGATTCTGTATTGTCTGTAAAAGCCAAATGGTGGGATCAGCTTTAGTAAAGTGCATAAGTCGTCCACTTCACATTTAAACATCTGCGATTGTATAAATAAATATCTCGCTCCAGCCTGAGACCCTAAGCAAAAGTTTTCACGTCTAGGCTGGCTCTTTACTTTTTCGGGGTCCACTTCTCCTTCTATACTGACTAGTCTCCCAGTCCCAGTTGTAGAAAAACATCCCTACAGCATGATGCTGCCACCACCGTGTTTCATAAGGTGATGTGCAGTGCCTGATTTCCTATCTTTGAGTCATCAGACCTCATCAGATTTTGCTGAAGATCTCATGGTCTGAGGGGCTTTTTAGTAAACTCCCAGCAGGCTCATTTGTTCCTTTGGGTGAGGAATGGCTTCTGTTTGGGATTACGCAATTACGATAGAGGCCTGGTTGGGGTTGGTGGAATGCTACAGTGGTGGTTGTCCTTCTGTAAGACGCTTCCACCACAACAAGGGAACGCTGGATCTCATTTATAGTGACCCTTGGGTACTTGGTTGCCGCTCTGACCAAAGGGAACGTTTATTAACGCCTTAATAAACCCATCCCTACAGTGAAAGACGGTGGTAGCAGCATCATGCTGTGGGGATGTTTTTCTGCAACTGGGACTGGGAGACCAGTCAGTATTGAAGAAAAAGTGGTTCACGATCAACCTGTTCACAATAAATGAATTTGTTATTGTCTATGTTTACAGTATAGCTCTGCTATCTCAAACCATCTTCTCCTATGAATAACACTGCCATCAAATACCTTTCTGACAACATCATGATCCCAAGGTTATTCAAATAACATGCTTTCTGTAGCTAGAAATTGTGACATTTTTCTCAAAATGCCAGATCTGCACCTCTTTTTCTGTATTTAACCTCAATATCCCGGAGATCAAACCAAGCAGCTCGCTGGCGTTCAGTCAGGAAAGCATAAATTGCATGATTTCATTTGGGTAATCATGTTTCTCACCGTAGCAGCTGGTAGCCAATGATGTGTGATTAAACAAAACTACAGGATGCATTCGTTTGCTATTTAGGACGGTTAAATGTAGATGACTTTGAGGACTTTTTAGGAATATTATTAAAGCATAATTACTGCACAAAACTGTGTCTTACATACTGTATATAATCAACAGCACTGTAATAGTATATGTGTTTTAAGGATTTCCGGTGGGTTCAAGTCCAAAGGGTTTTTTAAAAATTAATGTTTATTTAAATTCAAATGACTTGAAGGGTTCCTTTTTAAATGTTAAAGTGCAACTTTTATGCGAAATTTACTTTTTTGTCATTTTAGCAGACGTATGTATACAAACAGGGAACATGAGAAAAACTATATCCCAGCTTTTTTTTTTTTATTGTTGAATTTTTGTATTTACCAGCTCTTAATAAACAAGCCAATTAGATTTCCCCCATAATGTGACCCCCATATACAGTAAGAGAAATCCTTTTCTGGAAGGCGTGGGTCAGCAGTATAGCTCATTATTTCCACAGACAGTGAAGCTAAAAGTGAAAAATGAGGGAAACAGGGAGTGAGAAAAAAAATCCCTTATCCGAAATATTCGGGGCCGTGAAAAAGTATTTGCCCCCCTTCCTGATTTTTTTAACACACAGGGTCAGGTAGGTTTAGACAGCATTTTTTTTTCCTTAGTAAATGAAATCATTATTTAAAAACTGCATTTTGTATTGACTCAGGTTATCTTTGTGTAATATTCAAATTTGTTTGATCTCAATCATTTAAGTGTATTAAATATACAATAAATAAATAAATAAATAAGGTGCCAATACTTTTTCACAGCACTGTATGTTGTATGTTTTGGGTGGAGTAGTAACATACACACTTTGAAAACTGTATTGACTTGTTGAAGAAATAGTAAAATATGGGACCTTTAATAAGCTTATAACTTATAACCACATAACACTGTGTTTCTTTCTTAGGCAAAAAAATAATAAATAAATCACTGAAAGATTCTCCCGGTAATCTTTACTTTTTATGGATATTAATAATTAATTAATAATAATGGAAGATTTTCGTGATTTAAGCAGAATCCCAAATGGGTTCATTTTCATTACATATACCCAGTAGAACGTCATTTTGGATTTGGTTAGACAAACGCTAGAGTCTGGTGAACCTGTTGATCCTTGTTGATCCTGGTTGATTGGCTCAGAATAGGCCAATGATCTTCGTAGGTCATGGCACTTCAGGCCAGCTGAGGCCATGCAATTGGGTGGCCATGCTTACCGAGGCTATATTCTTCAAGATCATTGTGTTGTCTGCGTGCAGATCATAGGTGACATATAGAGATCGTTATCCTTCATCTTGTGTCATTGGTGGCAGCGGCGGTGGCGGCAACGTCATCCGTCATCTGTTGTTGTGACACTGTTCTTCTATCTGCTTCTAACTCCTCCTGAAACATTCATGGGAATTTGACCAGATCTTCAAAGAACTTTTAGTAGCAAGAACAGCTGCACGCTAGCTTTTTGCAAATGAACAAATGACATTTGTTTTTAAAGGGGTGGTCATAGGTACAATTCACAACTCCTCTTAAATCATTCATGGGAACCATTCAACCAAGTTTGCCACAATGACCAAAGACACCAGAATGTCGCGAATGTCGAAAAAGACGATGAGCATGAACTTGGGCGAGCTGCGGACCTGCCTAGCATTTTTTTGCTGGTGGAGATTATGGGCTCTTCCACTGTGGAGACTATTGCTCAGGGTCTTACCCATACGCCCAAACACGCTGACGGCGTTCTTGGCAGACTTCGACACAATGCTCTTTCTGCTCCTGGGTCAGCAGCCTGGGGACGAACTTGGCAGCAACACAGCGCATGTTCAAAATCAGAGGACTGCCTGGACTGTTCTGTATGACGCAACGATGATGTCAGTAATGTCATGCACAAGTGGCCCAATAGATTAAACATTTTGGTGGGCTGAATTTGTTGCAGTTCATTGCAGCATCGTTGTAAACTTGCAGAATCATCAAACATTTTTTTTTGTGGCAGATTTGTCCAGTTTCACGCGAAAATTCACATTCACTTTGTTCTAACTTTGCTGTTCATGATGAAATAGCAGACGTTTTAAGAACAGCACCAGTTGCACTGCTTCCAATGTACACAGGACGATGTCTTTTGGCGCACTGACTTATGTGACTGTGTGTGCAGCCTTGTGCTGCCATCTGCTGGTGTGTTACAAAACTAGTCTTGAAACTTTTTGATACCATTTGAAAAAGTCTGCAACATCTCGTCTGCAATACCAGGATACAGTCACGAGTGACATCATGAAAGAAAATAATTATTGTGACTTTATGCTACCTTTGACTTTGTTTGTTAAGTGACATTTGGCGCACTGACTTATGTGACTGTGTGTGCAGCCTTGTGCTGCCATCTGCTGGTGTGTTACAAAACTAGTCTT
>QMIH01000184.1:28691-91738 GCA_003987875.1 Clarias batrachus
TTTATTTTAAAGTTTGCATAACATCACTTTTTCCATGTACTGCATTACAAAATTGTCGTCCTTGGAAGACTCGCATGTGTTCTTTGAATGGGGAAACCTTTTTTTTACACATGCAGTGCTAAATCCAGTCAGTCTGCCTGAAACTGATCTCACTATCAGTATCTTTACCCAGTGAATGCCATGTTTTGATCACGTCTACTAGAATATACAGCACATGCATAACCCTAATCAGTTCAGTTTGGAACCGGATGCTGACTGTCAAAATAAAATGTCTGATCTTCCTCGCCATTTCTACATTTCTGAACTGTATATAGTAACAAATAACATCATTCCATCGTGGGAAGGGTTCTCCCAGGCTACCACACATCTCGTTTTGTATTGATTGCGAAACAACACCTGCACGACACTCTATTAAACATGGCGGTGGAAAAACACACCTGTAATCCCCACCGGATTTAATTGATTTCTAGCATCGCGTGTGTCTGGTGTTACTGAAACCTCCTGTCTCTCTCCCGCGCCGAAAGAAAAACAAAGCCAATCGGTGGGATTGTGTAAATCCTTTAGCGGGTGAATAATTACGTCCAGTGCCAGTGATGTGAGAACGTGCGCGTATCGAGTCCGCCTAGCTCATTAAGGGATGTGGTGAGAGCACCTAACGAGCCAATTAGGGCTCAGGGTGCCGCTTGCCACTTAATGTGACGAGGGGCTCCTAATTAACGCCGGGAGGCGACTGGCCGAGAGAAAAAACGAAAAAAAAAAAACGTGTGAGGAATAGCGGGATGGAGGAGGTAGGGGGAGAGCGGGAGAGAGAGGGACAGTGGAGTCAAGGCTCTTACGCAGCCACTTTCAGCGCGGTTTCTATGGCGATGGAGCCGCAGAGCATCGAACGTGGTGTGGAGAGTTTGTAAAGCACAGCAAGAGAATGAGAAACAGACAAGGGGATAGCAAAAGGAAAGAGAGAGAAAGAGAAACAGACACAAACAGTGTGTCATTCCATGTGAGTTACGTTTAAAAAAAAATGGTCCTGCCAGACAAAATGTATGATGGATGTTGTGACTGTCATGTAAAAATTCTACATTTCCAAGCAGATCTGTTTAAAATCATATTGATAAATCGCAAAGGAAATGCATTTTCATGAATAAATAATGTGTCTGCGGATAGCCTCGAGTCATTTGACTGATTATGTTTCCAGTGGATCAGTGACTGAACTGACAAAAAGCCTGCGTTTCAAAACTGTCTTTTCAGCTAAAAGCTCTCTATAAAACATCCCTCTCCATCACGGCGCAGACTTTTAATGCCCGCTGCCGCTTTAAACGGCCGTTTCCAGTGCCAATATATTTGTGCGTGCAATTTGCCTTCACAGAAATGTGACCATTAGCTTAAACAAATCTCCGATCTGAACTATTTCTTTTTCTTTTTTTTTTTCTTTTTTTTTTTTTGGTCAAGCTCAATAAAGCCTGCTAACGTGGCTAAGCTAATTAGCATTATGTCATTTCCCTGATGCTGATCACCAGCTCTTTGGCTTTTTTTTTCCTTTCAGCGTTGGCTTTTTAAAGCCGAATTTTTTTTCATGAATGTGATTCAGTATTCGGAGGGAAGCTGTGGGTAGGAGAAAAAAAAAAAAAACAGACTAACTCAGAGAAATAGATGAACAGATAGAAAGAGAAAGGCAATTAAGGGTTGGGCTATTCATCTTTAATAGAGTCTCTGAGGAGGACAGGGGTCGAGTTGTTCATTAAAGCGAGTCGTCGGGACACAGCTGAGCTCAGCGTGAGTCATTACATCACTACGTTCACAGCACTTAGCACTTCCACATCATCTTTTCAAACCACTGAGGTTTTACCTGAGGGATCAATTACTGTACCGAGCGCGATGCGAAGAAGCCACTAATATAGGGGATCGATATGACTAGAAACTAGTGATTCCAACATGCACCAACCGACCAGAAGCCAATTAGTTAATTTGCCATTTATTATAAGTAAATCCTGTTTGCGAATGTCAGTATTAATAACGTCTTGTAAACATCCACATTAGTGTACATCTTCAAAGGTTAAAAACTTTGGTCGCTACTATAACAGCCTCCATTCTGGAGCGTGCCTGTAGAGATTGGTGGTCTTTCAGCCCCACAGCATTAGTGAGCCAGGCACTGAAGTCAGATGAGAAGTTCTAGTATGTTTCTTCGCCCTTACAATTCCTCCCAAAAGTGTTCAGTGGGATTGAGGTCAGGGATCAGGGCCAGTCACTGAACCGTGTCTTAATGGACCTCGCTTTGTGCACATTGTCATGCTGGAACAGGGTTGTGCTTGAGATTGAAGACCTCTATGTACAGGACCAGTCAAAGGTTTGGACACACGTTCTAATTTTCATTTTTCAACATTTTCTACATTCTAAACTATGAAATAATACATTATGTCATTAGGCAACGGGGCATGGTAGCTTAGTGGTTAGCACTGTCGCCTTGCATCTCCAGGGTCCGGGGTCGATTCTCGCTTCAGGGTGTGAGTTTGCATGTTCTCCCCATGCTTGGTGGGTTTATTTTGCTCCCCATGGTTGGTGTGCCCTGTGATGGACTGTCACCCCTTGTCCTGGTTTGGCACCCCATCCAGGGTTTTTCCTGCCTCGTGCCTTGAAGTGCATTTGCAAAACCCATCAAATACCATGATGAAACTGACTCTCATGAAGACCATCCCAGGACAGCAAGACCAAAACTTTCCTCTGCTGCATACGAGAAGTTCATTTAGAGTTACCAGCCGCAGAAATCACCAATTTACAAACAGCACGTTATATTAGAGCCATTATGAAGGGTTTACAGTAGCAGTTCAAAAGAGATAGTTGCATATTTTGAATGGCTTCAGCATTATTTTACAGTGTAGAAAGAATTAAAAAGCAGGAAAGATCATGGAATTAGATGGTGTGTCCAAACTTTTGACTGGTACTGTACCTGGAAACCTTATTGCTCCAACGTACAAGGACTATTGCTTGCTTCCCGTTTGGTGGCAACAGCTTGGGAAAGATTGTGAATACGTAACTACTGTATGTAGAAATACATGTTACTATACTTATGAAGCCTACAAAACTAATCAGAACAAAATAATAATAATATATAATAATTACTAGTCCAAATTCTATTTTTTGTTTGTTTGTCACGTACACAACCATAGTGTAATTGTATACTGAGAAGTACTGTATATAAAAAATATAACACTATTAAAGGGTCACGATTTGGTGTGTAGGTATGACAGTAGTAGCATGAGTGAATCATGAAGTATGGCATGAAATGATGTGTGTGTCAAGAGCAGTGTTATTGTCCATGCTCTAAAGTGCATATTAGTCCTCATTTTAGCATAACACAAAAACAAGAAATGTTCAACATATGAGTAATGTGCAGATGTGCAATGTGGCGATTAATGTGTTCCATCACACAGGTGGGAAGTAAACAAAAACAAGACTGATCAGTTTAGTTTCAGTGTAGTTTAGTTTAGTGGTGTTCTGGTCGAGGGCCTGAATAGTCTGTGGGAAGAACCTCCTCCTCAATCTCTCTGTGTTGACCTTCTGGGAGCGGAAGCGCTTTTCTGACCGCAACTGAGAGAACATTCCATTGGCTGGGTCTGGGTGGCTGAAGTCTTTCACTATCTTCCTGGCCTTCGTCCAGCACCGCTTCCTGGAGATTAAATGCAGGTCAGGAGGCTCGGTGCCGATGATGCTCTTAGCTGATAGTCCCACCCTATATAATGCTTGTCTCTCCTGCATGGTGCTGTTCCCAAACCTGCTTGTAATGTGTCCAGTCAAGATGCTCCCTATGATGCAGGAGTAAACGTTCTTAAGAACCTTGGACAGCAGTCTAAAGGGTTAGGGTTAGAGTTAGAGTTTCGATGTGACACCAGATGGAACTGGCTCTCATGTCCTGTGTGATGTGAACACCATGGTACTGGAAGCAATTGGCTCTCTTCACTAGGGGCTTTAATTGGGAGTCCACTGAACTCATTTTGAATATGAGTTGACTTGTGGTTGTGCTTTGTGATATCAGCAAAATGGATCGTTATAAATATGCAGACAGGCTATGGAATTCTAACCATGATTTATTCCAACACAACGTCGCAAGTACAACCTCAAAATAATGAAAGTTTGGAATTTTTATGCTTAATAACATTCATCCGCATAACGTCCGACCACTTGCACGGTCCCTTATGTTTCCAACAGTTTCCGCAGCTTCCCGCATATCTTAATGTTGTTACCTCTCTGTTGAATTTTCTTTCAGAAATATTACTGTGAGGTACATCTTAGCTGCCAAATTACACTACTGTAATTGTGGTGCTTTTTGGTTATGTATGCACATTTACTAGCATCAACTGCATGTTCCCTGGTGGTCCAGTGGTTACCACTGCAGTTGTTTTTGCAGCATTGTGTTAGGGACAACTGTTCAACGTTATCCCATCGGCATGAACTTAACATTGTTCCAGCGTCATTTCATCAAACGTTTCATATTAGGTTGTTTTAACTTTCAAAAACAACCTAATATCAAAATTGTCCCAAAAACTATACCCTTGCCAAATTAACATCATGTCAGACACAAGTTCCTGGGGACATGCAGGATCCGCTGAATCCGAAGATGTAGGAAATAATCCAGACTTCTCCTCCTCTGTGAGGGAATGAATTGCACTTTTGAGGACTGTGGTTCGGTATAGCATTACTGCGCAATTTTCTGTCCACAAACACATTTGATGATATTGAGTGATGGAGAGAGCAGTGAGCGCCAGACTCTAAAGTGCATTGTGTGTCAAAAACCCTGGTCACTGGTGTTAGCATGAAAAGTGGACTTTTTTTTTTTTTGTAGTCGTAAAAATCTGTAAATGTGTTTTCAGCACAATTTAGCCAAAATACACAGCTGCCTTTGAGTGCATCTCTAAATAGCATTCATCTACCAACCAGCATTGCTACGGGAAAGGCTGTCTCATTCATACGTGTGCATGTGTGTGTGGGTGTTCGTTTGAGAGAAAAAGAGACCACAATATCCATGGTCTTCCACAATAACCCTCTCAGAGACAGTGGAATAGATCTTCTCCATTCAGTGGTTAATAGACCAAAGCAGGGTGTTTTGAAACAAGCTCCCACTCTCATCGTTCACTTTTCCCTCTCTCTTTCGATCTCTTTCTCTCACACACAGCACCGCAGAGCATGTGAGTAACTCCATAGTTGCACTTCAAGTTATTTAGACAGGTTTGTCACAATGCAGGTCAAAGGCAGAGCACATCCAGCATGTGGAGGTACATTAAAGTGTGCAGAGCGCTGAACCTCTGGAAAGCCATTACAAGCCCCAGTAAGCACTGCTGCAAGAGCTGGCTCTTATGTGTGTTTGTTTTGTGCGTATGTGTGTGTGTAGGTGTGGGTGTGTGTGTTTGCAAGAGAGAGATGCTGAAGCAGAGAACATTAATGCTCTTACTAAGACAGAAAGTGTTTTGGGTTTCTCTAGAACTCAACTCATTTTGACTTTAGAGTACTTTCAGGGTTGTTTTTTTTTTATTATTTTTTTTTACGCTGGCCGCTGGGATAACGGCTCCAAATTCATGTTATTTCTTTAGGAAAAAAAGAATGTCCTCTCTCCAAACACAGACAGACAGTCAAACACTGTCTGATGCAATTATCCTTTATCCTAGCTCGGCAGTGGGAGTTTGCTCTGAAAATTCACAATTACCACTTCTGCCTTTGGGCTCAGGAATGAAATTTGTATTCTAAAAAAAATGAGGAAATATTAACAATGACAAGACCTTTGAAACAAAAGATGAAAACTCAGGGACAAGCCGTAATCAGAAAACTAACCAAAGACAGCTCTTCTACGTCATTATGACCCCTATGACCTAATACTGTGCAGGTCTGTTTTTACCCCTAAAACAGTGATGCACTGACACCTGACACATCTCTGTTGGAACCAGCACTGGCGTTTTCATCAGTTTGAGCTACAGTAGCTCTTCTGTAGCTCTTCTACACAGACAAGGCGTCACATGGCCCTGTTGCCAGTTCACCGTCACATATCTCATTACAATGGCACCTGGAAGTGGGTGAGATATACTGTATAAGGCAGCAAGTGAACCCTTTTTTCCCTGAAGTTCATGTGGTGGAAGTGGAAGTAATTGGAAAAATAAGGATTTAAGTGACTTCAACAACGGCCAAATTGAAATGATCATAGAGCATGCCTATTTAAATCCCAATAACGCTGAGACACCTGTGATCAGCAATCAGTGCTCCATATTGACCAATTCTGATTTCTGTGACCCCACCCCTCTCCATCCCCACCAAAAAAAGTTCATGGTCACCTCAATGATGTACAGTATGAGGTGTTTCCTGCGGAAATGCTGTTTGTTATTCATCAAACATACGGTAGGACAATGTTTTATGAGCCTTGCGGTTTGTTCAGATGATGTTTTACAAACCTCATTTGCACTTCCACTGTCTTTTGAGACACAAGACCCATCCAAACACGTCCAAATAAACCGTACTTGTTCAGTCTTCTTCTACAGTAATTGTGCTGTCATGGACTTTAACATTTCACATGCCCTGTGTGGCTTGTAGGCTCTGAGATATAACTTTTTTTTTTTTTTTTTTAGCTCTGCCAAAACTTTTGCCTTTAGTCAAGGTCTGCATATCTGCTGATGATCAGTTAATCAAGGGTTGAGAATTAGCAGCACCTAGCTTTAATTTGTGGAAGCACTAAGTATTTCTCATCTGTTTATTTATAATTGTTTTGCTAAATAACCATTATATTGTGTAATTAAAATTGTTAACCATGTTTGCTATTAAGCCGGCTAGCATTGTGTTAACTATTTATAACAACAATTATACTGTTCGGTAAAATGAGACATGTTTATAAGCTAATTTAGTTAATATTATGTTGATTAAAACCAGTAGCCTAATTTGTAAGCCATGAATATAAGCTTGCTAATTTTATAGCAGCTTAATTATGTAATTGAAATCAGTGGCCATGTTTGCTAGTAAGCTAGCTAGCATTATGTTAACTATTTTATTGTGTGATTGAAATAGGTAGCCATGTTTGCTATTAAGTTGGCTAGCATTCTGTTAATTATGTTATTGTTTAGAGGCGAAATAATAACAATTATACTGTTTAATAATAATTTTTTTTAATTAGCTATGTTTATAAGCTAATTTAGTTAATATTATGCTGATTAAAACTAGTAGCCTAATTTGTAAGCCTGCTAATATTATAGCAGCTTAATTATGTAATTGAAATCAGTAGCCATGTTTGCTAGTAAGCTAGCTAGCATTATGTTAACTATTTCATTGTGTAATTGAAGCCAGTGGTCTTGTTTTAAAGCTAGCTAATAACAGACACAGTATATTGTATCATTAAAAACTGTAGTAGTAGCTATGTTTGTAAGCTAGCTAACATGATGCACATTTTTATAGTACTGTATGTAACCAAAAGCAGTATCCAAGTTTGCTAGTAGGCTAATTATTATTGGACTACTATTATATTGTTATGTTGTGTAGAACTACAGTAATTTTTTGAATAATGAAAACCAGTAGCCTAAGCTCACAAATATTATGAAATTATGATATATGGTTTGGCCCGGTGGCCTAGTGGTTAGCACTGTTGCCTTGCACCTCCAGTGTCCCAGTCAGGGTCAATTCCCGCCTCTGTGTGTTTTCTCGCATGTTCTCCCTGTGCTTGTTGGGTTTCCTCCAAGTACTCCAGTTTCCTCCCAAATTCCAAAGACTGGCGTTCCCAAATTGCCCATAGTGTGTGTGAATGAATATGTGTGTGTGTGTGTGTGTGCCCTGAGATGGATTGGCACCTCGTCCAGGGTGTACCCTGCCTTGAGCAATTAGCCTTGTGGGATAGGCTCCCTGGTGACCCTGTATACAGGACTAAGCAGTATAGAAGATGAGTGAGTGATTAAAACACATACGGTGTTGCTACAGTAGTAAGCTAGTCTTTCCTCTGTTCTTTGCAGCAATATTATCACCTCCATCACCACTGATATCTTACCCTAATACATGCAGTTCTGCCAAAATCAAAGCTCAGTTTTATTATAAAGGTCTTCATGAGCTGAAAGCAGTGAAAAATCGGAGATGTGAAAGCATCATTTGTGCGACCCATTTCGTCTTTATTGATAGAAGATGGCTCAGTAGCACAGGGTCATGTCAGGGTTTCTAGTGTTGTCTGGTAGACACTAATGACTAGTGTGTGTGTGTTTCAACTTTATAGCCTTGGACAGATGCAGTTGCTTGCATGGAGGGACGTGCCTCCCACATGACGAGGGCTTTCAATGTTTCTGCCCACAGGGATACACAGGAGAGAGCTGTGAAATCGGTGAGTCGCAACACACACACATACGCACACACACACACACACACACACACACACACATTACAGTCTGTACATTGCTCAAGGTCCACACCAGCTCCAGGCAGCATGGGTAATCTCCTCAGGCCTCTGCATTGCCCACTGCTTCATCATCGCTTCACACAGACTGAAAGTGTATTAATATTCTAAGAGGATAAGTGACACGGTTGTCATTGCTAATAAATCTGATGTTCCGGATTCAAGGTGAGCATCGCTCCTTCCTAATATACTAAGAAATCGAACAGGCTTATATTAAGTAATCCTGCATTTAAATTATGATGGAAGACGGAAGACAGCAAACTGGATGTTCCGTGCTTTTCAGGAGAGCAACTCAATTTTCCCAGCTTTCCAGTCATGCAGTTTAGAGAAAAAATGATTTGTGGTTTGTAATAATAATAATAATAGAATTTTATTAATGTCAAGGCCGTGCTATAGATACAAATAGAACACATAAAAAGCAACACCAGCACAGCAATTTTCCACAGAAAATTAAAACGCTTACATTGTTTTAAAAAGTATTTTATTTTAATGTTGTGTAAAGTAAGCGGGATTTCCTGCTATCACTTAGTATGTTATAAAAGCATTGATGAACAGTTCTTTCTTTATCAAGATTTTTTTTTTATTCTAAACATAATAAGACTTAAAAAATAAATAAATACATTACTCCGTAGCTCCAACTAATAATCATGTTTTAGATCTTATTTTCTGTATCCATATTTTCTCGTAAGCTAACCAGGATTAAATTAGTATTAATTAACATTAGTAGCGAGGTTTTTCCATTTATATATATAGTGTATGTATATGAGCAGCAGTGGAATCAAAACGAGACTTTGGGTTGTGCCGAATAAAAGAACCCAACTGTAAGAGTAAAACTTCCCTTTTATTTCTCGATATAATCCCCACACTAATGCACTTATCCCAGTGTTTCACTAGTGCTTGAATACCATCAAGTTACAGTAGAAAGGTTTCTCAGTACGCCTGAGCCATGACTGTACTGTCCTCTTCATGTCTGAAACACTGGCCTCCCAGGAACTCTTTTAACCGCCCAAACATGTGGAAATGGGTTGGTCAAGACTGTACGGGGGATGGGCCAATAACTCCCAGCCCAGTTTCTGTAATGTGCAAGTGGTGTTGGTGAATGATTGTGTGTCCAGTTCTCACAGACTGTTGCGTCTCTTCTGCAAGTTGGTGACAAGTTATCGTTGATTTCGGAGGATCAGATGTTTCACACGCTGAACGTTCATAAGAAAGACTGCAGTGGGCTCTGAGACACCTCAGCCGGGAACGTCGTTCAAGGATGTACAGCCATCTTTAAAACATATGTTTAATTGCGGCTAAGAATCTCCACACTGTACTGTGCTTGTTGAAGTCTTCATTCATGAGAAATTTCATCACAAGTCTCGAATTGAATTGAACGCCCCTTGAAGCTATCGCGAGTAATATGTGTGTCCGGAAACCAACGGCTGTGTTTGCTAGCAAGCGAACAAACAGGCCACATTTTAAAATCTAATAGTCAATTTTGTTAGCTGCTTAACATTTGGGAAAAAAAAATTTATTGCACAGTTACAGTGTCTTTGATAATAAGCAACCTACATTGTCATCCTGCTAACTAACTATATTAATGAAATTAGCAGCCGGGTTTCTAAGCTAGTAGCCAGTAGCCATGTTTATTAGCCTTTCCATGCTCTCCACAGCGATATAATCACCGCGACTTGAAATGTTCTGACTCTTTTACCTCTTGCAGTTTTAGCCTAGCGGGGATGCCGATGTAGGAATCGTCAGCCGTTTGCGCGCTGCTGGAGCTTATTTACGGCTCAGTCTGAGCTCCGGAAGCAGCAGGAATAAATCAGCCCCGGATCCTGCACACTTAAAGCCTTCCCCAAAGCCGCAATTGAAATGAAGAGCTTTGCAACGCGCGCTGCACGACACCACGACATACGGCATCTGTTTGAGAAATCTGCGCGCGCCCGGCCCCTCGCCCCGTCCCCCGTATTTGCTGCAGAAATGCGTAGAATGACTCAGTGTGTGCTGAGAGAGATGAAAAGCGTTTCAATCAGAGCAGTCAGTGAGACGTGACCTCGGTGACGTTGTCGAAACATCGATATAGAAAGCGAGCGGAACAGAAACAGATCTGTCCGCGGTCAATCAGAGAGGTCAGAGGTCAAGTAGTTCATCACGAGAGAGGCATAAAGATGGACGTCGAGAGGTCGAGGTTGTGGATTGTAGAAGCAGGCGGTGCGTGATTTATTGCTGTTGGTCCAGGTGATCTGATTGCTCACCATGTCACAAGCAGCAAGATGTTTTATTCTGGAAGTCTGCTGTGCAAAAGTCTTGAGCCCCCCCTCATTTTCTTCATAAGTTGCTTCCAAATAGTCAGATTTTCTTGTATTTTAATGTAATCTTCTATGAATATCTTTAGGCACTTTGCAGTAAAAAAAAAAAAAGTCTCAGTAAAATATGTTGTTCCCATTTCTTTAATTTATTCTACTTAATTTAATTGTTTTTAATATGAAACATTTAGGGATAGCTCAAGACTTTTGCACAGTATTGTATATTTGTTCATGTACTCATGAAAAAAGCACAGTTTCAGTCTTAATTTTGATTGGTAAGGTGGCAGCTTGAGCAATGGTAATTCACCAGGACATGTTCAGTGTACATTCTATACTGTATTCTTGATCATTTGTTCTCTTTGATCTTTTTTCATTTGTTAATCCTTGTTTCTAGTTTTGGCTCATGAAAGAAATATTGGGATTCTGCATGAGAAGAATTCAATATGTATTCTTTTTTTTTTTTTTTTTTCTTTTTTTTACCGAAAATATATGTTTTTAAAAGTAAATAGAAAACAAATTTAAAAAAAGAAAAATTAAGTTTATTCCAAGAAAAATTTATACATTATGGATTTTTTGGAAGGAGTCTCCGATGTCAGCGCTTTGTAACAGTCAACACTGAAGCTGTAACTTTATATTTACTTCCACTGGAAAGCATAAGGGTGGATGTTTATGTAACGCAAACGATAATGTGACACTAAATGGATAAAAAGCAGGACATCATTTATTATTAAATCCTAAAATTGTAATGGTTGGCAATTTGCTGTATAAGACAAAAAAAAAAAAAAACCACTTTATTATGTGCTGCCACACCTAATACACACAATCCACCACCCAGTCACTGATTACTATCATTTATCAGCATGCCTCATAGTGTTTTATTTTTTACTTATTGTGCAAAACGCAGCAGTTAACCAATTCAATTCAATTCAATTTTATTTATATAGCGCTTTTAATAACGTTCATTGTCTCAAAGCAGCTTTACAAGAATGAAAAAAATGTTTAAAAAGAAAATTTATGCAAGTGTGTATGTGTGAGAAAAATGTGTCTAGATAATAATGAGATGAATGAGTGAATGATGAATGAAATGTCCCTGATGAGCAAGTCCAAGGGTGACAGCGACAGTGGCAAGGAAAAACTCCCTGAGATGGTAGTAGGAAGAAACCTTGATAGGAACCAGACTCAACAGGGAACCCATCCTCATTTGGGTGATAACGGTTAGAAATTATATAACATTGTGTGTGTTATGCAGCTGGAAGTTCAATATAACAGAAGTTCTTTAAATTAGCATGAAGTCCTGTTCAGCATAGGGATGACTCAGCACATGCATATAATTACAGCACAAAACATTATGCGCAATATTCTGTAGGTTCCAGTTGTTGTGCTGGGGCAGTTCTGGCCCCTCATGACATGAGTCCACTAGACATCTGGGGGCGTGCCGTGGTGTCTGAGACCAGTATGTTGGAAGCGGATCCTTGAGGTGCTGTGGGTCGCATG
Source organism: Clarias batrachus (assembly GCA_003987875.1). Taxonomy (NCBI): domain Eukaryota; kingdom Metazoa; phylum Chordata; class Actinopteri; order Siluriformes; family Clariidae; genus Clarias; species Clarias batrachus. The sequence goes on from QMIH01000184.1 coordinate 40,875, forward strand.
CACAGCGGGCTGTGGTGCGCTGGGTGTTCTGGTGCCTTTCTATCATCACAAAGATTTTTTACAGCAATTTGTGCTTCATTTGTTTTGTTTTTTATGTCGGATCAGACCAGTCCAGCTTGCCCTTGATTCCCACAGGCCTAAATGAGCCTTGAATGCCCATGATCCTGTCATCGGTTACTTGGTATATAATTAGTAATTAATTTTAATGGGTTAATGTTATGGCTGATTGCTTTAAATCATGTCATCATGTCTTTCTTTGTTATCAATTATTCCAAGCCACATGCAGACCTGTAATCAGATCACTGTCATAGATCGTAGCAAATCGGAATGAATCTGATTTTAACGCCTTGTCCCGACGTGTCATACGAAGCCTGTAAGAAATAGAGAACGTGAAACAGAGACCGAGCCGGAGCTTATGGCTCCTGTCAAAGTGTTGCAGCTGTGCAGTCTCACTGAGTCCAACCTGTTTGCATAATGCATAAGCGGATCAATATTCATGAAGAGCAAAAGTACGCTGAGACTCGTTGAGGCTGGAGGAATGGAAAATGACCTTGGCTCTCTTGGCATCAGCGTCTCGAATGACCGACTCCTACGCCGCTGTCTCTTTCTAAGGAACTGGAACGAAGTACAGCATATGCAGCTTGTTAAGGAACACAGAAACATCATGGCATGATGTGTTGCACGAAGTTCTCTAGAATACTGTGAGTAACAAGTTCACCAGGTTACCATGTCTGGCTGTGGTGTTACTGTATATACTGAAATTGCATAATTAGAGAAAATGCCAAGGGTCAAATTAATGATGTAAATTTTTTAATTGTTGAATTAGAGCTCAGCACGGTGGTGTAGATGTTATCGCTGTGGTCATGCACTTCCAGGGTCAGGGCTCGACCTTCAGGGTTCCTCACCGGTTCCTCTCGGAGTTTTCATGTTCTCCCTGTGCTTGATGGGTGCTCTGGTTGCCTCCCACAGTGCAAAGACATGCAGAGATTGGTGTTTCCAAATTACCAATAATGTGAGTATGTTTCCGCGTGAGTGCCCTGCGGTGGATTGGCAGCCTGTCCTGGGTGCCCCCTGTGCCCGACGTCTGTGACACTGTACAGGATAAACGGTATAGAGATTGAATGAGTGGATAATTAAATGACTTAGGACCCTATCTACTTTAACCTAGTACGGTTATCAGTTACATCAACCCAAGATATGAAAATAACCACTCCTCAGGAAATATTCCCAATATTTCATCAATCACTCTATTTTTAACTCATCACCATGGCAACAATCCAGACAGATTATGCATGACAGGCAGCTTTTGGTCTGCTGAGCCATGATTCTTTCTATGTTTCCATGGAGCGGGTGAATTTTGATACATAAGGTCATGTTTAAAAGTTAGTACCCCTCTTTTAATTATGTAATCGTGTAATCATAGTGGTTCTCAGTATTAGGCAAATACAACCTCAGACAATAACAACGTAGCTTTTTCACTTTGACTATGCAATGATTTATTAAACGAAAATGAAGCCTAAAAGAAAAAAAATACCATACCTAGCACATGATTTAGGAGGGTGAACTGCAGCCAGGAGCTGCTAATCATCAGCCCTTGATGAACTTTTGCGAACCTTTAAAAAAAGCAGTTTGCTTGTCCGGAGCATTCGAGTGTGTGCTAACATAATGTCAAGAGGGAAAGACATACGCAATGGTCTTAGAGAACAATTGCGTCACATAAATCTGGAAAGGGTTATAAAACTATTTCCAAAGAATTTGGAGTTTAACATTTTACATTGGGAACGATTATTCACTTATTATTCAGTGGAAAACATTCGAGACAGTTACCAAGCTTCCCAGGAGTGTACGTCCCAGCACATTTACCCAAAGGTCAGACCATGCAATGCCAAGAGGGAAAAAACAATTTGTTAGATCTCAGATCTTACAGGCCTCACTGAGCATGTTAAACGTTAAAATTCATAACAGCACAATTAGAAGAAGACTGAACAAGTACTGTATGGTTTGTTTGAAAGCGTTGCTCATACCCAGTGCCAAGCACAGCAGTGGATAGGTGATGATTTGCAGCTACAAGACCTGGGCATGTTACAGTCATTGAGTCCACCACAAACTCCCCTATATACCAGAATATTCTCAAGGCAAACGTGACGCCATCTAACAGACAGCTAAAGCTTGGTTGGAATTGGGTCATGCAACAGAACAATGATCCAAAGCACACCAGTAAATCTACATCAGAATGGTTGAAAAATAAAAGAATCAAGGTTTTGGAATGGCCTAGTTAAAGTCCAGACCTCAACCCAGATGAAATACTGTGGCAGGACAGGCTGTGCATTAGTAAATGCCCAAAATCCTCAATGAGCTGAAGTAATGCTGTAAACAAGAATGGGACAAAACGACACGAGACAAAATGACTTTGTTGGCCTTAAATCAAAATGAATGAGTCATGATGCCAATATATCTATAATCGTAATATGCCTGAAATATAATACAAGCAGAAGAATAAAAAGAAGTAGTAGTATATTTCTACCTTCTGCCTTCTTGTTCTTTTGGTTACATGAATTCAGTCTCTTCGGTGATTGGTTATATGCCTTGATATGTATGAAATGTTGAGCTAATCAGTGCTCCTTCCAGTGAATGAAAGTAAAGACTGGAGGGAGGGAGTTGTTTTTACTGATCAGGAATGGTCTTTATATAAATAGAAATGGTCTTTATATAAATTTCTTTATATGGCTAATATTAATAAAGGTTTACAAGGCCCCTCTCATTCCGAAAATTCATTGAAAACCATTTGTTGAAAAATATCGTTAAAAATGAATTACGATCAGGCCTGATTGGGTCGGACTGTTCTGATTGAGGTGTTTATGTGATGCGTTTTATTCCAGATGGCTATTATTACAGAATTATTATAATTATATAATACAATTTGTCAACTGCTAATATATGTATTTATAAGATAACAAAACAAAAAGTGCAGCTCACACACAAAAAAAACTTCATGTCAATGATTTGACATCATGCCTTTGTTAAATAACTGCATGGTTTTTACACAGTGAATATGTTGTTGCTAGATAAACACTACCATACAGTATAAGAATGAGTATTAAACAAGTGTATATGGGCAAAAAACCTTGTTGTTTTGATTTAAGTGAACAAATACTTAACAGCCTTTAAGTGAATAATTTCTGCAGTGATTAATATCATTCACCTGGTGTCAATCATTACCATCCTAACTGATCCAGTGAATACATCGGAAGATCATTAAAAAGATTTTACCGTCAATTTATTGGCACTCATCAGTCAAGAAAATAACTAAGGAGATTGTTGAAATAGCCGGATTTGGCTTAAGAACTGTCCGACATTAAAGGTAGTGCCGATCCACCAACTTTGTACAAGTTGATGGCATTCTTTCAGGAAATATCAGAAAGAAAAAAAACAAATCAGAGATCACGTAAACGTTTGATGAAGTTGCATGGGAAAAAATGGACTGTCAAAATTATTGCTATGTTTAATAGTGAAAGTATTTGTACACACACAATATGATGAGAATTGAGACAGGATTGGGATCGGACGCTTGGCCACATCCCATTGCTAGGGAACATAAAGTTTGGACTTTGGAGCAATAGAAAAAGGTCATGTGGTCTGATGAGTCCAGAGCGATGGACGCATCAGGGTAAAATGGGAAGCACATGAGACGATGATCCATCATACATACTGTCCACTGTTATGATTTGAGGTTGCTTCAGTTGTTCAGGTCTAGACTCAGCAACGTTATGTGGCAATAAAATGAAGTCAGCTGATGACCTGAATGTACTGAATGACCAGGATATCACATCTATGGAGCTTTCCTTTCCTGAAAAGAGTGGTTCTGGGAGCATGAGGAATCATATCCACATATGAACTGGCCACCACATTGAGTTCTGACCTCAATCCCATTGAAAATCTTTGGGATGTCCAAGAGTGGGCTTTAATAAGAAGTGGTTTGTATCTCCTATCATCAGTATAAGATCATGTGTATCAATGCAAATGCTGTAACCAAAGCCAAAGGTAGTGAAAAGAAATGTTAGTGTGTATTAGAGTGAGCGACTTTTTTTTTTGGCCAGTGTACAGTACAGACCAAATGTTTGGACACACCTTCTCATTCAAAGAGGTTGAATTTGTATTATGGCAAGAAAAAAGCAGCTAAGTGAAGAAAGAAAACGAGCGGCCATCATTACTTTAAGAACTGAAGGTCAGTCAGTCCGAAAAATTGGGAAAACTTTGAAAGTGTCCCCAAGTGCAGTCACAAAAACCAACAAGCGCTACAAAGAAACTGGCTGACATGCGAACCGCCCCAGGAAAGGAAGACCAAGAGTCAGAGGAGAAGTTCATCCAAGTCAATAGCGTCACAAATTGCAGGTTAACAGCAGCTCAGATCAGAGAGCAGGTCAATGCTACTCAGAGTTCTAGCAGCAGACACATCTCTAGAACAACTGTTAAGAGGTGACTGTGTGAATCAGGCCTTCATGGTAGAAGATCTGCTAGGAAACCACTGCTAAGGACAGACAACAAGCAGAAGAGACGCGTTTGGGCTAAAGAACACAAGAAAGAACACAATAAAGAAAACTCTTTGAATGAGAAGGTGTGTTCAAACTGTACTCTTTGGTCTGTACTGTACTTGCGATTTGATTTGACTTGACACTACTGATGTATAAAAAAGTAAACACCTTCTGATGAGCCAGATTTAGGAATTCAAGAGCATTCTGGTTTATATACAGTAGAAGTGAAACCGAGGGAGTGCGATAAAAAAAAAAATAGACTCGCCCACTCATGCGTGTAAATAAAAAAGTATTTGAACTGACAAAACCCAAGTGTAAACATAAGCCAATAAAAGACTCGGTTCTTGTACCTTGTAGCCTGGCGTGCTGAGCTCTGTTGCCTCAGGCTGTTTGTTCTGAGCCTGAAAACACTTTAGCTTTAATGTTTCGGCAAGTGCACTCATCTATTAGTGAAAAAATAGGCAGTGGGATCACTTGTTTTTTTTGCTCTGCAGTGGTGTCAGGTTAGGCCCAATTCACCACACTGTTCCTCTTTAGACTGCGAGCGTGAGAGGAACGCTTTTGTAGTGTCCATCCTGCTGTCATTATAGCCGTATTAGGTCTTCATTGTAAAACTATTCATGAAGATTTTATTTTATGGAGCCATATACACAGAGGCCACCTTGCTCAGACCTCGTAAAAGTTCTCTCTGCTAGTCTTGCTGCCGCGCGGTGACAGGTTGTGTGTGTCGTCGATGCTCCTGGCGGGGGTCCGGCACATTCAGACACTGGGCTACATGTACCACCTGGTGCTCGGGCACCCCTCGATTGACAGAATGACGGGAGGAAGACGGACCCCGGTGATGGCCTTCAGCACGGAAACGTTGTTTCGGGCCTGGCACATGAAAGTGAGTGGAAGCACAGCGCTGTGCTTGACAGCTTGCTAGAGAAAGGAGAGAGGTGAAGATAGAGAGAGGGGCAAAGCCAGCAAAGTGTTCTGCCAAGCCTCAGCATTTTTTTTTTGAAATGTCAGTGTGTCATTTGTAACAGCAGCGTGTGAAAGAGAAGAAGCTTCATCAGGTCTCATGGGAAACTAGCTGACCTCAACTCTGGCCTTCTCGTCAGACTCTGTTTCACTTACAGGAAACAGGAAGCTTGATCAAATAACTGGTGTACAGTTGGCAAAAACATGTGTTCAATTTTTCATTTCAGTAAAACCTTGGATTGTGAGTAACTTGGTCCATGAGTGTTTTGTAAGACGAGCACAATTTTTTAATAAACTTTAACGAGCGAGGTCTTGAAATACGAGTAGTACGTATAGCTTTAGCTGTCGAGCGTCACATGATCTGAACTGTGCTAATGGTGCTTCTCTTTCGCTGCGGGATTGTGGGTAATCATCTCACATGTCTCAGTGCATGTGAATCACTAGTAGTCAACATCCGTGCGCACGTGTGCTAAGGAGGTTTTATTTTCAAATGTTTTATTTTTATTTTGTGTCCGAGAGACTGTTGTTAAATAACTGTACTGTGTGAAAGTCGTAGTACACAGTAACCCAATCATTTGATTTCATACTGTATTGTGACAATTTCTTTATTTTTAAACCAGAAATTACATCAAGTTGAACTTCATGACTGATTGCACTCCAATGAAGAATCTTCCAGATTCACCACACAGGAGCTTACAGATAACTAGCTTAATATAGATCTTTTGTGGTCAGCATGTCAACAGTGTAGTGACATCTACTGTAGACTTAATGCCTCTGGGGGTGTTAAGCTCTGTTGCGGGTTGCGCAACAAAACTGCAAACAAAACTACTCCGTCAACAAGTACCTTGTCATGGCAAAGGTTACCCCTTCTTGCCTAACATTATGTTTGCTTTATCATCATAATGTGACGGTGTACCAATATGCGATTCCTCCATGAATTGGTGGCATTTGCTAAAGTTAGGATTATCTCATTTGGGCTCCTGTTGCAAGAAATGGAATATGATGTGCTTTATGCTCCATAAAATTATATCAACTCATACTGACTTTTCAAGAATTCTAATTAATAGAACAACACGGACAGTTCAGAGATAGTTTGGAACAACTAAGAAGCGATTACTGAAGCAAGATGAAATCCAGAGATCGCTAGTTCGGTTCTCGGGTGCTGCTGTACCCTCCCTAGAGAGAGATGATTGGCCCGAGGTCTCTCAGAGGGACTCTCTCAATCATGGCTCTACAGCCAATTATGGACATCTGCGAGCTCACGCAAGTGGAGGGAGTGGATAGCGCTGTTCACTGAGTGTGTTACGCAACCCCCAACAGTGCAGGAAAAGATGTGGTTGGCTGGCATCGCGTGGTTCGGAGGAAAACACGTGATTGTCTTTGGTCCTTCCTGACTTGGCAGTAATAGGTTTAATGTGGGATTCCCTTAGTGATACGACTAAATCAGGTAGAAAAACAGGGAAAAATACAAAAATGGAAATAAGATGACAAAGTTATCCAAGGTGTTTTCTTGTTGAAAGTGCTTCTGTGACTTCAGTTCCTTCTTTCGTGGTTCTGGGTTTTGAATGTGGGTTTTGGCACTGTCACCCTTTCGGCATCCTGAAGTGGGGGGAATCAAGGCTGACAGACGTGTGACATCACATGCTGAAGGTCTCAAGAGAACAGTGAAGAGATTAATGGGAGCCTTCACTTCTTCCCACAGGAAGGACATCAAGGGAAAGGCAGCTTAATCAGAGATCTTGTGAACTGAACTATTAATGGCTAAAGGCAGGAATGAACTTCATATAAGGTGTAGTGCAGCAATTAAGCACGATTTCTTTACAGGACACATTACATTAGCGTTATTTAATTAATTCCACAAATCAAAATAGAACTAAAATCATATGATAGAGCATTATTGTTGTAGCTTCATTTACTCGTGCACTGTTGCCGACAGACCTGGTTGAGTCTGAGCGCTTCAAAAAGAGCCAAAGTTATTCCAGAAATGCTTTTCTTCCTCACTCTTCTACCTTTGATTAATGGCACCGGGTCTCTGTAGCGGAGATATCCTCTTTAAACAGCGTCAGTCGTGACAGGAGCAGGTGGTAAATAAATAAATAAATAAAGCTGTTTACTACTGCAAGGCTCCCTGTGTCGTAGTAATCCTGGCAACACACACACACACACACACACACACACACACACACACAGGAGCAGATGTGACAAAACCCGTCAATCACACTTCTAAAAAATTCCGATGCTTACAGCTTCGACACAGGGCGCTTAAATGTGAATTAGCTGGGAACGGACTCGGTTGCGAATTCCGCTCATGAAATCCATCTTTTTCTTTACAGAGGGCTTCTCAGGAGGGATCCTGCGTACCGCTTCGGCATCTCAAATCAGACTGTTCTGAATATTTTCGATTGCTTTCAGGCTAAACTCTTTTGCCCTTTCAGTATCATAGTAAATTAGACAAAAGTATCTATCTAGCGGCATTTCTTGATCCCCTGCTAATTTCCTCTTATTAAATTAAATTAAATGATGTAGATTAAATTTAAAAAATGGACCAAATATGTTGCTGCAAGGTGTCTAAAGATACATTTTAAAGATGAGTTGTTTATGTACAGTAACAACCTCATGAGCAGCGACCTCATTTCCCCTCTCGTCTTTTCCAACCGTTCAGCATCAACAATATACTAATCACCGCCCTGATCATCTCTCTTCATCTTCACCTGTTTCCTACTGGTCCAAGCCTTAAGTTAGAGATGTTTTTGTTGTTTTTTATGCTTGAATGATTCACTAGGTCACTATGTGTCTTAACAAGAGACAAGACCTTGCCAAGATCTGGCTCTTGGGAAGCAAAATATGAAGAAATTTGGGTTGGGTGGCTCATTCTCAGTTTTAAACATTGAATATAGCATTTCTTTGGCAGAATTTAGCACTAGATTATTACAGTGAAGATATTTACAGTGTCCAGGAGTCATTAGTCTTATACCCTGAATGAAGTGTTGACTATAAAGTGGCTTTATACAATATTTGTAGCTACTGTAAAAATACATAGTCTGGACAAAAAAAACGCACGTTGTTGCCCAGTTTTATTTGTTTTTTAGTTTGACTAAATTTAGCTTTGATTACAGCACACAATGTGTTGTCCAGTTCATGTAGGAAAATGATTCCTCACGCTCCCAGAACCACTCAATAACAACTCGAGTCCCGGACTACTGTATGTCTGTGCCGTCAGGGAAGACAAGCTCCACTGATGTGATAACCTGGTCATTCAGTACATGAAGGTCATCAGCTGACTTCATTTTATTGCCACATAACGTTGCTGAGCCTAGACCTGAGCAACTGAAGCAACCCCAGATCATAACACTGCCTCCAGAGGCTTGTACAGTGGGCATACATGATGGGTGCATCGCATCAAATTCAAAATTCTAATTCAAATTTTATTTGTCACTTACACAGTCATACACAATACGATATGCAGTGAAATGCTTAGACGACTGCCCGTGACCTTAAAATAAAAGATTATTAATAGGAAATAAATATGAAAAAGAAAATGGAAAGTAAATTTAGCTAAGAAAGAATAAGATATCTATACAATATAAGAAAATGTAAGAAAAACCTAGCTTTACAAATATAGAAAATATAGAATTTATGGAAATGTTGTGTGGAAATGAAGTTGAATACAAATAGAAATGTCCAGGGGGTGAGCTTCCCTCCGTACCCTGACACGTCCATCGCTCTGGAATAGTGTTAATCTGGATTAATTAGACCACATGGCCACACAGCTGTTTAGTCCCAATCCTGTGAGTTCTCATCACATTGTGCATGCGTATGGAAATGCTCTTACTTTCACTATTAAACACAGCTGTGTTTTCTACTGTTGTAGCAACTTTACCAGTTAAGTTATCTAATTTATTACAGTGGAACCTCGGATTGCGAGTAACGTGGTTTGCGAGTGTTCCGCAAACCGAGCAAAGATTTTTAATAAATTTTTGGGGCAAGTGTTAGTTTACGAGCGCCGAGTATCATGTATGACGCATGCGACTTTTATTTTGACACCGAGCAAAGTGATCACAACTGAGCCAATGATTTTTCTCTCTCTTGCGCTGCGGGAATTATGGGTAATCGTCTCCCCTGCTGCAATCCCTGTGTCAAAATAAGAGTCCCCTGCTGTGTCTTAGTGCTCGTCTCTTATCATCAACATCTCCCTCTCTCTTCTGTTTGTCACTGTGCCCCACACACACCGACACACACACACACACACTTGCACACAGATCTCCCCGCCGCTTTACACGTACGTTTTATTTACACAGAAAACTCAGCGCTGTCGCGATTCTTTTCAGAGGTAAGGTGCTGGTTCATTTGTTATTTTTTATTTTTTACTTTACAGCAGTGATTCCGTAGTATTTTTTTTTACTGACATTTCTTTCACAAAGTTGGCGGTTCAGCACTATCCTTCCAGTTTTGATAATGTGTTGAAGGGTTACTTACCCAGTTTCAGTCATTCCAGATCTCCCTAGTTTGCTTGATCCGTCTGAAATGGTGACCTCTTTATTCAGTATGCACTTTCATTTGCATTTCTTTTTTTTCTTTTTCTATTGTGCAAAAAATACGACAATACTGATGAGCATTCCTCTTTTTCTCCAAATTGTGGAGGACTTATTAAAGCAAAAAGCCATAAAATGTTTTTTTTGTAGCTTATTGCTATCCAGTGGTCAAGAAATAATTTGTCGTTAGTAATTTCATCTATTAAAAATTCTTCGGCCTCTCCGTGTAGGCTCTAAACCAGGGGTCTCAAACTCAGTTCCTGGAGGGCCGCAGCCCTACAGAGTTTTGTTCCAACCCTGCTCCAACATACATACCATGTAGTTTTCAAATAAGCCTTAATGACTTGTTTAGTTGGATCAGGTGTTTTTAATTATGGTTGGAACAAAACTCTGTAGGGCTGCGGCCCTCCAGGAACTGGGTTTGAGACCCCTGCTCTAAACGGTGAGCTCCGATAAATGTGGAATTTTATAGGGTTTTATTGGTTTGTAACCTGCCACATTAATTCGGAACTCATTTATTGGGATTTGCTCACAGAGGTGCGTATATTGAGGATTTCACAGCTTTGAATGAGATTTTAGAACTGCATTTTTTAAAAATGTTATACGAATATGTTTTAAGATGATCATTTTTATGACCGTTCCACCTAGAAATGATTGAATTACTCAATGTAAGACTAATCCTGTCCAAACAGATGTTCGGTTGGTCCCACATCTGGCCAGTGTTTGGCCTGAATCAACAATATCACCTTTTTATCTAAGATAATGCCTTAAATGATGTTGCAAATGCTTTTCTCTTTTCTTTTTTGCGCTCTGGAATATTCCGAGTTCCCTCTGTGTCAAGGTTTTAATATAATATGACAGCGTGGCGTGCTCCAGTAAACATTTCACCATGCTGCTCACACACCCTGACAGTCTAATTCCAGCAACGAGAGCGCGTATTAGGAAAATCGTACCTGCTGCTCTAATCTCTTCGCTCATAGCAGGGAACGTTTCAGAGGGCCATCATATTTAGAGAGTTAATCTATAGTGGCGCTCTGGGACACACAAATAATAGGTACTAATCAAGAGTGTGGTCTAGCTGACGTGAAATCGCTTGCTCAGTAGACTGAGAAGGGCACTGAAGACCTCTTTGCTTAATCTAACCCTCTTTTAGAGCTGTGCCTCAGCATATTTGCAGAAACAGTGATGAGGCACAGCGTGAGAGATCATCGGCGCGCTATTAAAAAGACGGCTGTTTGCGCTGAGAGTCGTTTTTGGGTTGAGGCGCACTCGAGTGCAAAAAAAATTGCATTCTCTGTGAATTTAGGATGAAAAAAAGGGGAAAATGTGCTTCTAAACTTATCATTTATTTATCTAAAAAAAAAAAGTCACTGTAAATGAGTCTCACGGGTCCGGAGGTGATCTCGAACAAGAATACATCCTGAGGCAAAACAGCTCCATACACACAGGGTTCAACCAAAAACAGGGTCTGTTTGCACGTTTTTATTTTCTCCTAAGAAATTCTTAAGTATTCACACTGAGTAGTTACGTAAAGTCAATGTTTTGCAACGGACTTTTTTTGTGTGTTTTTTGACCTGTGTTTTGTGAAACTTTTATTTTGAAGCTTGTTCTCCAGAACACACTACAATAGTCACATGGTTTTCCCCGAACATGCTGATTAGCTTGTCTACAGTACATCTACATGTAGTGCTTGTTGGAGTTGGTTCCTTTGTCTTGCCATTCAAATCGCCAACCTCCTTATTCATGCACACTGTTATAAGGGGGATGTAGTTTTATCTTTAGAGTTCTATAAAAGTTCACATTCCCATCCACAGTTGTCATGAATGGGAAATTTAGCTATGGAAACCAAAATAAAAAGGGTTTTGAACATTTATTTCAGGTTAAACTGGTTTAATTTTTCTGGTTTAGCAGTCTATAGGGATATTATAGTTTTTTGGCACTTCTACATTAGCTTCATTTCTCAGAACTGGGGGTTGCACCTTGGTTTTTACATTGGTAATGTAACAACTTCCTCTTTGGCATACGTCCACACTATCGTCACTTGGCCGGTGCTATCCATGGCACTTGTTTCCTGCTCTAAGAGTTTGACCTTTCACTTCTGCCCCTGCTGAGTGCCTTAAAATTGTGAATTTAGAATAGAAAAAAATAGCTTGAAACAAACCAAGGGTGGCAGGGTGGCATAGTTGTTAGCACTGTCGCCTCACTCCTCCAGGTTTGAGGGTTCGATTCTCGCCTCGAGGCTGCATGCGTGAAGTTTGCATGTTCTTCCCGTGCTTGGTGGGTTTCCTCCCGGAACTCCAGTTTCCTCCCGAAGACATGCAGGTTAGGCTAATTGGCCAGCCCAGAGTGTGTTTGCCCTGCCATGACACCAAGCCAGGATGTTCCATGCCTTGTACCCAAAGTCTCCTGGGATAGACTCTAGGCCTCTGTGACCCTATACAGGATACAGTTTTGCTATGACGCGTCCTGACATTAGTGAATGAGTTCTGATAGATATTGAAAAAGTCATTCAGGGGACATAAATAAGGTTTAAACCATAAAGCTCAGATCATTGTCAGTGATCAATAAAAATAAAAAAAATGCTTGTATAGAGGTCCTGCTGGTGCCACACAGGCAGACTAATACTTCCAGACTTCTTCTTTCTTTCATTTCCCCGTTTATTAAGCACTTTTGTAAGGACTCTCCAGTGTCAGTGCTTTGTAGTGTATTAGTCAGAGGTAAAGTTTTCAGCTTTGTATTATAGTACAGAAGTCTTTGTGCTCGTTATTGCGGGGAAAGGTACACATGACAAGCTGCTTTTTTTGCATCACTTCCCAGTGGATGGATGAATTAAACCATGGCTGGAGTCCTAAAGAACGAAACTCTGACGAAGCCATCGCTATAGCTGAATCAGGAACGTGAGCCGTCAAGACGGAAAGATCGCGAAAAACGAGCAAAAAACGGCTGACGTGCAGTTGAAGACACACTTTAAGGTTAACTTCTACATCAAAGTACATTTCAGTGATACGTCTTGTTCAAAAGTATTAAAAGATCAGTGCAAAGGCTGGGAATATCGCTGCTTTGGGAGGATTTGATGATGTTATGCCTAACCAAGAGCAAATGGAGGTCTCCTTTTAAAGCTGATATTCTTTAAGAATTTGGAATAAATGGACAGAAATGTGATGTTTTCCGGCATCTTGTTTTCTATGCTTCAGCAATACAATTCACTTCTGTTTTAGCATCTCGGTGTTTTTCAGGCACGGTGGCAATAGGAAGAGAGATGTTTTTCTTTTAAATCAACAGTGCTAATTTCCCGAAGGTGTGTTAATGTTTGCCTTGAGATGAACTGGAATTTGATCCGGAGTGGATAGGTCAGGGATCTGCAACTGCCATGACCGGAATAAAAATGACTGACCATACTGTGGATGGATGGATGGATGGATGGATGATTGAATATAAGTAGACTAGACAGTACCTACTAATTATATATCAATCACCCATAACATTACAACACAAAACCTATCCACTCGGCATCAAATTCCAGTGCTGGACATGACGTCTTTGGGAGTGCTGTGATGTCTAGTACCAGGTTGTTGGTAAAATATGCTTTAGGTGCAGCCGATTGTGGGTTGGGGCCTTTGACGTCTGACGTCTTCATCCCATTGGGATCTGGAGAGTTTGCAGGAATGTACCCACCATCCAAAGACATGCAGGCTAGTGGCTACCACAGTCGTACGAATGGGAATGAATACAATGGTCCCCATTGTCCTCCACGGTCCCTAGTTGGACTACGGAGGTTCCTAGATGGATGGATGGTTGTATAGTGTTACATATAGAGTTGTAATCAGGACTTCTTCATCAGCTCCAAACTCTTTCGGAACGCTTATCTCCATTTCCTATTCAGTAATATCCAGCTTTTGTTGTTGTTGTTGTTGTTGTTGTTTTTGTTTAATAGCTCCATTTAACCGAGTTTTAACCTCTCTCGTTGCGACTGGCCGTAGACCAATAAATGCTATAAATCTGTCTTTCTGCTCCAAGCTTCTGGGAAGTCACTGTATACACTTTGCTAGCGGCCGCCAGTCTGTTAAAGCGATGGATGCAGGAAGCTCATAAATTCCGTAGTGGAGTGAGTTGTTTTGCTAGAGCCTGTAGCATTAGTGCAATGAACCCTCTATCCTAGTCATTCTCATACCCGCCAATAATGTGATAAATTATTTGCCGCTGCAGGAGCTGCCATCGTCTTAAACAACAGCAGATTCGTCTCAGTCCAAGGTCCTCACAACGGTACAAACATTGCCCATGTGTGTTTTTTTTATTTTTTGTATATGTGGTTGTGATTCAGTTTTTTTTTTTTTTCCCTACAACCTTTTGCCCTAACCAACTAATAAATGATTGTTTTGAATGTAATAAGGCATTACTAGCATTATTATACCTTTTCAGCACCAGTGATTAAGACATGAAGCGTAACTAAAGGAGCGTTTGTGCATTATGGGCTTCACAAAGGCTCACTGTCTGTGTTGGCATTCACTTCGACTTGCTTTGTAATTAAAGTGTCTTCAGGCGAAACACTACGACAGTTTAAACACGCTCGCAGAAGGCTATTATGCGACATATCCATGCAGCAGAAAGCACCATCGCCAAGATAATTGCCTTGGAACTGTACTGGGGAATTAATTAATGCACTGATTCAATCTGGGTACAGGTGTAAATTCTGGCTATAAGTTTAATTAAAATGCTTCTTTAGGCTAAAATGTCAATTAAGACAAAACAGCCTGGTTTTGTGACTTTTTCTTCTTTCATTTTTTTTTTTTAGCGTCATCCCTTGGGTGGGTTTTCTTCCCTCCTCGAAAAAGCAGTATAGTTCCCCCAGGTGTATGAGGTATATTAAAGGTCTAATTTATTATTATTTTTATTATTATTATTATTATTATTATTATTATTATTATTATTATTATTATTATTATTATTATTATTATTACTAGTGTTGTTTACATTAGTATATCGGGTTTAATAACTCTGCAGCGTGTGTTAATTCTAATGATACTGTACTGATGCTGTGATAATTAACTGAAAAATTTGTGAATGTGATGAAAATGATATTCATGATGTTTCCGGAGCCATGGCCTGGGTCATCACCCAACCTGAACCGCTGCATAAAAATGCTGGATGAATGAAAGAATGATGAAGAATGCAGTAACAGTCAAGAAGGCATCTTCTGTGCGTGATTTCCACGAAGCAATCAAGCAGGCATGGATCGGGCGAGGGTACCGCAGATATCTTTTTGACTCGGATCCGGCGGGTTTTAAAGAATAAATGAATAAAGCTCATGCTAAATACCGATTGGTGTATTTTATGCATTGCACAAAATAACAAGTGACTCTTATGTTATTATCTTGTTTGTCATCGTTGTAAAATTTCACGAATGTTATTACAGCATTTGATCTCACTTTTGTCTCAGGTTCATCTGCATAAAAGTTGAAGTTGTGGTTTCGTTTTTGTTTCTTGCTTGGTCCCACAGGATCCGGGAATCTCTCATTAGGTGCCTCACCCTCACACTAACACTTCTGTTTCCTTGTAGATGTGGATGACTGTTTGTCAAACCCATGTGAGAACGGAGGAACCTGCATCGATAAAGTGGACTCCTTCATCTGCCTGTGTTTGCCCAGCTACAGTGGAGACATGTGTGAGAAAGGTAAACGAAGCGGAATAACTCCGTAGGTCCCATTATGTGTATGCAAATGAGAAAATGTGTGCCTTTTCTTGGTTAAGAAGCTCCCTGAATGGAATCTGTTGTATGATTCATTCATTTGCTATACCGCTTACCCTGTACAGGGTCACGGGAGGCCTGGAGCCTACCCCAGAACACTTTGGGCGCAGGGCGGGGGGACTCCCCGGACCTTTCGGAGGGCACGCACATGAACGCGCACACACTCTCATTCACACGCTGACATGCTGATTAGCCTACTCTGCATGTCTTTGGACTGTGGGAGGAAACCCACCAAGCACAGTGGAAACACGGAAATTCCACACACAGACCAGTGCAAGGACTCGAACCCTCCAACAACAGTGCTAACAACATGCAACCGTGCCACCCTGGTGTATGATGTACTGTACGTATGATATGAAAAGGATTTTGTCTGCATCTTTTTCCTGACCAAACATTCATTTCCAAACCGTTAACTGCGCTTCACGATTTTGTGATTTTATTTTCTTTCAAATTATTTGAGGTTTAATTTGTTATGGACTTATTTTTCAGACTAGACTTGTGTGATTTAATTGATCATGCAGTTTAATAGATCTTTGGTTGTTTGATTTAATTCATCGAAACGACAGATCAGTTTTTGATTCATAATTGATTCAAGCGTTTAAAATTATCAAGTCTTTAATTTATTTAATTATTTATTTATGCATCTTCTGCAAATGTTCACATCTTCTTCTTTTAAGTTTGTAGGCAGTTCTTGCAATACCGCCACCTGCTGGATTGGAGTGTGGAGCAGGAAACAAAGATATAACGAAAGCGTTGTATTAGAGACTGATAAGATTAGAGACACGACTGCGTTGTATTAGAGACTACACTAGATTAGGGACACGGCAACAGCTATGTATTAGAGACTAGACAAGACTAGAGACACAATGATAGCGATGTATTAGAGACTAAACAAGATTAGAGATATGACAGCGTTGTATTAAAGACTAGACCAGATTAGAGACATGACCACAGCATTGTACCAGTGACAAGATGAGATTAGAGACATGACGAAGCGTTGTATTAGCTACTAGACTAGATTAGGGACATGAGACAGCATTTCAATGTTTCAATACATCCCAGCTGCAGTGTTCAGAACAGACTAGTACAAAAAAACCAACATGACAAGATTAACAAACCTGAAAAATTTTAAAAGCTGCATAAAATACCAAAAAAAAAAAAAAACAGCACAGATTTCCCTCCACTGTCTCTAGTGGTCTGGATGACTTTTCTTACCAAAAAACTTTCGCTGCATTTCGTTTCGATTTACGCCGAAGCGTCCTGACTTAATTGCATAGCTCGAAGCGTTTGATTGTTTTTTTCAAACGCAGCATGCTCAGAACTCTTTCATTTTGGCTAATGCTGTTTTGTGCACCTCTCGGCCACTGCACTTAACAGCACCTCGCATAGGAGTCAATAGGGTTGACGCACGGTAATGCATTATGTGGAATTTCAATGCTCGTTCTTTGCATTATGAAAACATTTCTGGGATAGTATTAATCCAGAGCGTTCGCTAGGGTCGTGGCTGTTGTGGAGCTGGCTGACTCTGTAGCCTGCGTGACATTCATCTCCACTCCCCGCAGTCCACACCGCCATTAATCTCAACAGCTTTACACTCTCGCAACAATTCACCCCGGTCGCCCTCGAGTCCTCAGGCGCAACACATACACACATATACATACTGTATATATATATTTATGCACAAGCCTACACACTTACACACACACATACACACAAATAGACTAATGATGATTTATGAATTCTAATAATGCAGACGCTGGAGGACAGAATAAAGATGATGTAATGATGATAGCAAGGGAGAGTCGCCACAGCTGTTTGACGGAGATCACACACAAGGACGCTGCCTTATGATATTAAGTTTTACAACTTATCTCTATAAACTGCTCTTCGTAGCAATAAAGAGGAGTAGAATGCATTACAACCCACATCTCAAACCAGATTGGTCTGACAGTGTTTATTAATTCTCAGTGACAGCAGGTTGTATTAATACTAACATTGTAATATGTTATGGTTTCTATGGATGGTGGATGGTTCTGTCTATGTGCCGTCTGGCAAATCGGGCGACATATATACTGTATATCCGACATTTTTGTGGCAGTTATTATTTACGTGGTCGGGTTGTCAGCCCGATTGGATCTGAGACCTTGGGGGCCGGTCCAACAGTGGCTTGAATCAACGACCTCCTGGATAGCAGTCCAACACCTTAACCACCGAGCTACCCCTGCCCCTTATGGTTGCTATAGAAACAGCTAATTCACAGGGATTTGTATTGCAGAAGATTTACATAAACAGTTTTTTTTTTTTTTGGAAGGAGTCTCAAGTGTCGGTGATATTAGAAACAATATACAGTGGAACCTTGGATTGCGAGTGGATTGCTCAGTTTATGAGCACAGATTTTTTATAAATTTTGACTGTGGAACCTATTATTTGTGTTTTCATTATTTCTTATGGGAAGATTTGATTTGGTTTACGAGTGTTTTGGAATATGAGTCTGCTTCCGGAACGAATCATGCTCGTAATCCAAGGTTCCATTGTACAACAGAACAAACTATTAATGTAAAATAACCAACGTTAGGGCTTCACACCGAGTGCTATCACACCGCCGCCTTCCACTTTCTTCCTTCGCTTATTCCAATAGCATTTTAGATTTTTGCTCTTAAACTAATGAGACTCAAATAGTGACCAGGGAATTCAGTGAAGTAAATTAGCGTGAACTGCATCAGGGTGGTGAAGCGGAATTATGCGGCGCTTCATTAGAATTCGCAGCGTGCCGTCGTACTGATGGAGTCTTAATTAGCACCCTGTACACTTCTAACACAGGTCCCTCATTGCGCTCATATGGTGTGCGCCGGAAAGCAGCTAGCCGAGTGTTATCGTTTGACGCGCGCACAGTATTTCTCTCTGTCACATATATATACACACACACACACACACGGAATTTGACATGTAAAAACATTCCGTCCTGTTGTAACTCTTTTTGAGGTGTCATGCTGTAACTGGGTTAACGTGATGGATTACAAAAGTGCAGCAAAGTAAGCGGAATATGATGGAACTGCATTTTTGTCAATGGCAATCCTATTAGCCCCGTTGCGTGACTGATCGATGTCAGCACATTTACAAGTAGATTTATTGCTTGGACAGCGCAGAACTCGGATATTAAAAACGGCGCTAGAACATCGCTCGGATGTTTTAAAAAGTTCCTGACGTGACAGAAATATTTTATAATGCCCCTAGGTCAGTGACATTTGGAAATGCTCTATGTCTTTGAGAGCGGGATCTATAGGTACTGTACCGTGTCCTGGAACTTTTGCATTGGAAAATGGAAACTTTGCTTTTATTATTTGGCACAAATCCAATATTCAGTAAAACATCGCAGTGTTAGGGAGTTGAAATGAGAAAGGAACCTAGAGAGAGGAACTGGATGCAATAAGGAACTCTTCTGGATAACAACAGATCTTGGGGGTATAAATCATAACCGTAAACAGGTGAAGAAGAGTAAAGGCAAATGATACTATTGATACGAGTGAAAGATTGAGTATGCTTTGAAAAGTATTTTATAAAATGGAGAAAGCCACCGAGTGGTGCAGCGGTAAAGAGTTCATCCTATCATCTGGAGATTGCAAGTTTAAATCCCGGAATGATGTAACCGGGA
The DNA here is from genome assembly GCA_003987875.1 of Clarias batrachus. NCBI lineage: Eukaryota > Metazoa > Chordata > Actinopteri > Siluriformes > Clariidae > Clarias > Clarias batrachus. The sequence goes on from QMIH01000184.1 coordinate 60,300, forward strand.
GTTTGGAGGGAGCTCATTGGGATGGGAAGCACTCGCATCAATCACGGCTCTGGCTCACGCAGGTGAAAGGAGCAGATAGCGATATCCTCTGCGTGTGTTATGCCGTTCCCAACAGTGCGTTAGCAAGCAGTTAAAAAAAATTGCAGTTGGCTGGCATCATATGTCTTGGAGGAACTTGATGGCCTTCTCCCTGCCTCGTTGATAGTTGCAGCCTTGATTGGGGAGTGCCCTAATAACGGGTAGGAATTGGCCGCAACTAAATTATGGATATGGATAAAAATGAAGAAAGTGGATAAAGATGAAGATAAGGGTGGCAGTAACACAACATAATGGATGCCAACCATCACTAAAGACGAAGACAAGACTATTGGTACAAAGTAGGGACAGGAATCACCAGGTATCACCCGATACAGTATCATCGTGATACCAACAGTAGGGACCGATTCCTAGTTTAGAACAACGGCACCATTGTACCACCTCAAATGCACTCTTGTCACTGAAACTGGTCCAGATTATTCTAAAGAATGTTCTCCGAATCTCTCTCTGTCTCTCCACAGACACTGAAGGCTGTGACCACGGCTGGAAGAAGTTCCACGGTCACTGCTACAAACTTTTCACACGCCGTCACACCTGGGAGGACGCCGAGAAGGACTGCAGGGAGCTCAGCGGCCATCTGACCAGCATCACCTCCGGCATGGAGCAGGACTTCCTCAACGGTGTGTCGGTCCAGAAAACACTCAACTCCTGTTTTGAGTTTTTTTTGCGATGCTGTCTTAACAATATGAATGTCATGTCTCTGAAGCTAGCATGTTTTTGGGTACAGACTGCTGATTTTGCCAGCAAGTGATTCTGTGCTTCATGGTGATTAACATGTGGTTCTCCATCTGGCAGGCCTCGGCCATGATAATGTGTGGATTGGGCTGAATGACAGAACAGTGGAAGACGATTTCCAGTGGACTGACAACATGGACCTGGTGAGCGCTGCCTCAACGAGGATAACGTGTCAGATTTAACCTTTTGTTGTGTTTTTTTTTCTCATTTGTTAATCCCTCATATGATGAAAATAACTCTAATTTCAGTCCCTTTAGCCACGCTGATTTTTCAGAATCTGATTTTTTCTGTGCACACTTTAATTGAACAGCTTTTTTCCATCTATATCCACAACCATCAATTTTTTTCATGCACATTCAAACTAATTTTAATAGATTTTTAATTAACATTCTAACCAATCAAACTCTGACTTGTCCATGCACATTCTCACTCACTCACTCATCATCTATACCGCTTAATCCTGTATTCAGGGTCACGGGGGGCCTGGAGCCTATCCCAGGAGACTTAGGGCACATGGCAGGGTACACCCTGGACAGGGTGCCAATCCATCGCAGGGCACAGACACACACACATACACTCACTCATTCATTCACACACTACGGGCAATTTGGGAACGCCAATTAGCCGAACCTACATGTCTTTGGACTGTGGGAGGAAACCGGAGTACCCGGAGGAAACCCACCAAGCACGGGGAGAACATGCAAACTCCATGCACACAGAGACGGGAATCGAGCCTGGCCGGGGATCGAACCCGGACCCTGGCGGTGCAATGGTCTAACTAATCAGAATCAGATACCTCCCATTAACATTGTAACCAAAATCAGAATCTGCTTTTTCCATGCACATTAACCTAATCAGAATCTGAATTTTCGCCACACACATCCTACCAACCAGATAGATTTATGATTTATGCAGAATCAGATTGTGCATTCTGATCAATCTGAATCCGATTTTTCCATGCATACTTCGAATTAATCGGAATCCACATTTTTCATCAGAATCAGAATCTGATTTTTTCAGGCATATTCAAACATTCAGAATCCACTTTTCCTGCAAATGAAGATGAAGCAGTCAGAATCAGGCTTTTTTTCATGTACATTCTAAAGATATCAGAATCTGCTTTTCCTGTGCACATTCAAAACTAATCTGAATTGTTTTTATGCAAATTCTGACCAACAAAACTCCATGCACATTTTAAGTAATCAAATCAGATTTTCCCATGCACATTCTAATTAATAAGATTTTTTTTTACACAAACATTCTAGCCAGATTATCAGAATCAGATTATTTCATTGACCAGAATTGAAACCAGAATCTATTTTTTCCATTCACATTCAAATTTGTCCACATACATTTTAACTGATCAGAATCAGATTTTTCTGCACACATTCTAACTAACAAGAACTGTTTTTCCCCACATAAAGTACATTCGACAGTACCGATCAGAATGCTACTTTTCCATGCACATTCAAACCAATCAGGATCTGGTCTTTTCATGCTCACTGTGCCCAGAGTCAAATCTTTCCATTCTAAATCAGAGCCAACAAAGTCTAATTTGTCTTTTCTCGCTCTTCATTTTCCCATGGCGAAGAATGACAACTGCCTTTGTTTATATTGGTTTATGGTCTAGTCCTGTCTCCAATCCGGTCCTATTATTAGTTTGTTTCCTGCTTGTGTTCATCTGCTCTGTGTTCCAGTTCAAGCTTGAGTTTCCTAGTTTGGACACTACAGTAAATACAGATTATTCTTAACATCACTTGCCTTGAATTCTTAGATTCACCCAAATAACTCGTACACTTTAACCGTATGTATTCGCTTACAGGTTTTTTCTCACCGCCTGTTACTCTGACCAATCACAGTCTGATTTCTTTAAACTTTGTCCAGTCACGGTTCATTCCGTCTGTGTCCCTGCGCTCTAACAGGTTTACGAGAACTGGCGCGAGAACCAGCCGGATAATTTCTTCGCAGGTGGGGAAGATTGTGTAGTGATGATCTCTCGAGAGGACGGCAAGTGGAACGATGTGCCTTGTAACTACAACCTGCCCTACATCTGCAAGAAGGGCACAGGTGAGACAGAGTCTGATCATGCTGAACTAGTTTCTCCTTAAAAGTTCCACTGGGACTATGTATTTGGAACAAATAGTATAACTCAACTTTCCCTGTGTGCTTACTGTACGAGACTTTTGTCAAATACTAGTTTGTTTGCTTTTTCCTTGAAAGCGACTTTTAATAGAATTCGAGCACAACTGCTGTTTCATCAAACCAGAGGATGTAGTTGTTTGATTGTATACGGAGCATATTGCGAGGTTTAAAGGATCACGCACAGGAAGCTCTCGGCGCAGTCGATTTGTGAGACTGCTGCCAAAAATATATTGCCAATGAATCGATTGTAATGTCTCATATACTCTTCAGTTAAATTTATACTTCAGTTAAACAATAAAGGTGCAGAAATATATCTTGCAAAAAAAATCATTTAAAAAAAACGTCATAAATTATTTTGTTGTGCTTATGTTTAAAACTTTATATCTTTGCATTATTTATTAAATTTGAATGAAAAAGAGTTTAGGGACTTTTGAAAAAAAATGTAAGAAAGCATAACTACTGTAGCTGACTCCTTCTTTCATTTGAATGCTTGATAAAGCATATTCATAAACATACATACATATATTTAATATAAATATAAATACACATATAAATATAAGACACATATTCTTACGGTATATTTGAATCTGTTCATTTCTAAGCTTAATTGCTGTGCAACTCCAATTACAAGGACGTGCAGGTGAATTAATTCCCGTGTGTGTTTATGCCTTTATCGTCAGTGATGTGCGGGACTCCTCCTGCTGTCAGAAACACGTATCTCGTGGGTCGGAGGCGGGCGCACTACGACATCCACTCGGTGGTGCGTTACCAGTGTGCCGACGGCTTCTTCCAGAGACACGTCCCGACGGTACACTGTCGACCCAACGGCACCTGGGAGAGACCCAAGATCGTCTGCACCAAGTGTGAGTACCACCAAGAAGATATGGTGCGAAGACGGCCGTGTTTATGCTTGCACGCGCACGATTCGATCTGCTGTAGGAGGGAAATGCTTGTTGTACGGGTGCCGTTCGAGTCAAACCGGTACTTGTGAATTAAAACCGATTCATTTAAAGAAGACTGTAGTCACAGGAGAACATGTGAATAATCATTTGCAAACAATTTTAAAAAAGAGCCGACTGCAGTCGTTCCCAGATGGAACACCTGACCCTTGAAAATCACCTGACTTTCAGAAGCTACCTTGCAGAAGAGACGCATCTCTCTGTTCGAACTGTATAGACAATCGTTCACAAACACAGCTTGCACATTACAGGAGCTGAGCCATACTTAGAGATTTCCACATGTTTGGGCTATTAAAGGAGTTCCTGTGAGGCCAGCGTTTCAGATGTAAAGAGGACGGTCTCGTCATGACTCCGGTGTACTGAGAAAACCTTCTACCTTGATTAGGGAAACATTGGAATAAGTGTGTAAGTGTAGCAGGGGATCATATAGAGAAGTAAAGATAGTTTTTACTCTTTTCTGCACAATCAAAAGTCCCAGTTTGACTTGAACACAGTTTCAAGCAGTTTAAAGATGCTTGCATCTAGACACAGGATTAGGCTTTTTTAATTTATATTATTGTTGATCACTGACAATAATCTGGAACATAAGGAGAGCTAGGGCATGATGTGATTCAAATATTAATATTCAAATTGTTTGCATTTTTAATTTCTCTTAGATTTGTCGCAACCAGATTTCTCAATACCGCCTTACGCTTTACTTAAGGGTTAAATGACATGACACACATGAGCAGGTTATAACAAGTCATTTACAAAAAGGTTCGTTCACCTTTAAACTAAAATTTGTTGCCATAATCTAAAACCACATGTTTTTCTTTTTTTTTTCTGCGAGACAAGAGATTGTGTTATGAACCTGACAGCCATATTATTTAGTAATAAATATGTACTTGTCAATTCGTCATGTAATATTTCTTGAGCAAGTAGTTTTATTGGTGACATGTTCTATAAAATGTCACGAGCACTTAGACAGGTAATGGTCTAGTCCTGAAACTCGGAGTATTCGGTTTCTTTACTCTACTGCACACTTTTACTTGTCGAAACAATTAATCTCATAATACTCATCATATTCTCTCTCTCTCTCTCTCGCCCACCCCAGCACGGAGGTCTCACCGTTACCGCCGGCAACATCACAGATATCACCACGAGCACCGGCGACACCGCAGACACGGTTCCGGCCACAGGGGGCGGGACTAGAGCTGTCACTCGTGGCCCACAGGTCCCCGTGTGACATCACTTCCTTTGCTGGAAGCGAGAGGGCCTTCAAGGACAGAAATGGTCATGCCTTTTATTTCACCCCAGCTTTCACACTTTCTCTTTTGTCCTGCAGTCGTTCTCTTCCTTCAAAGAATGTCTTTTCGATGCATCCTTTCCTCCGTATGTGTTTTCTTCGCTTCAGATTTTAGTTTTCACCCTGTTCATTTCTGTCTCGTTCAAAAAAACAAAACAAAAAAAAAGCAACGCGAGTCCTCTAGCATCGCTAATACACAACCTAGTCATGGGTGTGTACTAAAGTTCTTGTTCGCAGGTCATGTTCTCCTAAGTAAGTCATTAACCTGGGTGTGTGAGGCAGGGTTATGCGTCTGTATTAATTATCGTACTATAGGGGCAGAAAGTTTGGTTAGCGTTCTCGATATCCACCTTGTTGTACCGTAAAAGAATTCTGTAATGAACATCCCAACATCCCAAAGATGACTGTATATATTACAGTAATCAACATCGCTATTCAGTTCATGTTCCGGCACAATAAATGATTTTTGTTTTTATTCATCATTTTTAATAATAAAAAAAATGTCTAAAAGGTGTAAGGTTAAAAAGAAAGCAGAAAAAAAAATCCCGGAAAACTCTGAGCATCATGATAATGTTTCAAAGAGTTTACTTTTTATCACTTTTTTTTTTTTAATGACAGCCCCAAAACAGATGGAGAAGTGTAAATTCAGTAAATTTAAATAAATAAAAAAAATAGACAGAAAGGAACTGCTATTAATAAACAACTTCAAGCTTCTCATTTGCACTCACAGTATTTAGCACTTTTTCTTTCACCTGCAAAGTTAAATAAATTCTGATCAACACATCTTATCTCAACGCTTATTTTACGACTTTCGTCTTTATTTTCTGTTGAAATGATCAGCAATATTTGTTTATTTGGTTTAAGGTGCTGGAACCGACTGCGTACCAGGAATTAGCGAGTGATCGTGTTAGATGATGATTAAGAAGTACAAAAGGCACAAAACATACAGGTTTAAATCCCGCTATAGTTGAAGATAACATTATCATACAAAAAAAAGATGGATCCAATAGAGTGAAAACGCTCAGACGTTTGGTCTAGGAACTAGTCGAGGTTAACGTTCCTGTTAACATATATAAAGGAAATGAGACTCAAACATTAGCTGTTTGCTGTTAGTGTTCATGCTAGCTAACTAGCTTGCCATTCCTTAATCCATTCTATTATTTTGAATTGCCTAGTATAGGATAGCTACTGGATTCATGATTTGTTCACCACCTGTACAACAGGAAATTGTACTGTATATATTTATCTCAAATAGTCTTGACGAGGAAAATCTTTTTTTTCCGTTTGACGCTGGAGCTGTGCAGATAATATACATAACAAGTAGTCGATGCTTATAGACACCATTTGCATGTGACACCAACGCCATGGGATAATGGATAGTCCAGGGGATTGGACTACAATAGGTTCGTGCCCATTTCAGGTGAACTGGTATAATTAGTGTTAATATAATTTCTGCCATTTTAAACCCAGAATCGTGTACAGTGTAGGGGGTTGAGTCATTCTGAAGGTATCTGTAAAGGTATGTTTTATCCGTACATTCATCAGTGGCCATACATTATTAAATATGTCATAATATTAACCCCACATAACATTAACAGGTTAACCTTGATTGTCAGTTATATCTCAGTAAACTTGAGGCAGGATCATGGCCACTCAAGGCTCACCCATGCCCACGGGGAGCAAAGGCCAGCTGTCTGGTCCGATCCCACAGAAAACCCAATTTAAGACAAATTTGTGGGAAAAGTCAATGTTGGCCATGATAGAAAGGCACCACAGCTTGCCACGCACTGGCACCACAGCTTGCTCCCACAGTCACCACCCAGGCCTCCAAATTCCCCAAATCCAAATCCAATCAATAACCCATGGCATGCACCAGACCAGGGGCGGATCTACCGGGGTGGCACGGGGTGGCAAGTGCCACCCTAAGAAAAAGCCTTACCACCCCATTTGCCACCCCAGCACTAGTGTCCTTGTGTTCTAAAAATAAAAGAGTTTTTTAAAATTTATCCGACGTTCAAATCCAGATATCAGGTTCAAGTCAATCACACATCAGCCTTTATTTCATTTTTATACGACAATGTAAAAATGTGCACCTTAGTGTATACAAGAATAAACAATAAGAATAGCATTACTTGAATCCACAAAAACCATGCAATTATGCTTGCTTCAGTGTTGCCACCCCTCATGATTTCAATGCCACCCCCTTGCCACCCCATGAATAATTTTCTAGATCCGCCCCTGCACCAGACAAACAAGTTCGATCCGCTGGATTTTCCCTGCCACCCCGAGCACCCAAAGGGCTCTGGCTCCTACTATAGATTTCCTGGTGCCAGACACCACAGCACACCCCCAGAGGTCTTGTGGAGCCCTGGCACAAGGGGCCTGAACTGCCCTGGTGGCACAAAGGGAACCTGCATAATCCTGGTCATGGCTGATCGACGTATATTAAGTCTTATGTTCTAAAGTAGATCGTGAGCAGATTTTCCAGAGATTTAGATGAAAGCAGCCTTCTTGGAAAAGACGTCTTGTTGCTTGATCATTAAAGCACATGCTGAATGACAGATGGCGCCTTATTTCCTCATATTGTGTGAAATAACAGCTTCTACACCTTTGGCTAGTAACCACCTGGTAATTTAATCACTATGCTGCATCTACAGTAGTTTCTCCTTCTCGCTCTCATTTAATCAGCCAGCCACGGGACAGCAGGACAACAGATAAACTCATGTAAATATAAGTCGGACTTCAGCTACAGGGGGAAAAAATGGCACCTTTTTGTAAAGTCTCCACTTTAGCCTTAGGTTTCTGGAAAACGTAGTGTTAAATCCACCTTAAATGCGCAATGCTTTTCCGCTCGCCACGGTTGTAAAGAGTGATCATTTGAGTTCCTGTCAGCTCAAACCAGTCTGGCCATCTGTCATAAAACTCCCCAAAGATTCGGAAACACACATACCAATCCATCTGTCCTAAGAAATGAAGGATGGTACATTTCTCATCCCATCGTATGTAGTGCAGCATATGTGTATTAGTGAGCCATATGGGATTCAGGCAGTGTATAATTGGAATTGTAGGAGTGTGTGATTCCAGACCTTGTTAAAGCAGGAAGTCCCAGTGTGAAATGTGTCTGTGAATTTGATGGTAATGTAATGCTTCTTATTATGAGATGAATGTAAGGAGTTATAAGGTTATCAAAGCCACTAGATTAACTTCCTTATCAAGTTTGAAACGCATCCATCACGCTTTTATTCAAATCTCATAATAAGAAATAGAAATAGAGATAGAAAGAAAAGAAATCACTTTTTCACTTTTATATCTTTTTTCTCATGTTATTTTAATGGGGATAATGATTTTTAGCATGCACCGATTTGTACGAGAGTGTGTTTTCTGTGTTTTCGTTTGTTCGTCATTTTTAGCCCTGCATTAACCGCTTTCAGAAAGACTCAATATATACCATTCATAGCAGTTAACTTCATAACCTAACCCATTGTGGATGATCTGTTTCTGTATCGGGTCAGAAACTCTACGTGCGATTTTAATCTCGAAAATTAGCTTCTTGTCTTTTTTCTTAGATTCTGTGTGTTTCTTTATATAACATGTATACATTAGGCAAAAAAAAAAAAGAGAGAAAGATTCCAACAGCTGTTTTTGATCCATGCTACAATTTGATTCCTCTAACGTTTGATTTGTACATCGTTATCTCTTACTGTACTTTTCATTTTAAAGACACTTTGTACCGACCTTGGAGTTTGCAATCTGAAAAATTATGAACTGTGTGTAATATTTCAGACAGATGTCTCAGTACCAACCGACAGAGTTTGCGTAATTATTTATCATCTTTTTAGCGAGTTCGTCTTCTGGAATTTACCTCACATCGATTCATTTAAAACGAGTAAAACTAGGAGATATTTCTGAATGTCCTGTACTGCAGAGTAATTTGATGATGATGATGATGATGATGATGATGATGATGATGATGATGGAGTGTGAAAGGACGGGTTGGTTTTGGTGTTTGAGATATTTAATGTGTCCACTATTTGGTGTTCTTATGACTTCTCGTTGCTGTGTTTTGTTCTTTATTAAACTGGAAATAAACAAAACAATAAAACTGATTGCCTCAGTACTACTCCTGTTCATGATGCATTCTTAATGGTCACAGTCACATGCAAACCTTTTAATATTTCAAGATTTGTTAAATATACTGTAAATGCAACACCTATTAAACAACTTTTAAAGCAGCATGCAACAAGACATTTGATTAATTATTATTATTATTATTATTATTATTATTATTATTATTATTATGTTTGTGAGTCAAAAATGATCTGCACCCTGGAGCAAGGCTACAAACTCCCCAGTCACTGCTATTTGAATGTGTTATACTGTATCAGTTCATTTGTAAACTCGATGCGAACAAAAATGGACACCCCACTTATGATTTACATGAAAGATGAGCAGCTTGCAGCTTTTGTTTGTTTGTTTTTTGGGGATCTCTGACGGTGTACTCGGTGTTAAAACAACTCAAATAAGAGCATAAACAGAAGCGCTTAGATATATGCAGACAATATTTGGACTGATACTCTAAGGAAGGTGAAAGTATTTTTTTTAATTACTGGTGATGAGACATGGAGTCATTATTACGAGCCTGAGAGTAAACGGCAGGGTATGGAACGGAAACATCCTCAATCACCGACAAGAAAAAGTTCAAAAGTCGACCGTCAGCTGGAAAATTCATCAATGCTTACGGTTTTCTGGGATTTTCAAGCACTGGAACATTATCAGGATCAATCAACAGTGCTCGTTACAGTGAGATAAACGCAGAGGACTGATATCAACAACTGCGATGTGATTTCTGCCCATAGACTCCCCATACACTCTGCAAAAGCTTCATTAAAATGTTGAGGCATTTTGTCTTTTTTTTTTAAAGTTAATTAAAATAAATTCCACAGCCAGAGTGCATATACTTTTTAACTTGCACTTTATTTGAAATACTTTTTTTAATTAATTTTTTTATTTAAAAATTAACTAAATGTAACATGTTGCAGTTCTTCTATTGTCCTACAGGCGGTGCACTTTAAACTATTCATACAGTATGACGGCAGGGAGTCCAGCATCCTGTGTGGTAGGAGTAAATGATTTGTATAGTTTGTTTGGAATTGTACCGATACAAATGTTATAGAGATTTTAAATATGAATGACGTCATGTGATTCCCATCCCTATTAGTGAGGTTAATTTGCCGTGTTAGCTTGCAATATGTTTTTTTTTTTTTTTCCAGCTATAACATGGTGGCACTGTTGTTGCTTATAAGCGGGTACCATGGTACTGTACTAATCATGGACATCAAAGAGCCCAGAAATGGAAAGCCGTGATTTTCTCCCCAATAAATAAATGTATTTGCTGTTAATTAAAACAATCACATACTGTATGGAATAGTATACAGTTTTTTCTAATAACCACAATCGCATGTAATAAAACATAATGTTATTTTTAAAACGAAACAAAGAAACGGACAAGCAAAGCTGCCTGACTTTGTGAAGAAGCACACCAAGAGCCTGCTTCAGGACATTTCAGTCTCCGACTTCATCACTGCAGTTTGGTCTGGCAGTGTCAGCCCTGTGTCTCTCATCAGTTTAACAGTGCAGTGCATTGATGAGGATTTTACTCTGCAGTAAGTCATTTTACATGCAAAGCAGTTTCAGGGTTCACACACCAGCACACAAAGCAGTAGCCGGTGGAAGTGATGATGTGCTTTAGATGTGGGGCATTCTGAAAAGTTCTGTTCTGGGACAATGCCAGGGGCTGGTGTCGAAACTTTCGTACCCAAATGGAAATACTTGTACTTGTGTGCGGTCTGACAAAAAGTACAAAAGTAAAAGTGCATCTCTAATGGAAATCATTTAATACTGAATAATCATCTTGTATGAATATTTAAAAAAATACATCTGAATAATCTCCTATACAAATAATCTACTATTTAAAATGCATGTAGTGTTGAAAAAGATAGTACTGGAACCATCACAGTTTACAGTAGAATCATCTGGTTTGGAAAAATCGTCTAGTACTCAAGATGAAATCTAGAAGTTAATGTTTATGTTTATATTGTACATAACAATAGAACAATCAGTAAAAAAAAATCAACTATTTAATCAGAAGGAGGATCTACTGCAAACGTATTTATGCAAAAGTCTTGAGCCATCAGCAAAGATACAGTTTTCAAAACTGCAGCAACCTCATTTCCCCCTATCGTCCGTTCCAGCCAATCAGCATTCAACATCCCCAGTCTAATAAGCACAGGCCTGATCATCATCTGTCATCATCTGCACCTGTCTCTCACGACTTCATGCCTTAAGTTAGATGTTATTTATATGCTTGAATTATTCATACAGTAGGAGAAATGTCCCTTAGGACGGCATTGAAAATACAAGAAAGTCTGGCTCTTCGGGAGCAAAATATAAAGAAATGCGGTGTGTGGGGAGGCCAATACTTTTGCACGGTACTGTTTTTAGTTCCCATGTTACTGAAATAGAATAGAACGCATGGGAATAACTTTCAACAAATGGTAGGTTATTCTCATAACAAGCACGAGAGACGAGGCTTATATATCAGTTTATGAAGCGTAAATAAATGAGGAATAAAGGAAACGTCAGGACGTCCTTCTCTCCACAGCCGGGTTCGACATGCTGGAGTGGTTTGTTGTTCATTACTCCTCTATTAGGCTTCGTCCCTTTGGAAGGACGTCTCCCTGGATTTATTATGGGATGTCTGCACTCAGCTGTGGTACCTGGACCACCGAGCTACACACACACACACACACACACACACACACACACACACACACACACACACACACACATACACACAATTTGTTTCTAAAGACACAATGAACCTTCATGAGAACTAAAGGTTACATCTTCAATACTAAAGGTTTTTGTCTTTTGTAAGAAAAACTCTTTAGAACTTAGAAGCTCTTAAAAGAATCCTTCACGAATATTTTTAGCTAAGAGTGTCATGTACATATTACACTAGTTTCATTTTCTTTTTCGAGTTTTACACGTTCTCCGCGTGTCCTTGTACGTTTTTCCTCTGGATCCTCTGGTTTCTTTACACTGGTCAGGCTAGTATGAAGGGCTTGGGTGGATTTGTGTGTGAATTGTGCACTAGTGATGGAAAGTTTGAATCATTTTAGTGACTCGGTTCTTTGAATCTCGTTCATCAAAGTGGACGAATCTTTTTTTGAGTCATTTAGTTCATTTCGTTCTATTGATCAGAAATAAAATGAAATATTACACTTTCAATAAACAGACCTCCAACACGTCTAGATACACAGATTATGGCTATAGTTGTATTGAAAATATTACATTAATAAAAGTGTGTAACAATGCAGCTAAGGCATATTATTATCAACAGAATGAGGAGCTCACCATCATATCTTCTAGTCCGAGTCGTTTGTGAGTCATCTTTTGAATCTATTGCACTGCATAGCGTCTATGGGAGTCAAGTGACAAATGAAAGGACGACTCGGACTTGACGGACTTGTTGAGAACCGTTCGATTCTGTTTCCCGTACATAACCTAAGGAGGTTTTGTGATGATCTGCGCATGCGCCGGCCAGTAAAAAATAAACGAATCACTCTCCGGGTCTACTCATTCTTTTGAGTCACGTTAAAGATTCATTCAAAAAGAACAAATCGTTCATGAACGACCCATCATTATTGTGCACTAAGCTGGACAGGCATCCCATCCACAGTTCATGTTCAGTTGTATTTCCAGTTCATGCCCAGTGTTACCTGGATAGGCTTCGGCTTTGACCAGGATAAAGTGGTTACTGAGATGAATGCATGAGGGAATGGGATTATGGCATCGTCCAAACTCTTTAACTATGGTTTTATTTGAACTATAGGCCATATTTAATGGCTACAGAACTACAGTAGTATCACTGGAGCAGCACCCCATGGTGCACGAGCCCATTTTGCTTTTACTGTGCATGCGTGTGTGGTTGGACCAGCATTTTTCCAGGACGTTGGCTGGGACGACACGGACCTCATGAATGCCCTCCAAGAAGTCCAGATCGCACTCAGTGTGGGGGTTGTACAGGTGTACAAAGCCGCGCACACTGGAGGACTTGGAGGCACGGACTCAGGAGGTTCTCATCAACATCCCAAACCGCTCCCGATGTCATAAAGTACTCTATTAGAAATATGGACTTTTTAATTTTTAGGCAATTTTTAATGCCTAGTTACTTTCCACCCACCCTGTACATTGCCCTGAGTTATAACCAGTTTATTATGAAATAAGGGTATAAATCCAGAACACACAAATGTTTGGTATGAGTTTCTGGTGAAACAGTTCCGCATTGTATAGTACCTAGTATAGACTGTTCGGTCGTGACGTCTCCAGGAAGAAAAGTTCCACCAGCTCTCCAGAGAAGCCCTTTGAATCATACAGCATGTCCAGTGAATGACGCGCGCGATACAGAACACATTTTCCCGCGTTGCCTCCTGTGACTTGTGCCATTAATACAAAACTAATCGTTTCACCACTGAGGCCTGACATTGAGTGAGTTTAACTGTCATTTACGCTATTTACTATGGGCAGATTTTCTCCCAGCTTGGGCCGCTGTCCCCCGACTGCTGCCTTTACACACGCTCCACCTGCTTGCTCAGCCTCATTCTCCCCTCATCGGCTAATGGGCTGGAAATCGCCCGTGTCACCTCTCATGAGGCGAGTGCAGAGCCAAGCTGTTTTCCTGCAGGCTGCTTCTTGCTGGGGCAATCAAGCCCAGCTGCTTATTCTTTCATGCAGAATTACAGAAGTTGTCGTTCTAACAGCTTCTCATGCACAGAACATGCAGTACTGTACGTTTTGGAGATTCCTCCTTTCCGATAAGAATTGGGTTAAATGACTGGGCTGCAGGTGGCAGACAGAATTGAACTGAATCAGATGAGAGAGCTAGGAGTGAAGATTTGTGGTAATATCGTATTTAGTCTTGGAAGGATAAAAAAAGACGTGCACATAGACGAAATTTTCCCCTGTTCCTGCCAAACAGTTATCCAAAGCCCATTTAGTTTTATAGCCTTCCCATTACATTTTTACGTTGTGGGCACAAGTCACACAATTTGTGGTTACCACCTTGGCTTCATGCGTCCACTATGTAAGAATTCATTTTCTACAGAATTCAAGATTCAGACTGTCGCCTTGGAATATTCCTGTGGCCATACCTTATTTATTAAAAATGTCCACCAGGTCACCTCAGAGGCACTTAAGACTAAAGAACTGGCAAACTCAAAGCTACAAACACTACTACTGGACAGAAAGAAAAACATACAGTATCCAACCGTATGACCATAAAACACAATCATGGACATCATTAGCCCCATGGCTCCGCCCCCATTAAATTCCCTATGACACCCAAGTTTTCAGATTCCCACTCACCTGCACTTTTGGAGCCTGGAGCTTATCTCAAGAGACTTAGGGTACGAGGTGGGGTACACCCTGGGCATGGTGCTAATTTGCCTAATCTGCACTTCCTTGGACAGTGGGAGGAAACCAGACGAAACCCACCAAGCACGGGGAGCACATGCAAACATCCAGTACATGCACACAGACCCGAGGTGGGAAATGAACCTTTACAAATCGAAATTTTTCATCGAAAAACCTCTTTCTCATTGGGTTTTTGCCTTACTATTCTTCTAAACCTTGCTGCTTGTATGTTGTTGTGCAAACAGTGAACTGCCTGTAACATTACAACTTCCCTTTGGGATGAATAAAGTCTGTCTGTCTGTCTATCTAAAGGATTTGAGCTTATCCATGTATTTGCCTGACTTTCATTTTCACACAGGCCTATCGTTACAAAATAATAAAAACGCTCTAATGCAACAGTTCAAAGACAAAATGTGTTTGAAGTCACCAGACTGTGGTTTTATGTCTGCGCGTTCCGATTTTGTTTCTTCAGTCTATGTCTGTTCCTACAGGGTTTGGAGTCAAATGTTGCCAAGCAACAAACACTTTCTTCACTCCCCAGTGAAGTTGATTGAGAGGCAGTTTGCACATTAATTTGTCGACTCAAGTGAAGCCAATGTTTCATGTTAAGTCCTACATTCCTCCAATTCATTTGCTGACTCGACAATTGTCAGATTGTAGCATTTAAAAGCCGCTGCCTGTTGTCCGGCTAGCTCTCACTGAATGGATGGAGTGTTGAGGTCCTATGATTCAATGATTGAGGTTCATCCAACGTGGAGCGAGTCCGAGAGGGGTCCATAGAATGCCCCTGCCTTGAAAAATCGTAAATTAATAAATCCAAGCTCAATGAACACAATGACGCTAAAACACAGATTTGTCATTGGCATGATTTGTTCAGAAGCTCATCATCTTTGTTCTTTTTTCTTCACCGTTCTATCGATTTTTTCCATAAATTCTGCTTAATTGCTTTTCGAAGGTAATAAGCGCTTTCCCTGCTTACATTTCGATTTCAATTTCATTTATAAATCCAGGCATTTTTACCAATGCAGTGTCGCACCTCCGGTGTGCATAGGGTTTGCATGATTGGTGGGTTTCCTCTGGGTACTCTCATATTCTCCCACAGTCTAAAAACATTCACATTAGAACAGCTAACTGGCGTTCCCAAATTGCCCGAAAAATGAGCAGGAGAGTAAGTGTGTGTGCCCTGCGATAGATTGGCTCCCCAATCCAGGGTGTACCCCGGCTCGTGCCCTAAGTCCCCTGTGATAGGCTCCAGGCCCCTCATGACCCTGTATACAGGATAAAGCGGTATAGACGATATAGTATACGGTATAGGTCTCTTCTTCTCTCATTTATCCAATGATTATACATATTTGATTTACTTTTCAGTTTAGCATCCAATCAAGTTCATTAGTGCAGGGAAAACTATTAAAAGCCATGCCAAGTTCTCATCTGTAATGATAACCATCTTGTGCTACACAGTGATTAGTAATTAGCGTTATAGCAATGTGTGTGTGTTTGAATATGGATAAACTGTGGAATTTGAAGATGATGTGTCTCCTTTGCCTGCTTACAAGATTTGAACTCATTCAAATTTGAAAAAGCATGTTGAGATAAGTTTTGCTACTTTGCTAACCTTAAATGGCTAAATTGAACTACAGTCTATCAGACGGTTCTGTTTGCTAATGTCAGGTTAGACTGCCTGGATTGCAGCAGCCGCGGTAAACACCTCTCTGTCTATCACTAATCGTCTATACCACTTTATCTTGTATACAGAGTCGCTTGGGGTGGAATCGATCGCAGGAGATTTAGGGTACAAGGCGGGGTACACTCTGGATGGGGTTCCAATCGATCTCAGGGCACACACACGCGCGCACTCATTTATACACTACAGGCAATTTGGGAACGCCAATTAGCCTAATCTGCATGTCTTTGGACTGTGGGAGGAAACCGGAGTACCAGGAGGAAACCCACCAAGCATGTGGAGAACATCCATGCACACGGATCCAAGACGGGAATCAAACTCAGAACCTAGAGGTGCAAGGCGACTAACCGCTAAACCACCCATAATTAACTCGCGAGCAAGTCAAGTTCAAGCTAACTGTAAATACGTTAGCGTAAACAAATATTTACAAGATGTTTCATTTGCGATTACTTCACTAGTAAGCTGTGTAGTTGAGGGAACAGAAAGGCAAAACTAAGTAGCATTAAAATGAATTCATCAGCAGATGTAAACACACAAGTTATTTTTCACGAGAAAACACGACATTGATTACTTTCATCAGTTAATCACTTTAGCTTCTCATTTCTACAATATTAGAGGTGCTTTAAAAGAAGCAACATCCTTCATATAATTTCATTGACTTGCGCGTATTGTATCTGAACTTTCACTTAAATGCCACCTATATTAAAAATACACTTTTTAATCAATTTTGGACAATCACATGGGTCTGTAGTGTGGGCATTGGTGGCTCAGTGGTAGGTGTTTCGCCTGCCATGCAGAAGGGCCTGGGTTCAATTCCCAGCCACTGATGCAGTGCCGGTCCCAACCCTGGATCAATTTGGTCAGATGGTCCTCTGTGGCGACCCCCTTGACAGGAGCAGCTGAAAGACTAACAACAGCACTGGTCTTTACTATGTGTGTTGCATGCTGAAAACATGAGAAGAACACATTTTTTTTCTAAGTTTGGAGATTGATCTGTTGTTTGTGATGTTTTTCGTTAGTTGTGATGTTGAAAAGCCAAAAACGTGGTGCAGAAAAGTTACTTTTGCAGTTCCTGGTTTCTAGTTCACTAGGAAAACGCACGTCCTCAAATTAGATACTGAAATGGCACGTTCGGAAAAGGAGTGTGACAGAAAGAAAACCAGGCATGCCGGATCACATGAAATGTGATGAAATATTCTTTCTCTTGTTTTTCACATGCAGGTCATGTGACTTGGATGTTAGGAACACATCTGAAATGGGTGTGGTTTTCTCCAAACGTCCTTTTAATCAGGGGCTAAAACTATAAAAGGCGGCAAAATTCCGTAAAGATCTTGTCCTAGAGTATACACTATAATTCCACACTGTTAGTCTTTCTGCCTATTCTTTGGCTCAAGAAAACTTCTCAGCTTCATGGAGTGTGTAAGATAAGGTTTTAAGCCGAGCCCTGTGCACCCGGACTTCCCAGCAATAAAATCATTCACTTCTTACCCTGAAGCCAAAGGAAATTTCTCACAGCCACAGAGAGAGGTGTACAGACTGGCACCAGGCAGGTAATCTCCCGCGCAGCTCTGAGAGTGTCATGCCCTTCTGTCCTGCAGTTGTCCTGCCGTATCACAGTCCAATTTCTACCTCCCCCCCCCGGCGGAGAGGTAACCATTCATCTCGAACCCCGCCAGCCGCAGATAAACGAGTCCAAATTGAAAGCCTTTTGTGATTTAATGGTGTTGAATTTACTCAAGTTGCCAGCCCCTTTGTAGCCTTTATTTCATTTGCTGCTCAGCAGAACGGTCTGTTTTTCAGTCGCTTGAAAAGGCAATTTTCACATTCGTGACTCCGGCTGTTGTGTGCTATTCGTGGGGGAAGTGTGTTTCAGTCACAGCATACCGAGCAACCCATTTCACTACTACACACAAACATACTATACAAAAACACTACATGCAATATCTTCTTTGTGTCTCCTTGTCCAAGGTACTTTTTTTCACATTTCACCTTTCACTTAGTCCAGATTTAATTTAATCTTCTGCTTGTGTTCTCTGATTTTCTGCTGCCTTAATGATTCTGTTTATCATAAAATGCCATTTGCATCCTAACACTCTCTTATTATGATTGGATAATTTCTAATTACATATTCTTTATATATAGGGCATAACCTATAACTTAGAGAAATGGTCCAAACCCCAGAATAAAATACAATTATATGTCTCAATTATATACAGTACTGTGCAAGCGACTTGAGACTTTTCTTCTATTTTGAACGTAGTCTTGAGGAACAGTTCTCCAGGCTGTTTTTAGTTCTCATAGTTCACATTATTGCCAATTTTCTGGCTCTTATTTTCAGTCCAGTCTCTCTACCAGAGGAATGTTTTTTTGTTTGTTGCCGCACAGTGGAATTCTTTCTTTGCATATCCGAGCTTTGGAACGGGGGGGTCAGGGAGTTAAGGTTCTCCTTCAAGGACCCAAACGTGGCAGCCTAGTGGAGCTGGGGCTTGAACTGGCAACCGTCTGATCAGTAACCCAAAGCCTTAACCACTGACCTCCAACTTCTTCAGAAAGCCGACAGAGACATGACAAGTGACCTGAGGACCTCTGTCACTGATACTATCTTTAGAGATACCATATCTGAGTACATAGGGAGAAGAAAATCTGCAGTATACTGTAGGCATGAGAAGAAATGGTTACAGAATAAGACTCAGAGAATTCATCAATCACAACCATGGTCATGTTTTAACACTGAGATTCAGAGGGATCTTGGATAGAAATCGATCAGAACGGGAAATTTGTGGATGTTGTGGAAAGAGCATGAGCTGACCAGAAGGGAGTAAGCAAGGGATATTAGTTTGAGCAAACATAGTGCATGATGAAATGTACTGATGGATATTGGTGATCATCCTGGGCCACCACTCTTTGGTTTCAAGGAGGTGATAAGTCCGTTTAGTTAGCAGGATGTCCACTAGCTGGTATGGCATGTGTCCAGGTGATGCAAGTTACATGAAATATCGAATCTGTTCCGGAGGGCACTTGGGGACAGCAGGTTGTCATCGAGTTCCTTATTAAGGTCCCATGTTATAGCTTGTACACACATAAAGAGAACAGAATAGGTTCAGGGCCGCGGTATCTGTCGTTAGCAGGAAACTGTTGTGACAAGACATCTGCTTTTGCATTCTTTGAACCAGGAGAGGGTGAATGGAAAAAAGGTGTGGAAGAAAAGTCTACTTTGGCTGGCAAGATTTAAGACCCTTCAGAGTTTATAGATACTCTGGGTTCTTATAAAGATTATGAATGGGTGAGCAGCCGCCTCCAGCAAGCTTTACTGCAAGAAGTTCTTTGTTAACAATGCCATAATTCTGCCGGATTCACTTTTTTGGTTTGTTTGTTAGAATGCTACTAGATTCAGTGCCTTGCAAAAAGTTTTCATACCCCTCGAACCTTCCCACAATGTTTTTGATTGGGATTTGATGTGATAGACCGACACAAAGTGGCACGTGATTGTGAAGTGGAAGGAAAATAAATGGGTAATTAATAAATGGTTTTCGAAAAATGTTTACAAATAAAAATCTGAAAAATGTGACGTGCATGTGTATTCAGCCCCCTTTTTTAACGGCAGTAAAATCCAGTGGAACCAACTGCCTTCAGAAGTCACCTAAATAGTAAATAGCGTTGATAGAAAACATTAGTGAACAAACAGCATCATGAAGCCCAAGGAAGCCACCAGACAGGTCAGGGATAAAGTTGAGAAGGTTAAAGAAGGGTTATTAAAAAAACAAGCTTTGAACATCTCATGGAGAATTCAATGTTCAATCCGTCATCTGATAAAGGAAAGAATATGGCACAACTGCAAACCTACCAAGCCATGGCCGTCCACCTAAACTGACAGGCCGGGCAAGGAGAGCATTAATCAGAGAAGCAGCCAAGAGGCAGAAAGCAAGAAGAAAGCCATTGTTGAAAGAAAGCCCATATGCAAACTTCAAACAGGACTTCTTAAGGCTTTCTGAGAAAGTGTGAAAAAGTTCAAGGGGCATGAATACAGTTTTTTAACTTGGCAGCAGGGGTCGATGTTTATTTCCTTTCTTCAGCAATAAAGCGAGCAGACAGGTGATGGTTCCAAATCCCCATATGAAGCATGTATAAAAATTCTTAAAAGTCTTTGCAATCTTTGCAACTTTTCACTGTTGTCATGGTCTTCCCATATTTGTCCCTGGTTTTGATGGTTTTCTAGTTCTGTAAGACTCAAGACTGGCTACTCAAGGATGCAGAAGACATCTATGATGAGGCCGGTGACGCCAGGCTGGACATGTTGGCATTTGTCTTCATCTCTTTCCCCAAGACAGAGCTTCTGAGACTGATGGACGAGCCAAGTGCCCATGAGGGGGTAGAGTTTGTTGACCAAGTTTGTTGATCGTGTAGTATCAATCTTCTATCCAGTCCACATACTTGGTTTCAGTCCAGTCTACAGTATAATGTGCTCCACCAAGTGAATTCTGCTCCATCCAGTCACAGCCATGACTTAAGGCTGGGTTCTGTCAAGGTCTTCCCATATCCCCTGTTTGTTTTTAGTGTGTATTTTGGACTTTGTCTTCTGCCATCCATCTAGGAACCTCTGCAGTGCGACTGGAGACCAGTGGTGACCAGTGTATTCATTCCCATTTTTACAAGTGGTGGAACCTCTATCCACATTCATATGCACATTCACACACTACAGGCAAATTGGGAATGCCTATTAGCCTAATCTGCATGTCTTTGGACTGTGTGAGGAATCAGGGGAACCCAAGCCAAGCACGGGGACAACATGCAAACTCCATGCAAACACACCCTGAGGCGGGAATCGAACCCAGACCCAAGAGGTGCAAGAGCAACTGACGGTGCTAACCACTTGTTACTGATAGAAGCTGCCCAGTAATTTCCTTGCCCTCCAGTGCGTGATGAAATACTTGAGTGAACAGAGGACAGAGTCATTTGTTCTCTGATTAAACCTTTCTTTACTTTGAGTGGATTGGGGTTTGATTTACATCATGAATCACAAATGATTCTGGGACAATCTAACTTTTTAAAAAGTTACTTTTCATTAAACGCGTTAAACGTTTTCAATGCTTTAAGCGTTTTTTTAATTAGACTGTTATGTGGATTGCCCTCGTCATGGGTTTTATTTGGTCTAAATGACATGCGTGTCCTCTGGACTAACCCCTTTTAGTGCTAAATTTCAGGTACGTTGCTCAGGATTATTAATGTTAAAAACCCGTTTCGCATTAAAAGGCCTGCTACGGACTACAATTCCTCATTAAAAGGCCAGATAAAAGCCATTTAAGGGTCTTTCTTTTTCCTAACAGTTGTGGCCTGGCTGTTTTAAAAATGTTCTCTGGATTAATGCTCTGCCTTGGGTTTGAAGCCTGGGTTTGAATCATTTCATTACGTGGCACTTCCTTTCATCACACGATTGTTCTTTAAAAGGAAAGACATTTTGATTTGCTCAGCAGGAGGTCAGCCTATTATCTTTAAATACGGGCACTTTTTTTCAGAACGGTCACAAAAGTGTCCAGAAAGTGATGTGGGGGAAAAGGGAGCAGAAATAATGAAATGACCCGAGATGTTATTATTCTCTAACTAAAGAAAGATCTGGAAACGCTCCCACATTTAGATGGACTGGGCTTATACGGTTTTTAGCTCAGAGTAATGAAGCAATATACGATATCAAAGACATCATTTGGGCTAAGATGTGCTTCCAGCTTCAACATTTTAGTGTTTGTGTTCCCAACACTTTTTTAACTGCTTATCTCAAAAACCGCTTATTATCATCTGGGAAAGAAAGCTCGAATAAGAAATATGCTAACCTACATGACGCTGTGAAAATATGCCATGCTTTCCTCACATCTCGGTTGGACTATTGTAAACTGTTGCTGGCTGGCTGCCCTGTTGCCCTTTTTAATAACTCGGCAGCTTGTTCGGGAATGCACCAGGCTGCACCAGGAAATCAGATCTTACTTAGAGTCTTATTTAACCTCTTTAGACCTGAATGTGCTCATATGAGGACATAACATTTTCTCCCAACTACATTGTGAGTTTGGTATTCTTATTATTCTTATTATCTCGCCAAACTTCCTCGTCTTTGAAGGCACTGATGAAGTCCATACTTATCTTTTGCTAATAAACAGTGAGGAGAAATTGCAATATACACAACAGTAGAGTCCCGGTCTCAAAACGATGAGCTACACTTGCTGTTTATTAAGTTTCACCATTCTCATGATGTTAAATACTCCTAATGGTACCCAGCCAAAAACAGTCAATATTTCATCGGACCACAGTTTGCTCTGATTACGGCATGGTTTTGATAAGCTGATGCAATGTCACAATATTTATTTCAGTCCATAGTCGCATTCATTTCTCTCCAAGATCTTGTATTGATAATGGGAGAGTCAGAACACTGTGTGAAATCTTCTCCAGCAGATCCCAAAGATTCTCAGTGGGGTTAAGGTCTAGACTCGAGGCCGATCCATGTGTGAAAATGATGTCTCGTGCTCCCTGAACCACTCTTTCACAATTTGAGCTTGAGCAATCATGACATTGTCTACTTGGAACATGCCCGTGATGTCAATTCCTGCCTCATTTTTTTGGCACCTAACATTGCTAAATCTAAACTCGAGCAACAGGAGCTCCTGCAGATCATAACTCTGTCCACACAGGCTTGTGCGGCTTCCCTTCTTACCCTGGTGCTCCCGTCACTCTGGAACAGGGTAAATCTGGATCACATGATCTTTTTTCAACGCTCCACAGTCTATTCTTTATGTTCACTAGCAAATTGAACCATTTTTTTTTCTCAATTAACCAAACCGAGGCGGCGCGGTGGTGTAGTGGTTAGCACTGTCGCCTTGCACCGCCAGGGTCCCGGTTCGATCCCCGGCCAGGCTCGATTCCTGTCTCTGTGTGCATGGAGTTTGCATGTTCTCCCCGTGCTTGGTGGGTTTCCTCCGGGTACTCCGGTTTCCTGCCACAGTCCAAAGACATGTAGGTTAGGTTAATTGGCGTTCCCAAATTGCCTGTAGTGTGAATGTATTGCTCGTGAGTGCCATGGATCGGCACCCTGTCCAGGGTGTACCCTGCCATGTGCCCTAAGTCTCTGGGATAGGCTCCAGGCCCCCTGTGACCCTGAATACAGGATTAAGCGGTATAGAGTGAGTAACCAGACCGATAAGTGAATTTCTTAAAGCTACTGAACTATGTAGTCCCCTTGAGTTCTTTTCGCATTGTGTGTGGAAACGCTCTTACCTTCACTATTAAACATATCTTTGGAGGTCTATAGTTTTTGTTCTTGTTCTTTCTTAATGATTTGATTTCACTAATCATTTAAATGACCTCCTATCACACTCACTCAGGATGTTTTTCTGACCACATTTCTTCCTTGAAGATGATGCATCACCACTATTCATCCAGGCCTTAATAATGTGCTTGACAGTTCTTAACCCAATCGTTGTAGTTTCAGCGCTCTCCTTAGTTGTTTTCTTTGCTTGATGCAGGACAATAATTTGTTGACATCTGAGATTGTTGAAAAAAATTAAAAGCTACTTACTGTATCAGTTCGGGTATGTTGCATACATGTTGCAGCTGAACCATATTAATCACTGCAGTAATTATCCAAAGGAAGCCTTAAGTATTTGCTTAGTTACATCCAGGTTTTTTTTTTTTTTTTTTTGGCCAGGCAGTGTATCTTACAGTGGTCGTGAAGTGCAAAACAAATTAAGACAACCGAAAACAAAATAACAAATCTAAAAACATAATAACAAAACCCAAAACAAAATAAAACATTCAAAAACAAAATAACAAAACCCAAAACAAAATAACAAAACAAAATTCTAAAACAAAATAACAAATAATTTTTTTGTTTTGTTATTTTGTTTTGGGATTTGTTGTTTTGTTTTTGAATTTTTTTTTTTTTTTTTTAATTTACTTTGTTTTCAGTTTTGTTAATTTGTTTGGCACTTCTCAGCCACCGTAGTATCTTGCTAATCTGCTGATGTCAGGGATAACCCCTAGAGGGCACCTAGCGCCCAGAGACTTTGTGTGTGTAGTTTGTTTAGTTTCACTTCAGTTCCCATTATGCATCTCGGTCAGGGCGTGGGCGCTCACCTGAACCGAGTTGATTATTAGTTTCCTTATAAATAGCTTGTTTTAGTTCAGTGTCTTGTCTTGCATCTGTTGATTTATACCTAATACATGTCTGTGAGTTTAGTTCGTGTCTCCCGTTGTCTTTATACGTGTTTTGTTTTTGTTTTACTTATACAGTATATTTGTTTATTTGATTTCCCTGTTTTCTGTTCAATAAAAGCATCGTTCCTTTGAAAACATGGGAGCTCTGCATCTATGCCTCGCACCCAAAAACATGACAGCTGAAACAATGGAACCCATCATTGGCATTTCGTTAACTGAGACTTAAATCATATTACTTTGTGTTTGACTCAGAAGTGAGAGGTCTGAACATGGAAGCATGTAATATTTGCGCAACAAAGTGGAATTAAACATAGATGCATCCATGAAAGTAAATCATAACAAGCATGATCATGATTTATTTACTTTCTCAAAAGAGAAAATTATATGTTTTAGTCGAACACAATACTGCTCTTTAGCTCTTTAGATGCAGCATCAGAAGTGGAAGATTAAAAAAAAATACTTCTAGATGATTATATTATAATATATTATATTCTAAAACACATATATATATGTGTGTGTGTGTGTGTGTGTGTGTGTGTATAAAACATAATATATAATATTATTTATATATTTTTTAATAATTATAAATAAGAGATAAACTATAAATATATACTGTTTATTATTATTATTATTATTATTATTATTATTATCCCAGAAGACTTTGGGGGAAACACCAATTCACCTAAGTGCAGAAATAAAGGACATACTAGTCCTGAAAACTACATTTTAAACACAGCACAGAATCTGGCACAGAAGCTTAATCTGAGTTAAAGAATGTAGCTTTTCCATCTAATCAGCATGATCTTGATAATCCAGTCATCCATGGCCAATTACAACCAGCTTGCGTTGCCACGGTAACCTCCTACACCACAGGGCGCGACTTTAGTATTACACTGGGGGGGAAGCTTTTTCTTTCTTTTTATGTAATTCAGCAAATGTGTGGCTTTTGATATTGTAACAAAGCCACCTGAAAGACGTCTCGTTTCTGAATGGCCGGGGTTGTTTCCTGCCAGTCGGCCTAATTCATGAAAATCTGATCAGAGTCTTTATAATAATAATAAGAAGAAAGCATGCTTGTGTATCTAAGGGGTTCGCACGTGTTTAATTTGAAATCAGCACTTGCTTAATTATTCCATCCGCCTACACATAAATCTCTTATTAGATCATCTCTCCATTTACACTATTCTAAGAAACACATTCGGCGCTGACGGAAAGATTTCAGACCCTTTCAAGTTGTCCACATGTTGTCATGTTTCACACTGGATTCAATTCCTCTTTTTTTATCATACTACACACACTACTCCACAAAAGCAAAGTAAAAAAAAAAAAAAAACAGGTGTTGTTTGGAGTGTTTTGTTAATTTGTTTTAAAAAAAAAAGAAAAAGACTGAAATATCACATTTACATAAGCAGTCAGAATCTTTGTTATGACATTTGCAGTCGAGCTCTAGTGCATCCGATTCCTCATCATCAGTGGTCCTTGAGGTGCTGAGTTCACCTGAGCCTAATGAATTCATTGAACATAATTAGGAACGATACACACCTGTCTATATACAGTAAAGTGCAAGGCAATGTAAAAGAATTTTTTAAAAAGCCATGAGGAGTTTAGGTAGTCCTGTGAGACAGGATTTTGTCCTAGAGACAGATCTGGGGTAGAATACAAGAAGATTTCTGCATTGAAAGCACCCAAGAGCATGATCGTGTCCATCATTCTCAAATGGAAGAGATTCGGAACATGCAACAGTCGTCCTAGATCTGAGTAATCAAGCCAAGCCAAGCTGAGTAATCAAGGATGAAAGAACGTGATCAGACAGCTAACCAAGGACCAGCATTCCCTTGTGGGACAACCATCACTGCAGCGCTCCACCAATCAGGCCTATATGGTAGAGTGGCCAGAAAAAAAGCCATTTCTTATTAAAATGCACATGACAGCCTGATTGGAGTTTGCCAGAAAAGCACCTGAAGGACTCTCAGGCATGTCCACATGTAGCCAGGTATTTGTACAAACTGAGATTTTTCTACTAAAATAATTCTGTCCACATGACCTACCTACTTTGTCCACATGAAAACGCACAACACTCTGTTAAGTGCTGTTAGGAGCGTCCCTAATCAACAGAAGTCTAGACAAAACATCCTTTCCCGGTCGGTGTCCGCCATTCTGACCGAGTCTCGTCCATAACCACTGAGTTCTGTATATAGAAGCAGTGAGCATCGTAGTACATTCAGGCACCTCTGTTTAACAGCACATGTATGTTCACGCATGTAAAAAAAAAGTCCAGTAAGCAGCATTAACACAGTCACTGGTTTACTGTACATACGCCTTCTATTGCACAAAATATCCTCTTAAACAAAGCTGATGTCAAATCAAGGAGACTAACACACAAGACAATGACATCATCGGCACACAAGGTGACGTCACGACAATGTTTTTAAAAATACCCAGCTACATGTGGACATGGCCTCAGACAATGAGAAGCAAAATCCTCTGGTGTGAAATCAGGAAATCAGGCACCGTGGGTCACCTTATTAAAACCATCCCTGGAGTCAAACACGGTGGTGGCGGCATCATGCTGTGGGGATGCTTTTATTGCAACTGGGACTGGAAGACTAGTTAGAATAGGGAAAGGAATTGATCCAGAACAGTCCTGTTAGTGAAAACCTCCTCCAGAGTGCTCAGGATCTCAGGCTGGAATGACGGTTTCAACAAAACAATGACCCGAGAGCATACCGCCAAAAATAAAACACAAGCGAACATAACTCAGAACAACTTGGATCACAGAGCTGATCTCTGGGGAGAACTGAAATTGGCTGTGCCCACCATACCTGGGTGAACCTGAACAGTTCTGCCAAGGAGAATGGAAGGAATATCCAAAAGACAGGTGTGCCAAGCCTTTAGCTTCATTCACAAGCAGACCCGAGGCTTGCGGCATTGCTGCCTAAGCTGCTTTAATTAAATACTAAAGTGATGGGTCTGAATGCTTATGTAAATGGGATTTTTGTAAATATAAATTTAAAAAAATATATATTCCAAACAGACTTTTACTTTGATATTGTGGAGCATTGTGTGTAGTTTGATGAGGGGGGAAAGATTTGAGTCCAGTTTAAGATGTGTCCGACATACAGTAAAATGTGGAAAATGAAAGGGTCCGAAAAGGGTCTTTCCGTCAGTACTGTATAAGGGGTTAACAAAGGTTATTATTATTATTATTATTATTATTATAATTTACTAAAAACCAAATGCTTCTAAATGGTTTATTCACTATTCATTTATTCATAACAAGTTGCATCGCTACAGTGACACACAGCCGTTGATTTTGCACAAGTGAGATAGCATTAATATAGAAGAAGTCATAAAAAAAAATTAGGTCAAGAAGTAATCGCAGGTGGGTGTGACACCCGTGACATATAGTCGAGCAGCTCTTATTAAATGTTAAATGGTTTTGGATAAACAACAGTTTAGGAGCGTTCAGGACAGCAGGTGTGTTCATCATCACCATGTTCAAGACAAGGTTACGTTATAAACCAGTTACATGTGGCCACGTTGTTCAGGAAACAAAACGATACAAAAGACCTGAACCTCAACCGAAGAAATCCTGGCACTGTAAAAATAACGACACATTACAGTATGTATGTATGTATGTATGTATGTATGTATGTGTATGTCTGTATTTTTCAGTCTTTGCATGGAAACAAGGTCACTGTGATGGGCACACAGTTTTTATGCACAGTACTGAACATAATCCTTCTTTCTCTCTCACACACAAGCTTTGCAATATACAGTATCTTACAACAATAGATTTTTTTTATCATAGACTAACCGTACTTAAATTAATAATTAACTCTGATTTCAAAATAATAAAAAGATAAATTTAAAAAAAAATGTGACCCTGGTGTCCCTGTTGTTAAGTGTTCTTTAAATGGACATATACTGTAGGTTATTATCTTATAATAATAATAATATTCTATACATTCTCTTATTCTGTTACGTGGTGCGGTATGGAGAGCCGCACCACGCGATGTTTTTTAATTATAAGAGCCCTTATGCTGGGCGTTAGAGTGGGTCAGTGAAATAGGAGATAGTGAGAGTGCTTGTGATACACACGGGAAGACCCTCCCGTTTGGAGATAGCGTGGGATTATTAATTAAGGAACTTAAAAGTAAAATAAATAAGAAAACGTTTTACGTTTTACATAGCAGATGTCTAGTTATGCAGCAAGCATGTTACACGTGTCCAGTTTAAGCAGTATTTCGGAAATTAGCAAGGGCATCGTTAACAATGTTAAATGTGTTGCTTAAAATAAAAGTGTTATCAAGACCTCTTTATTAGTCAATAACTGCCAAAGGTCATAGGACCGTAACGGTTTCTGATTAACAGCTTCGTTGCAAAACCCCCTCAGTCATTCTCTACTTATCTACTTACTGAAACAGTGGGGTCAGAGTTCACTAGGCCAGGTGTATGTAGGATCATTTGGTTTCAGATGATGTCATTTATAAAGAGCGGAGCCAAGAGGCAGAGGTTTGGCCAGAATGGCAAAATGAGTTAAAGGAAATCGAATCAATAAAAGCTCATACATATTACAGTGTCTGTTGCAACCTGCGCCTCCCTCGCCGCGTGTAATAAACGATGCATTTCACAAGACTGTAGATTCATATCAGGGAACACGAGTTGAAAAAAAAAATCTAATTCGTTTCTTCTTCTTCTTCTTCTTTTACCAAAAGATGGCTTTCATCCTCATAACAAGCCTCCAAAACAAAAACAAGCAACAGCGGTAAAAAAATCAATCCTGACGAAGACGATTAGGAAGAAAAGCGCGCACAGGTGGCGCAACGCTTCGAGAGACAATCACATTTCTTGTACATCACAATGGCTCATTAGGAGCAGAAGATTTAACAGTTAGATATCTTTGTAGAAACCTTTGGAGATAAACACTGCTTTGAAAGCAAGCCTGGATCACAGGATGAAGTAATTCTACATTCGCTGGTGTATTGTGATGTGTTGGCAGAAAGGTGTGTGTCAGAGTCCAGAGTTGCAAAGCTGTGCCTGCATTGCATCGAATGACTCGCTCTTCCAGCGGAGATAAGCTCCGGAAGAGTGGAGCTGATTCGAATTCACACGGCATCGTGACAAGGGTCGTTCAGGAGAGGAGAAGAAGTGAAGGGTGCTCCAGATTCCAGACACAATCAGGAGTCTCAGGTCCTGTGTTTAAGTCTGGCATTCGCTTTGCTTGAGATTCTGTCTTTTTTCTTTTTTTAAAAACTTTTTTACTTGTTCTTTTTGTCGTTGTCTGCTTGTCCAGGAGGCACCGGCTTCATGAAGAAGGCAGGGTCTATGTAACAGCGAATGGCCAGCAGGACAGGGATGGCCAAATACACGAGGTTCAGGGTCATCACGAGCCTCCACTCCTCTTTAGGGATGCGATACGTGAAGGGTGTCCGAGAGTGCACGGATGCACCGATGTACGTCCACTGCATCTGCGGGTCCGAGACCGACACATGACATGTTTATACACTGTATTTTCTCATACACATAACATTAAGCAAGCTTGCTTTCGAGTTCTCCTCAAAGCACTATATAAGACTTTTTATCGTCATTGACCTATGCTGTGTTGCCGGCACAGATCTGTACCGCTTGGGTTTTAAGGCTTCAAACTCCCGTACATGGATGTAGAATTGGAAAAAGCATAGCAAAAGCTGTAGACCCGATTGTTACATTAATGCTTGTATTAATAATGTATGACAAAGCAGGTTATCAAAATGCATAAGACTTCTTTACCTGCGCTATAGCTCCTGCGATGAACAAAGTCCAGTCCAGCATCCAAGTGCATCCCGGAACAGTCAGTCCATAGACTAACAGGGTTAGCAGGGGCAAAGCATAGAAGAGGAACACCAGCATCTGCAATGGGGCAGAACTTTAAGCTTCATTTAAAACAGGCACTCCAGCCACAGCTGTGTTTTGAATGTTCTCAAATGTTACGGGTTATAGCTCTTACCATAGTCTTCTACAAAATATAGTCTCATAGTAAATGTAAATAGGCTCATTAATAAATCTCCTATAAATATCAGAATGTTAAAGAGCACATACCATGACCTTAGGGAAGGCCACACTGTCCTTCATGTAGGGTTCGTACTGGTAAATGTAGGTGAAACACAAATCCAGGGTGCACTCGAGAACAACCTAGACATTCCGCAACACAGGATTAGCTACGGCTTCAGTTAATGAAAAAATAAAAAGGGAAAACATCTGAAGTGTCACTATTAGATTGAGGTTTGAAGAAAGGAAGAAAGCAGTGAAGGAGAAAGACATAAACAAGAGGAAAGAAAAGCAGACTGAGAGGAGAAAAAGACGTACGAATCCTCTGAATACAGTGAAGGCCATGGCTCCGAGTACAGTGATGCAGAGCAGGAGGTCTATGGGACGGAACAAAAGGCTTTTCTTCTGTTCTGCTGCAACCTAATGAAACAAGCAACATTTAAACATATGCTGCTATATGCTACACACTGTACTATAAATCATGACATATGCGGTATAAAATATATATTATTTTCTACCTACTTATACACAATATACTATACACTACTGACTTTATGCTATACAAAATACACTATTCCCTATGTTATACACTCTACTCCTCACACTATACCCTATATACTGTACTATACACACCACACTATATAGTGTTCACCATATACTATACACTGCACACTCTACTCTACACACTATACCCTATATACTATACATACCACACTATATAGTATGCACCATACAGTATACTATACACTACACACTCTAACATACATACTATACACACCACACTATATAGTATGCACCATACAGTATACTATACACTACACACTCTACTATATATACT
>QMIH01000184.1:92188-143532 GCA_003987875.1 Clarias batrachus
ACACACCACACTATATAGTATGCACAATACAGTATACTATACACTACACACTCTACTATATATACTATACACACCACACTATATAGTATGCACCATATATTATACACTACACATTCTACTCAACAAACTATACACACCACACTAGGTAGTATGCACCATATATTATACACTACACACTCTACTCTACAATCTATACCACTAGTATAGATACCACACTATATACCACTATATACTATATACCACACTATACACAATACACTAAACAGTATATGCAATATACTATACTCTACACATTATACCCTATTGCAAACACTACACACTTTACTCTTCACACTATACCCTATATACTATACACCACACACTATAGCGTATATACCATATATAATACACTACACACTATATCCTATACACTATACACCCCACCCTATATTCACTATACAGTATATGCTATACACTATACTCTACACACTATACCCTATACACTATGCTATACACTACACACTCTACTCTTCATACTATACCTTATATACTATACACACCACACTATATAGTGCGCATCATATGTTATACACAACACACGCTACTCTACACACTATATTCTATATACTATACTGCACACCGCATTCAGTAATTATACACTATACAACATATAGCATATACTAAACACTACACATATACAGTATATTCTCTATACTATACTGTACAGTATACATTAAATAGTACATGCTACACACCATATTCTATACACTATATGCTGTATAGTATACACTCTTCACTTTGAACTATACACTACACATTAAGCTCTAAACAATATATGCTAAAGACAATACACTATAAACCATAGACACACTATCCTGTAATATAAACACTGCACACATATTTTTAAATGCATATATATACTGCGATAAATGTATAAGTGGATTTTTTCCCCATCAGGAGCCTCACCTTGTCTGCTGGAATGATTGGCAGCTCTCTTGGCCTATTGAAAAGCTTCACTGCTGTCCAAATAGGCAGCATCAGGAAAAAGAGGTTGAGCCAAAATGCTGGATAGATGTTCTTAGCATGTTTACCTGAAGAAAAATAATTATAGCCAAATTTTTACCAATACTGATGCTGATGATACTGATATTACATCATGGGAAATGATATGGGGTGAATTATTATTACACACATACAGTATGCATACATTTTAATGAGCTGCATTCATTTAAATGATTTAAGTCTGTGGTTTCCTGAAATTAAACAGCAGATCCATCATGGGATGAGGAAGAGCTTAGCCGTCTCACCTATGACGATACTTGGAATGAAGACGATCTGAGAGGCTAGCATGGAGCCGGCCCAAAGGAAAGCCAAACTCCGATATGACTTCCTGTTGAGAAAGATATTTTTTTTATAGCAAAAAAAAAAACAGTATCTGAAACATTCACAACATTTTGAAGTGAAAGGTTTTAATAAAGGTGCAGTATTCACCCTTTACGCATGCGATGGATGATGGCGAGGAGCAAAACAAAGTGCACCCCTCCATTCCAGTAGTTCTTCATGATGCAATGTGCTGTGTTCAAATATGGTTCACCCTGTACCAGACGAAGAGTGGGTTTGGATTAGTGTTGTTTTTGATTCTTAAGCTATTTGTGTGCATGTCTGTGTGTTTAACATTAACCTTGTTAATGTAGAAATCCATAAAGCCTTTGATATACCCCTCCAGCTCAAGAGCGCACGTAAGGTCAACGATGGAGGTGAAAGAAAACACAAGGAACACTGAAACAAAGAGAAAACATTGCAGGAGAAAATGATCACAGTTAGCCCAGCGGCTCTGTGTTTCCTTCTCTGTCTCCCTCTTCATCAGGCCATGTTTCCCTCCACACCGTTCTCTCCATCACTCTTTCACTTTCCTTTCCACTCCAACTATTGATTTCTCCCTGACTGCGAGTTTATGATGGCCCGTGGCTATGTAGGTGAAGCTGGATCTCTATCACTGACAAACAGACCTGCCTTTTCCGCTGGCGCACAAGCACAGTGCTGAAAAGGGCATCTCCTGATGTTTAAGAATAGCCACATCAGACCGAGCAGCAGGGTGAGGGTGGAGGCATAAGGCTGAAAATTAGGAGTGACAGGAAAACGGAGCGAGGGAGGAGAAAACCCGAGGGAGCTCTGGGGCCCAGCTGCTGATTGATTGCCGTGTTGTTTCAGAGGTGAGTTTTCTCGACTGTGGCTTGCTCAAGGATTAAGGACAGGCTTAAACTTCTTTCCCTGACGTTTAACATGCTCTTCCTCTATCCATATAAAAACCCCTGAGGTCTTATCTGAGCAGAAATAGAAAGTTATCAGTGCTCCATACGCCGGTCTTACCATAAAACAGGACGTCCATGGATTTTTCTTTCCGGACACACAGGTATGCGACGATGAAAACTGCAGCAAGACTGGCTACCTCGATTCCCAGTATAACCAGTGGTCTAGAGGAAAATAGAGAGTAAGATTAAAGCTGACGTCCACCCCAGAAATGTGTAACTATGGATCTATTTTGGGTTTTCCAGAGAGTCCTTAGAGTGTGAAAAGAAAAATCACAGACCACTTTCTAATTGGAGCTCGGATTCATTAATCAAACTATGTTTCGTCATGCGTACAGTATATACTGTATATTTCGCCTCTATGACAATTATTAAACGTAAAAATTTCAAATCAAAGTATACCACATTAACCACAAGCTAGTTAGATTTGTACGGGGGCGTTCAAGTCAAACCAGGACTTTTGATAGCGCAGAACACCGTTACTGTATAAGAGTAAAAAACTACCTTTATTTCTATATATAATCCCCTGCTACACTAATGCACTTATCCCAGTGTTTCAGTAGCACTCAGATACCATCAAGGTAAAACATTTTCTTACGATGCCAGAGCCCTGATTGGACTCGCCTGCTTCACATGTGAAACCCAGGTCTCCCAGGAACTCCTTTAATGGCCCAAATATGTGGAAATGGCTTGGAACGTGGTCAGGACTGTACGGGGGATGTAGTGATAACTCTGAGACAAATACGTCTCCTCCTTAAGTTAGTGACGAGTTATCCGTACGTTTTCAAGGATCAGGCGTTCCACCCGCTAAATCTCCGACCCGTGTCAGCCGGGATCATCGTTCATGGATGGACGGCCTTCATTAAAATAACCGCTCCATTTAAATGCTTTACTGTGGCAGAGAATTGTATATAAAATGCATGGCTAGAATAAAACACTGAAAAAAAAAGAATCAATGACAAGACAGTATGGTTCAAGACGTAGAGGGGTTCCTGTTAACACCGTGACATTGATACTTTTTCTATCGCAACACACCCCCTGTGTTTTATTCCTCTTATACCACTGCTATTTGTCAAAAATATAAAAATTCATTTTTAACTCATTATTGAACACTTTATGTCACCAGCCTACCATGTATTCTCCTGAAGAATTTCCTGTGTTAAAAAGCATTGACACTGGAGACTCCTTCCATAAGAATAAGAACAAAACTCCTTCTTACAGAGAAACAATGATTATACTGTATATTATGCTAAGCAGTGCATTTGATGTACAAGCCCATGTGATTGCTATTATAGAAATGATAACGTATTAGAATAAGTGCATTGCAGCTGGAACAGCTGTCAGACGCACTGTTGTTATCCAAAATGAATCGATACCTCCTGACCAAAAATAAAAAAACAATAAAAGACTGATGACTTACTTTTGCAAAGCAGAAATGTGGTTTGCTGTATAAAGTACAAGTGGTGCCAACAGAGATAAAAAGAACGTAAGGATCTCCTTTGGAAAAGCCATCTTCTTATAAAAACACTATTGAGAAAGTGAGTGATGAAGAAATATATATAAATATATATTAAAAGAAAACCAGGTAGACTCTTTCTAAAGGCGGTATCAGGGAGTGAAATGCAGCCTGCCTGGCAGCACACTGATTTCATTCAGGCTGCAGCCGAGTGTAATACATTGTTCTGTGTCAAAGTCCATGAACTAAGGAAGAGCAGTCAATACAGGCTATTGATCATAAAGTGGTGTACTTACCTCTTATTTCCATAAGGGGGCGTTAGAAAGCCTCAGAAGGACAAGCTTCAGGAAGTGAGCGCTTTCCCATGGGCCATGGCTTTTGTTTAAAAGGCTGATGGTGCTGCACTCTGATACATGAGCTTATAAATCAAAATTGAATGTAAATATTTTATCAGTGTGCTGACAATAGCATTATGTTACAGACGTACTTGCAGCGTCAGTACGTTTTCACTGAAGCCAAGTAAGTACAGTCGCCAAGCACAAAGTTTGCATACCTCAGGCCAGAATTAATGTATTCATGTATGTATTTAGGTATATAGTTATTTATTTATTTTCTATACCGCTTATCCTGTCATGGAGGGCCAATCCATCACATGCTACACCAGCGCACACCCGCACACAAACACACTCTATGGGGAATGTGGAAACACCAATTAGCCTTCCTGGGAAGAGAATGGTATTCTAGAGAATTGCAGAGCACCATACAGGTGTATTCACACCCACACATTTACACCTAGAGGTCAACCATGAGAGGTGGGAGGAAACTAGACACAGACACAGGTTGAAGATGCAGAGAAATCTGACGAGATAATAATAATAATGATAAAAACAAAGCAAAACACTCAGCTCATACTTGGAAATGATGCAGATATTCGTTCCAGCCTTGATAACGGCCCTCAGTCTCTTTCATATCATATAATTAGCTTTTCTCGCACTTGCAATATTGCGTTGCATTTCATTTATTTAGTTGTTGTTGTTTTTTTTTATTTTTTATTTTATTTTGGTGTGTCCACATATACATGACTGCACAGTGCAATTCTTTCTTCACATATCCCAGCGTAAGTGGGGTCAGAGAAGGGTCAGCCATGAGACAGACCCCTGAAGCAGACAGGGTTAAGGGCCTTGCTCAAGGGCCCAACAGCAGCAGCCTGGCTGACCTATAGTCATTCACTCATTCAGTAGTATGTAATGATTATGAGCAAGTACATAACCATTTTCATTGATTGTTTCATCATAAGGCAGAACAATGGCTTAGTGGTTAGTTGTCGGTTTGGACCTCCAGAGTCCGGGTTCGATTCCCATCACTGGTCTGTTTTCTCCTCGTGCTTGGTGGGTTTCCTTCGAGTTCACCACAGTCCAAACAGATGCAGTGTGTGTGCCCTGCAATAGTTTGGCACCCTATCCAGGGTGTACCCTGCCCAATGCCTACTCCTTGGATAGGCTCCAGCCCTCCGCGACCCTCTAGACAGGATAAAGCAATACAGATGATGAGTGAGTGAGTGTGTTCTATCATAGTGAATTCAGTTCACTGAAAAACATACATATAACCCACATTAAAGACATATGCATAAGTCTACGTTGGATTAACTGACAAAATAATATTGAGGGCCTCTGATTGGTGCAGTGGTAAAGCACTCGCCCTATCATACAGAGATCGCTAGTTCGATTCCCGGGTGATGCTGTAACCTCTCGCAGCCGGAGGTCTAGAGAGAGCTGATTGGCCGAGCTCTCTCAGAGGGGAGGGATTAGAGGTACTTAGTGGTCCCACATTAATTACGTCTGTGAGCTCATGTAAGCGGTGAGTGTATTACGCAGCCCCCAACGGTGCGTGAGCGAGCAGTTCGAAAATATGCGGTCTGTTGGCGTCACGTAGTTCGGACGAAACACGTGATAGTCTTCGGCCATAATGTTGGAGCCCCCTAGTGATGGGGAGGAATTGGACACGACTAAAGATTAGAGAGAAAATCGGAGGGAAATAAAAAAAATATATATTGTAATATGGTATACAATAATACATCTCAATAGCAAAAGCTTCACCTCTTCTGTGACTATATATTTTTAGATATATTCCTCTTATGGAATTCAGCTCAAGAGAGCTGGATGCCCGCTCAAGTACGGTAATCACGGTCAGCAATCTAGTGTCTAGTGTCAGTTTTGGCAGTGTGGGCCGTGCTAAGCCCTTCAGGAAAAGGAAATTGGCATCTCCATAAAGCTCATCAGCAGATGGAAGCATGAAGTGCTCTACAATCTCCTGTGTTGACTTTGGACTGTTTTTGGAAAAAAACACAGTGGACCAGCAGATACCATGGCACTTCACTGACACGAATCTTCACTGACTGAGGAAACTTCACACTTAAATTCACATAGCAGTCCAGGTCTTTTTCTTTTTGTCTTAACACACTCAAATAAAACACAGGTTGTGCGGTGAGGCCGGGGTGGCGATGACACAGGGTGCTTGGGCCCGTCATCGTTGCTTGCAACTATATTCTTTTCTCTTCTTCTCCTTTCCCCTTTTTTAGTTGCTGATTATTTGACTGTTTGCACTGATTTTCATGTTTATAATAAAAAAAATGTTTAAAAAAATTTGACTGGTGCTGTATATAATAGCGTATATTGTTAACACCTTGGTTTTTCTGTCAGACAGACAGCATACAGACAGCTGAACTTTCCACACTGAGCTGGAGAGCGGTGTGACGTCATCAAGGGCAGCGGAAGATGCCCCCCTCCCTGCTCTTCCTAAAATTAAGATGGCGACGCTGACCAGGAAGTGAGATAAATAACCGTGTCTAGAGAAATATGGATTAAATTCGGAATTTGTCACGGTCCAAAACAGATTTCAGCGACTGCCGGTCGCCGAGGTGGGTGGGAGTCGCGGGGAAATGAGGTTTAATTGTATCCGGTAAGTGTATTCTTCCGTCGGTGAGAAGGGAAAAATGTCGCCAATAGACGCTCGAGCGCATATCGTTAGCCTAGTTAGCAAGCGGGCTAACGAGTTTAGCTAGTCGCCGTCAGCTAGCTGGTCAAACAATAGGGATTTGGCCTTGTTAATAAATTCGGGATAATACGCCAGAACTGGTATATCGCGTGAACAAAACCGGGTTGTACGCCGAAATTTAGGGTTTTTTTAAAACAAAAAAATACATCGGTCGTGCTAGAACCGACACTTATTTGGCTAGTAAAGTTAACTGTGTTAACATTTTGTTAAGGATGAACAGAATAAGTTAGCTTGTTGCGCTGACTAGCAGTGGTGAGCGATAAGGTAGATTAGTTGTAGTATTCCTAAACTGTATATGATTTTCCTATACTATATATTCGCTGCTGAGCTAAGCCAAATTCGAGGTTTAAACATTTAGTGGATTTAATTTATTAAAATGGTTAACTCCTCCTTATTTCTAGCCATTTAAACCCTGACAGTTGATGTTAGTTATGAATTGCTGCCTTAAACTTGTGTTGCTCGTCATCTAACTCTTGGCACGAATGTCAAAGCGTAGAAAGTGTAAAAATATAATACATATTATATAAAAAATATAATTGCAAATAAAAAACTAAATGTGAAAACTACAAAGAAAACTGTTGACTTTTTAAAATTTTTAACATTTCTTTTTACATCATTTACATTCACACCTCGTCTCTACTCTGACCTGTCTGTCTTTTTCTCTTTCCCTAGAGATGGTTGGGATATGATGAAACGCACCGCTTTGTTGCACCCACTGGCCGCCTCAGTCCCTGTGGCGCTACTTTAGAGCCTGATGCCCATTCTCGCAACATCTGTCGTCATGGACACGGAGGACTTCCTGCACCCAGAGGGCCCTCAGCTGGAGAGGGTGCCCAGTCCTCCACTCCCCAATAACATGGAGGTACGAGTGCACAATGTTCTCGGTTTACATCTTCTCCAGACATTGTCTCTCCTTCTATCAGATGTATTGTTCTGCTTATGACAACAAGCACAAACCTTTGAACATATTTCTTATATGGTTATGTCAGAGCATGCGAAGTACACACTATTATTGTTAACTTTAATTCACTTTTAAGAAGTTGCACCTCTTAATTGTTTGGTTATTTGCTGCTCCTGGTGCTGAAGGCTTGTAAAGTTCTAGCAGTCTGGTCTGGTCCGGTTCATGCCCACTATGAAGAACATTTTCCAATGCATTTGTAGCATTGCACTGTGTGCAACTTGAATTACCTTGTACAGAGAAAAGAAAGGAAATTGCAGAATGACCCAACAGATGCCCTTAGCCTTTTGTACTTCCTACACTTTGAGTGGGTTTTGGTTGTTGGGGTTTCTGTTCTTTTGCCACACAAAGGAAACCAGTCAAAGTTACTTTGCTCATGGCAGTCTTCCATCAGAGCTTATGTTTGAAAAATGCTTTTATGTTTCTTAAAATGAATGCAAAACCTATGACTTGAACAGTTTAAAAAATGTGTTAATGTGGAAAAGCTTCAGTAAGGAAAAGTTGGTGTCATGTTGATGTTAATGTCAGCACCTTCTAAAAAAAAATCAGTGGGTAAAACGGTGCCTCTTAACTAAAAATGTCAGAGAAAAAGCTGAAAGTGAGACTTTCAATCTGGGAAAGTCCTTAAAATTATTTAGCTCCCTTTTTCTAACGAAAAGCTGTAGTGAATGTCAAATTTCTGTGGCATAAGGGGAAATAAAACACTACAGGATGATATCACTTTGTTGATGTTTGTTTTTTCCTCTAGCAGAACAAATTGTTTTATTTTTTTACTCAGTTTGATGTACATGAACATGTAGGTGTTAAGGGATTGTCTCAGTAAACTTAGTTTTTGGACTTGTTACAAAAGAAATGTGGGTGCTAAGTCT
The DNA here is from genome assembly GCA_003987875.1 of Clarias batrachus. NCBI lineage: Eukaryota > Metazoa > Chordata > Actinopteri > Siluriformes > Clariidae > Clarias > Clarias batrachus. Next base: position 100,814 of record QMIH01000184.1, read on the forward strand.
GTTACGACTCTCTTCCTTTTATCTGGCCCTTGGTATTTCTTGGTTCCTCTCTGATTTTTCTTTTTTGTTTTCCTTTTTAAACTTAACTATTACTCCATTCAGCCTGAACCGCTTCAAAAACCTGCTACTCCAATAAAAACGCTTCTAGCACTTCTGTGCTCGTCATGGTAACCTTAAGAGCCACTTTGCTCACTTGGTGGAGTGTGTGCGTGTTTATTTGCTAAATGCCTATGTCACATGCTTAAACTATGAAAGTTAATCAAGTTGGGGCTATTTAGGTGTGTTTTGATGTGTTGTATGGTCAGCGGTATGTTTGCAGTTGTCAGAAATGGCACAGCTTTCCAACTTTTGCGCCACATGAGGTGTTATCGTTGTTGTTGTTTTTTCTCAATTCCCTTACTGTGTCCTGTGAAAAATGTGATGTTTGTTTCCTTTTCGCCTCCAGAGTCAGCTGTTTTCCTCTAACCCGTGGACGTTTTCCCAGCAGCCTCAGTACAACCAGTACAGCTATCCTATGCAACAATCTGAGAGGTGAGTGACTCAACAAATTCTCCCGAACTCATTCACTCACTCGCTTGCAGATCCAGAAACAGATGCAGGATGGCGGATGTATTCCAGGCAGGACAGAGACCGTAATAAGGGATGCCAAAAGATAACAGAACAAAAGTCTGATTACGACAAAAACCCTTTCTTTTTTCTTTGTTTTTTTGTTTCATTTCTTTAAACGTGCTTGAGTAATTTCTATATTTCCTAGAAATTTAGTTACATCTATGTTCTTCATACTGAGTTCTTATGGTATAACAATGCCGTTCGTAGAGTTCAGCCTTGGTACCGAGCGTGCTGAGACATGCATATAATTGCACACCCCTGTCTGATAGGTATCTTTTGTTCCGGAGCGCAGCAGATAGCTGTGCTTTTTCTTTTGAGACGTTTCTAGGACTTATCTCTCTTTTTTTTCTCTCTCTTTTTTCTTTTTCTTTTTTTTTTTTACCTGGGCTCTTAAGAATTAAATACGTCATTGTTTACTCAGCTACGCAGTTTCTTCCTTGTTCAATTAACAGACATGTCTCTGTAAAACTTTTGCCTGTGCAGCAGAGCAATTGTCTGCCTTTCTTTAATTGCATATTCATCTCGCTTGTGAGTCCTGTTTAAGTTGCATTTAACGCCGTCCTGACCTCTTCTGTTTGGCTTTCCTGGTGTTGATTACAAATTATAGTTTAATTAGTAATGTTTTGAGATAACAAAGGTAGATTGATTAATAGGCCACATAAAAACAGACATAAAAAATGTCCTAATGCTTCATTTCGATTTGTATTAAAAGGGTAAATTTGCTGCTCTTTCAGGCAGTTCCAGGTCAACCCGCCATCTGTGGATGAGTTCACAGCCACATTCCCCGAAGTGGATTTCTCTGACCTCACATCAGGCAGGAATGAAGACTTCGCACCAGTAGGTTTCAGTCTGATCTTAGTCATGGCCTTTAGTGTTGATTGCTCGAAAGTTATGTCAGCTTTTATATCAGTCCTTTAAGAGTAGATATTTTCAATTTGGTCGCTTGAGAGTGGCTGCCTTTAGTCTAATCAATGGAAAACAGCTGCTTTTACATTCGGCTTGACGAGAGTAGCCACATTTACCTTGCACCTTAAGCATAATCTGGTCGCTTTAGAATGGATGTTTGTAGTAAGATTGCTAATGCACTTGCTTGAGGGTGAGTAACTTTTAACTGCAACTGGCATGCCTCCCACTTTCATTTTCTTTTTGAGCTGACGTGTTCTCATCCTGAGTGTAATGCATAGTAAAAATAACCACTTGCTACACATCGGATTTGCCGTGCCATACTTTACCACTCTTAAAATAAACTTTGAAAGAGAAACATGAATTCGGTGGAAGAACTTCAAATCAAATCGTGTATATTTTTAATATTGTAAAATACAGTACTTGGACTTCAAACTTTATTGCATTTACACCAGCTTTACATTGTCTTCATATGGTAAGCCACAGTGTATTGTATGTTTTGTGAATATATTGTCCCGCAATGTGAGTATTTTAAAAGAAGGTACCTGCGTGACTTTAAGCACCATGCTGCTGCTGATTCAAAGAGTATAATAGTGATGATTAAATCCGGAGTTTATAAAGGTATTATGACCGTTAAGCATGTCCGTAGACTGAGTCATCAAATACGAGCCGCTGTGCCTCTGTACCTGTATCCCGAACCTGAGTCACAAAACTTATTACAAACGAAAGTATTCAAAACCTTTCCAAGGCCCCAGATGAAGAATAATTAATTTTTCACTGTGCCATTATTTAAAAATAAAAATTTAAACCACAAAGAAAAAAACATGCAGGCAATACTTAGTACCCCTTACTACATCCACAGTACCAGTTAAGTTGATTTTTCACAAGTGGAAGGCATTCAAGTCGTCCAATACCAATCGTCTCTGGAGTGGACGTTCCAGCACATTCACCCCAAGGTTAGACCGTGCAATGCTCAAAGAAATAAAAAAAAATGCAATTGTTTGATCTCGGACCCTACAGGCATCACTGAGCATGTTAAATGTTTTAGTCCATTATAACACAATTAGAAAAAGGCCGGCTTTAATACCCAGTGTCGTGTTTGGAGAAAACCGCATTTCAGTAGAAACACCTTATACTCACTGTCAAGCATGGCGGTGGACTGGAAATGATTTGGGCTTAGTTTGCAGCCAGAGGATCTGGGCACCTTGTAGTCAATGAGTCGACCATGAACTTTTCTGTATAACAGAATATTTTAAAGGCAAATTTGAAGCCATGTGTCCGAGAGCTAAAGCTTGGGCAACAGGACAATGATCTATACCTGAATGGCTGACAAATAACAATCAAGGTTTTAGAAAGGTCTAGACAAAATCCAGACCTCAACCCATTTGAATACTGTAGGAGGACCTTAAGAGAGCTGTACTATACGAATTCCCAAAAACCTCAAAAAACTAAAGTAATGTTGTGTAAAAGAATGGGCCAAAATTGCTCCGCAATATTCCCCATGACTGTAAGTTATTGCCGCAAAAGTTGGGTCTACAAGTTATTGGGTACTTGGTATTGCCCATGTCTTTTGTTTTTTTGAACAGTTGTGTTCTGTTCGTCTGAGTTTGTTTTTACCTAATACTAAGATCGGATGCAATCAGATGGTTTATGTTTTAACGTTTAACGTTTTTTTTAAAAAAAATTGAGAGTGAGGTTACTACCTTTTTTACATGACTGTACATTAAAGCAGCAGAGAGATAAAAGTGTAATTAAGATGCAAATAATTTATACAAACTTTGGGATTAAATATTCAAGGTTATTCAAGCCTTATTCAACCAGTGTCTCCATCAAAACCAATGTTTGTTTGTTTTTTATTGTTGTTTTTTAATAAGAGCTGCCAGTTCACCAGATTCGCACTTTCATTCTCTCACATTTTAAAGCTGTGGCTGATTCCTAGTAAAATTACAGTCTGATTTCCAGTAAGCTTGATCACACTCCAACAAGAGAGTCACTTCCTGAAATTAGACCACCCCACCCCTTTTTTTCTGTCTCTTTCTCTCTCTCTCTCTCTCTGTCTCTCTCTCATATACACACACACACACACACACACACACACACACAAACACACGCAGAAAGATAGTTAGACAGATATTTATCTGTGCCCCGTGGTGTAATTGTGAAACTCTTACCTGTAATACTGGTTATGTGTGGGGGATAAAATGCACTGGATATCCAATGGATGGTTTAAAGAATCCGTAGCGCCTTGCGTGGGCGTTTAGTAGAAGTTTCCAGATTTCATGATTATTGAGTTTTCTTTTAGCTGCTATGTTTGTGTTTATTTCCACTTTTTGAGTTAGTTATCCCTTTAGAGGTCAGTCATGCCAGGGCTGCACTTTTGGAACAGACACTTTGCTAAGGTTGGACATCCGCTGTCAAAGGTACATATGATTAAACAGGAATGAATTGTAGCATGGGTAGTGTGTTAGCAGTGCTAAAAAAAAAATTATTCATATTGATTTTTCTTGTAAAATTATTATTACTTACTAGTTAGTGTGAGTCAAGTGTTTGTTTTGAATTAGGGTTGTTACAGAATCATGGTATCTCAGTGAATGATGGAAAGGTACCTCATTATTGCCCTTTTTTTAATGAAAAATTCATATAAAATACATGAGAAAAGAATGTTTTAAAAGAATGCATTTCAGTCTATAGTATTTACTACTTCGGTATTGTTTAGTTGTTTTTTTTTTTTTTACTCAAACAAGTTCCTTACTCTGCTGGTTCTCATTTAATCTGCATTCAGTTGTTGTCACCTTAATGCTACTTAAGCAGTCGCTATTTCCCCATGAAGGGACACCACTGCACTGAAACCTGTTGGCTGTGTAATCCGTTATGGTCCTGAGCGTTACCCTGTTACCTCACTGACGCATGTAGTTCCTATATTCTGTAACTTTCTTACATAAGGGAAATCAAACCCACACAAGAACATGGCATTGGTAATAGAAAGACGCCAAACAATCAGATTTCGACACATTTCTGCATTTTTTTCCCCCCATAATTATCTATATAATTTTGTTGGCTTAAAGGATAACTCCTCTTTCTTCGTAGACCTTCTTTTACAATGTTTAACAACACTGTTTTCAGACAAGCGATTCTAAAAAGAAAAAATAAGGTAGGTATGAAAACTTTATTCTCATTACAGGTACTCGGCAACGAAATGCAGCTTATCGTCTACCAGAAGTGCAAATAGCAGTGTATATACACCAGTGCAAGTATTGGCATTGTGCTGATTATAAGGTGCAATAAGTAAATAATAATCGTGTATGTACTGTATATGTATATATACATACATTCACGCACAGAGCAAATTGTAACACATGCAGTAACTACGGAATGGATCATTTTTATTCGTATTATTTTAGTTTTTTTTTTTTTAGCATTGTATGTAAGGTTTTGTTGTACATATAAGGATGAACTCGGCGGATCATTATGGATATGACCGTATCGAAGGGATTAATACTTGTTTAAAAAAAAAAAAAAAAAAGCCCCCTCGGTTTATGAACAAGCTTAGCATCAGTGAATTAATTTCTGTAACTTTTAATGCAATCTCTTCAACTCAAAATAAAAGTCCTCAAAATTCATATAATAATTTGCACCTTGAAAATCTATAACATTTTATCAGTGTTACGTTACTTGAAACCGACAATGAGAAACTACAGGATTTCCACAACTTCTGTAAATGTTAAAAAAAAAAAAAAGCATTACATTTGTACCATGAAGGAGACTTGAATGATCAAAAAAAAGTAGTGTTTCTTTTTGTTGAATAAATGATTTATTATGATGTCCTAATTAGCTGTCTACAAACTATATAAAGAACATGCTTAAATAGTGAATTTTAACATGGGACATTTAAAATAGTAATTATTAAATCATTGACAATTTTTCTTTCCTTTCTCTTTAGCAGTTTTTTGTGCTTCTTTTTGTTTTTTGAGTCTCAGCATTGGACTTTTCAGTTTAGTCAGTATAAGCAGTTTTGTAGTATTTTACTGCATTCTAGTAGGAATCCTCTGAATCATGCCTACTTCCCCTTCGTTAAGGTTGACCTTTATATGGAATTGCCCTAAAAATATTTCATAATATTTCCTATAAATTATTTACCACTGTCTTGTAAGTTTTGTACATTTAACATCTGATTAACATTTACATTTGGGCATTTTGCAGACGATCTTATCCAGAGAGACTTACAAAAGTGCATTGAAGTTTCTGTGATTGGATAGATATTTACACTGGGTTACTAGTTACTGTTTTATTTTAAACTCCATACGTTCATACATGCAGTGTTTATTTTAGTTTTTAAAAAAACATTTCTAACTATAACACTCCCAAGTATGAAGTGACTGATTTGTATTCTGGTTTTTCCTGCCTTAGATATTTTGTCTGGTATTTACTGTGCATAATATTTTGACAACTGATGTATTAAAGTAAAGCCTTTGTTACATATACATTACAGCACAGTGAAATTCCTTCTTCGCATATCCCAGCGTACTGTGGTCAGAGCGCAGGGTCGGCCATGATACAGCGCCCCTGGAGCAGAGAGGGTTAAGGGCCTTACTCAAGGGCCCAACAATGGCAACCTGGCTGAGCTGGGAATCGAACCGCCGATCTTCCGATCAGTAACTCCGTGCCTTAGCCCTCTTAGCCTCTTAGTCCTCTGAGTAAGGTTACTTCAGGAGTTTCTGTTCTTGCGTCATCAGTTGAACAGTGCTGGAAGTTTTATCTAGGAAGAGGGGATTTTTGTGGTGGTGGTGGTGGTTGTTGTAGTGTGTGTACATGCACTTTTAAAAAAAGAAAACACCTTTACAGAAATGTAAGTCTCATTAGTGATTTAAGTCACTAATGAGATTTCCACAAGTGGTCATGAAGCAGCGATAAACCTCGACTAGAATCCCTTTTTGTGTCCATCCTGACAGTGAGGTTAAAACCCATATAGAAACAGAAAAGTTCATATGTGATTACAGGATGTTTAGCATGAGTAGATGATTGTGAATAGAAGCACAGGGTGGTCTTTATGATTGCACCATATGAAGTTAAAATATAGTAGTGAGATTAATCCACTGAAGGCAGGGTGAAATCTTTGTACTTTTTTTTTTTTTTACCCCTCCATTGACGGGGTTATACAAGTATTCGTCATCCCTAAACCCAACCCTAAGAAGCCTTTTGTTGAAATCTTTTTTAGAGACTTCCTTTTTTTGTGTGTGTTTTGTAGTTTAAGTGTTGACCTGTCTGTGTAATCAGCACTTTACATTTTTTTTCTGGTCTCCTGAAATGCCCATTATATTGCTGTCATTCAGCTGCCTTTCATCTCTGCCAAATTGTCCATCATTCTTTTACATCTAAGCAGGGTGCGTAACTGAAAGTTAGACTTTTTTTTTTGTTTTGCGATACTGTAACATCATGATGTGTGTGACCGTAAAGAATGCTTTTACTTTGCACTAGAATAGCATTCATGAGGCCGTCACACCTTGTTGAGAGTTACATTTTACATCTCGTATACATTTTACAGGTTTTACATTTATTGGAGAGTTGCTCAATTATAAGACAGGATGTGGAGAAAAGAGAGAGCTGACAACATGCCAAGAGAATTCCTTATCTTCTCTGGACAGGCGCATCTCCAGTTCAGTTGAGTCTCAGGAATTGCACCAGACGCGTGATTGCAGTGCAACGTATTGCACGTCTACAGGAGAAATTTCCGATTTCAGAGCAGCAGTGTGTTTTTTTTTTTTTTTTTTAAGTTTGTGTAGATTATTATACAAATCAGGTTCTTTGGCATAGCTTGCATGTATTGGTAAATATTTTATTTTTACAACAGAATCACATCTGTGTGTTCATCTGATGTTATTTTAAACACTCATTTGTTTGAACGGACCATCGGTCCCCTTTTTGGGGAAGACTGCTGGTTACGCAGTTCATACTAACTAGGTTCAGTTCCAGCTAAAGCAGCTTTCTCTTGAGGTTTATGGAGTACCAGATTCCCAGAAAGAGAAACATCGAGTGACGGGTTTTCAGTAAATGTTTTTAATCATGTCCAAGTCATGTTTTAAGGTTTCTGTTCTGTAAATAGAGGAATCGAAGCGGTGCTTTGTAAATTATTTACTAGACCTAATTAACTTTTGGTTTTGGGATTGAAGGCGAAAAATCAAGCAATATCACACGAGGGAGTTTTGTAGTGGGGAATATTTGAACGGCTGTGATGCAGTCATAGACAGAAGGGCGCAGCCACAGCCGTGCTGATATCCAGCACGACAGCACGACCTCAAGTGTGATTTGCTTTTATTCACCGTTACCACAAACACCATTTAGTATCAACTGATTATTATTTTGTTTATTTAACCTTTTTTTTCTGGCACCCAACAGTTATTTACCTGAGAGATGGTTTTTAATTAACAGGGGTAAAAGTAATTTAAAATATTTATCGGTACTGTATTGCCTCATATGTTTCTTTTTACATTTCCGCTGATCAGGAGTGACGGAGGGATTTGGGGTTTAGCCTTGCGTTAGAAGCTTTGTAGCTTGCCTTGGATGGAAATTAAACAAACGGGAAATTCTAAACCACTTAGAAGCAGTTAAGTAGATATAATGTTGTTTAAGATGATATAAAGTTATCAGATTTGATAGTAGAAAAAGTGCTTCTGTGACTGCAAAAGTGGGTTTTCACAGGTAACGGCTCTCTTCTTAGAACGTTCTGACCTATTTTCACCCATGCTGCTACCGACAGTTAGTGTAATTAACACCTGGGACGTCATGAAGTGTTCTTTATAAGAGGTGCCAGTTCACTAGATTCTCTCACACAGCTCTGAGTCAAACATGTAGTTAAGCGTTCCAGTGTGGTTACTGTTTATCGTCATCACTCGTGAAATGCCTCTCGTTCAATCAGATTACTCAGTCAGAAAGTAACTGTCGTATAATACAGAATATACGCCGCCTCGTTAACCATTCTGTTCTTTCTACAGGATCTGTCATGTATCGATGACACGTCTCTGTTCTCCTCTACCCCCGACTCTCTGTCCGAATACGCCGACCCCGCTGGCGTCGATAACCTGTCCCACATAACCAGCGAGGGCTCTGCCTCAACGCTAGCATTCTGGGACACACCTGGACACAGCCAGAGACAGGTGAGAATTCGCACGCACCTGCTTTCTCTGCATGTCTTCTGGATTTTAGGACACATCTGGGAAAATTGCTTGGTCCACTGTACATTCCGTTCTCCTCTGTGGCTACGCACACGCCAACAAGCATTAATTAAGATTTCATTTTTAAAAAAAACAGCTGCCATCGCCATGAAATGTTACAGCCTGATGGGCAGGTTTTTGTATAAAATTATAATATAAGAAATATAATTATGATTTAATTGGTTCTGTAATTGTACATCAGAGTTTGCAATCATGAAATAGCCAATCGCAGAACGCATGCAGCTTATAAGCAAGAACATCAGAACATGCGTTATCTGCCTTCATTTTAATCTGTGACACATTACTTGTGAAATTAAAGTCAGACCTCGTCCAAATCCCTAAGAAGCTTTTAAGTCCGTAAACTACAGTAAGTCTCCAACATTCAAGTTACGAATATTCCCAGATACGAACGGACCTTCCGTCAACAAATCGTGGAAGTAGCTGACGTAATAGTTGTTGTTTTTTTTTTTTTTAAGCTGACCTGATACTTAATAATCATAATTTCAGAAAATCTTCACGAAAACACAGTTCAATACAACTCTGAGACAAAATGGCATCCGCTCAAGCACGCAGTAGGCATGCGCATGTCAAAGATATTTGACACAGAAGAATATCCATATTTCCAACTCATCATGTTTTGTCTTTGTCATCATTAAGTTTGTCTTTGTTGTGTTTTGTTTTTTTTTTCCATGTTGTCCATTTGCCATCAGTTGACAAAGTTTCCAGGTTTACCCAATCTGGATGAAATCAATGCCATCTTGAACAGCCCATTAGCAGGATATAAGGTAGCTTAGAGATCATTTCATTTTTATTCTATCTTTGGTAAGAAAGGATTTTGATGTCGGATTACAAGAGATCAATAATCTCAATGTCTTGTCTTACTATAATAGTGCTTGACTCCTCTCTCTCTCTCTCTCTCTGTCTCTCTCTCTGTCTGTCTGTCTGTCTGTCTGTCTGACCGGGACTTTGTCTAGCCCCCTGAACCCATTCAGAATCCGCCAGAGGAGGAAGAGGAGGCAGATGACGAAGAGACGGAAGAACTCGGTCACATAGACACCTACGCTGAATACAAGCCCTCCAAATGTAGGAAAGCACTTAAATCTTGTTGAGCTTGATGTATGCGCAAACACACTCTTGTGCATGTGGAGATTTATTCTCAAGCTGCATCTATTTTTGTGCAGTAGCAATTATAATCACGTGAACGGATTATTGAGTCATAACAAATATGCATAATAGCAAAGCAAACCATGAGGGTTGGAAACATTTGTTTAAATATTATACGCATGCTTCTCCTAAAACGCAACTGATGTACTGCTGTAATGTTATGTAAATAGTGAATATTATTATTTTACGATTATCGTCTCATCTTTTTTCTTTCTTTCTTTCTTCTATGTATGCAGCTACTATAGGAATTTCTCATCCAGACATTGTGGTAGAGACCAGCACTCTTTCCAGTGTCCCTCCCCCTGACATCAACTACACACTCTCGATCCCAGACAACACTATACGGACAGGCCTGCTCTCTGCCCTGCAGCTGGAAGCCATAATCTATGCCTGCCAGGTATACTAATCACATTAGTTTGCAACAAGACAAGTAACCCCCAAGTAGATTAGTTTATAGACACAATTTTTGTAATGTGATTAAAACACACACTCAAAAACAACAATGGTCTGCCCGTTGGGAGAATTTTGCTTTGTTTCACCCAGACAGACGCTTGCCAACTTGCACATTAATCTTACTCACTTTTAACATTTATATTGATTACCAATTAGCCTACATTTACATTTATGGCATTTGGCAGAAGTCCTTTTCCAGAGCGACTTAAAAAAGGTATCTCTCTATACCTCTACACTGTTGAGGGCCCAACAGTGGCAGCTTGCTGTTCTGGGGGTTTAAATTGATGTCCTTCCCATCAGTAGTCCAAAACCTTAACCACCAATATACCCCTGCTCCATCCACCCCTGTTGTTAAGTTCATTAGATTTAGATTTTATTTAAAGTTTGACAAGACAGGATATTGTAGCACAAATCAATCGCAGAACGCATGCAGCTTATAAGCAAGAACAATCAAAATCTGCCTTCGGCGATATTGTAACACGAAACCCTGAAATGTGTCAAATATACACACACTTCAAAGACAATCATTTACTTAATATAAAACTAGTAAAATAGTCAAGTCAAGTAAGTCAAGTCGGCTTTTATTGTCATTCCAACCATATACAGTTAGTACACAGTGAAACGAAACAACGTTCCTCCAGGACCAGGGTGTACATACATGCAACAACATAAATTTACAACATAAATTTGACATTTTTAAGTTACTCTAAAGAAGAACTATCAATATCTATACAAAAATAGACAAAGTGCACATGCAAATGTGCAARCAAAGTGGTACATGACAGACACAACAATGTAAGACATAACAGTACTTTTTRATGAAGGATGAATTGAGGTAGTGGGAAGAGCAGCAGTAAACAGTTTACAATTTTGACAGAAGTATTGTGTGCAAATAGCAATAAATATTGTGCAAAAAAAATACATCTGATATACAAAAAATAACTGATATACAAGCAAAAAAAATCATTACAGATGCACAAAAAAGGCATCCTAATCAAGCACATGTAAGTTTTCTATACAACAGTTTAAGAGCACGAGTAATAAAGGAGAGGTAATTCATGACGGTCAGTTTTACTCCTGAGTGTAGCAAATGTCCTGTGCCACCGAAGAGAATATGTAGGTGTTGAAGCCACAGGCAGGAAACAGTGCAGTGGTTATGAACCGTCCCTGAGTATTTCAGTAAAAGTATGTGTGCTGGCTTCACCACGTTGAGAGATGTAATCGGAATACCTATTATCTGACAGCATCGCTTTTAGACCCTCTCCAAATCCTTAGAGAGAGCTGTAGGTAGTCTCCCTCATACTGGACTAGCATACTCGAGATCTGGCCGTATATAAGTTAAGGAAACATCACAAGGAAGTGCTGTTTTTAGAGCAGCACAAACATTCACAAGTACATTCTGGGACGCACCTTCAAACTCATGTACTTCACATTACATCCTTGTTCATAAGTGTCCGTGCTGTGTTGCATACTAGTCATCTTTTTTTCACTAGCGTGTAGCGGGCACTGCAACATTAACACTCTGCATCAGTGACATCGAGTCATTGATGATTTTTTCTGTTTATAAATTCTGGATCTTAACACTCGTCGTGTTCACGCTGTACGACGCATCACAAGTCATCGTATTCTTATATATTGACAAGAAGGCAGTTTGTACAGAACAAAGGAAATGGACATGCTTAATGCCTTTATTTATTTCTTTATTTTATTCCTGCCTAAATGCATGTTAGCCTGCTTAAGATTGAATTGTGCCAGTCCCACTGTTTCCAAACATACATTTGCAGTTTGACTTGCAGTGTTATTTTGTCCATTGCTTGTACCCGATTCTCAGTCTATCAGAAGAAATTTCCTTTTTCTAAGCCAGCTTGTGTTCCAGAAAATAGTAGGAATTTCCTGTGCATTAATTGTTTGTTTTTTTTCTGCGGATTAGCAACACGAGGTTATCCTGAAGAACAACCAGAGGGCAGCCTTTCTGATCGGAGACGGAGCCGGTGTGGGGAAGGGTCGCACCATAGCTGGCATCATAGTGGAGAACTTTTTAAAAGGAAGGAAGCAAGCCCTGTGGTAAGGCATTAAATTACTGTAATCTGCGATACGATTCCAAAGAAGATAGTACACTTCCCCTAGTTATTTTCACTGACAGAGCTTTATATTTTAATTCTCGTGGCTAATAAGAAAATTAGTTGGAGGTAAAAAATAAATAAATAAAATTTTTAAAAAGACTGTAGTGTTCAGTGTTCTTAACTTTTACATTCGCTCTCAGCGTAAATTTATAAACGAGTTACACCATGTTGTAAGAGAGATGTGATTATTATTATTAATAATAATAATAACAGTAGTAGTAGTAATGTTTGTGCCTGGTGATAAATTTTTATTTCATTGTCTTTCAGGTTCAGTGTGTCTAATGATCTTAAGTACGACGCAGAAAGAGACCTCAAGGACATACATGCCCCGAATATTCCTGTTTTTGCTTTAAACAAGGTAAAGTTCTTTTTTTAGTAAGTTTAGTAAGATTTCTCCATCTAATTCTCTTTTTCTGTTGTGAAGAAATCTGATATAATATATAATCAGTTGCATTTATAAGTACAGAGTTGTATTATGGATGTCCCAGTGCCTTGTCACTGTCTATGATGAACCTTTCTTGGCTTGTCAGATTAAGTATGGAAACACAGCTACCTCAGAGGGCATCCTGTTTGCCACGTACTCAGCGCTGATCGGGGAGAGTCAGGCAGGGGGACAGCACCGCACCCGACTCAAACAGATATTGGACTGGTGTAAACCTGGCTATGACGGAGTCGTATCCTTTCATTTAGTGCTTCTGAGTAGCAATCCTGAAGTGCATGTTTAAGAAAAGGTGGTAGCACAACAATATAAATGCTATTAAACCCACGGGTATTAAATGGTCAATACAAAAATTAACTTATTACTAAAAATTTACAGTATGTTCTGTTTTGTTCAGCTGTTGTTATTAGTATACTTGTTATTATTAGTAACAATGAATGAAACAGTCTTAGCGATTAATTAAATCTTCACAAAGTTTACACCATGCTTTCACAACAATAATACGAATTATCAAGGTCAACCCATGTTTTTTCCCTAACATTTAAACCCTCTCAGATTGTTTTTGATGAATGCCATAAAGCCAAAAATGCGACATCGACGAAAATGGGCAAGGCTGTCCTGGATTTGCAGAACAAGCTGCCCCGGGCCAGGGTGGTGTATGCTAGTGCCACAGGTTTGTAGAATAATCCTTTCTATGTTTACACACACACGTACCACGCTGCCGCATCTTAACCTTTTAGTACCAGTCACACAGCATAATTTAAAACGACATAACCCAATGATCCTGGGATCGACAGTTGCTTTTGTGTCTAGAATCTGATTCACGCATTAAAAGTCGCATAAAAATAGAGCAACTCGTCCTTTATGACTCGTGACTTGAATTGATCTCATCGGCCAATAAGTCTTTCTGTAATTATCCAGTCTCCACCTGATTACCATGCCAATCTAGTAACATGCTCCCATTAGCATGCTCCATTATCTAAACAGGGCAGCGCAACAAGGCTTCAGCAGGAGCTCCAGCCACAGTTACAGAAGAATTGAAACATAACAAACGTGGGAAGGAATTTAAAGACACTGGATCAACTACATTAAACGGAATCGGCTACATTAAACATAAGCGTTTCCTTGAAAACACACCCAGACAGGTCTGTTTAGTTTTTATGTTCGCATCAGACATGATACTATTATTACTGAAATGCGTCTCCGTTTACATCAGCAAATATTAGCATTTACCATGGCATAATCCTCTGCGGTTGACCTACCCTACTGAGTTTGTTGAACAAATGCTTGATATGTTTTAAAACGTGGAACTGTTGCTAGTCATATATAATATAATATATAATGCATTCATGGAGCACTTTAATAGAAACATCTGTACGCCTACTCATTCAGGCAATTATGTTTAATCAGGCCATTGTGTGGAAGTATTGCAGTGCATAAAACCATGTGGAAATGAGCCAGCAGCTTCAGGTTATGCCTTAAAAAAATTGGGAAAATGTGATTTGGACTGTGGCATGTGATTGTCTACAGGCTGGTTTGAGTGTTTCTAGAATATGTCATCTAATTCAGCCACTCAGAATACTTTAAAACAACAATAAAACAATAAACAAAATGTCTTGTTGATGAAAGAGAGAGAAGCCAACAGTAGGATATCCAGATGGATATAGTAATCTAAAAACTCCAGTGAACAAAAGCATGTCTCAGAACATGCACATCATCAAACCTTGAGGTGGATGCAATAGATGCAATAAAAGACAACCACATTAGGTTCCACTTCACTTCCAATTTTCTCAGCCAAGAACAAAAGTTTGAGTCTGCAGATGTCTAATGATTGAGTTTATCAAAAACATTGTAGAAAAAAAAATCTTCTGCGGTTTTTCCAGTCTTTATTGATTGCTGGCCAGTGCAGCCTCAGATTCCTCCTGCTGCTTAACCGGCATGGAATCTAATGTGATCTTGGTTTAATTGTTTTTTTTTATGTCAAAACAAGATATGCATTTTCATATTGGGCCTTGATGTTTCTTTTAAGTGTGTAAAATGCATGGTGTCAGTGCAAGATTTTTTTAAGCATCGAAAGTGGCATTTGTTCAGTTTTCAGCCTTGCTTACTATGGAAGTGAAAATGCTATTTCTTTAGGAATATAAATAATAAAATGTAAATCAATCCATTAGATTCTTTTTCCTATATTCTGTTTTTCATTGCCATAAAGTTTTCAAGTACTCCAGATTCTGTTGTCTTAGGCTTGACATAGACTTGAGACTTGACTTGAACCAGTTTTCTCGGCAATTTGGTCACCTGACAATTTTCACCCACCAACCGATTCTCTCCATCATACTGAAGCGACCAGCCAGTGAGGGTAAAGACTAACACATGCCTCCAGGCAGATAAAACTGCTACTCATGCTACAGTACAGGACAGCATGACTCATTAAATGCCTTCTGTGAGCATGTGTATGAGGACGATGTCTGCAGTTGACTAGTCAGTGAGTGGCAGGGAAGAGAGAATTGCTTGTTTGTAGAATTTCTCACATTTGCTTCATGAACCCACAAATAAAACAGCAATACAATCCACCCACGCAAAGTCGCGGTTCAGAGTTCACAGCCTCAAGTTGTTCACTGATTTTTTTTTTGTTTTTCCTTAGAACCCCACTAAAACCTGTTAGTGGAAAACCCCTCAATAAATAATTTTTCATGCTTTTAACACTAAACTATTAAGGATAATATAGCGTACTAATTTTATAACATGAATATTAATGTACATTCAGCTAAATTGTCATACAAAATACAATACTGAAATTTTTTTGTACTGTAGATGGAACACAAAGCAATCGTAGAGGAACTCGTGGCTTGGTGTGATGAATTATTACTGTATTTACCCTACAAAAATGAGTACTTGCATGAATTACAGTACATGTTGGGGTCTCATCGGTATTTTACATTCTAGCACTATGGGAGACGCAGCAGTACAGTACTGTAGTTTACATTTACATTGTTTTTTTGTAACATACATTTGCAAGGGTGATGTATTAAGCTGAGATTGAAATGAAATTAAAGGGGTATATTTAGGGTTTAAAACTAAATTCAGAGCAAATCCATTAGCTGCTGAAGTTAATGTGTGTCTGAAACAAAGTTCCTGTTATTTGCTTTTTATCTGACTAATAATCTACATCCCTACTTATTTTGCCTTAAACTGACCGGCATGTAGGATTTTTATTTTTAAATCTCCATACTACATTTGCCCTCTCTTGCTCTGTAGGTGCCTCTGAGCCAAAGAACATGATCTATATGAGCCGGTTGGGCATTTGGGGAGAAGGAACACCCTTTAGGGCGTTTGAGGACTTCCTGCATGCCATTGAAAAGAGGTTTGTGCTGTTTTTTAAATAAATAAATAATCAAGTCACCTAAAGCGCATGATGAAGATGTTTGTTAACCGGGACGAAGCTCCTTGCTGAAAAATTCAGTTATTTATGTATGCCTTAATGACGAACGAGGAGCCACCGTTCTCATGTTCAGCAGCCAACAGCTATGCCTGCTTGCCATTCACAGGGGTGTCGGCGCCATGGAGATAGTTGCCATGGATATGAAAGTCAGTGGCATGTACATAGCCCGGCAGCTCAGCTTTTCTGGTGTGTCGTTCCGGATCGAGGAAATCGCTCTGGATGAAAAGTTTAAAGTGGTCTACAACAAGGCAGCCCGCCTGGTGAGAGGCTTTAGGCTAGAGTGAACATGACTGTGCTGCAGAAAGAGCAAGACAGACTTACACACATACACACACAGTGACTAGTCTATTAGGTGCAACAACATTTACTATTAACGATATGTAATTTAATGGTAATTTTAATGGTTACTTGAAACTGACATGACATGACGGTACTGGCTTTTTTGTTTAATGTAACCTCTGCTTCTCCCTAGTGGGCTGAAGCAATGGAAACGTTCTCTAAGGCAGCGGATTTGCTGGGTCTGGTCTCTCGTAAGTCCCTCTGGGGCCAGTTTTGGGCCTCCCACCAGCGCTTCTTTAAATACCTCTGCATCGCCGCCAAAGTGCGCCGCCTGGTGGAGCTCGCCAAGATCGAGAAGAGTCAGGGCAAGGTGAGGCTCGGTAACGGTGCATGATGATCTTGAAAGCTTTCTGCCTTATGAAAGAATATAGAGGTAAACTGGGTGTTTTATCTGTGTGAATGGATGTGTGTTTTTTTTTCCTTCTTCTTCTTCTTTTTTTTTTTTTTTATTGTTTATTTATTTATTTTACCACGCCGGTGCAGCAGAAGGATTTTTTGTTGATTGGTTGAGTTTGTTGATTTGATAACTCTGTGCTACGTCTTTGTGTCTAGTGTGTAGTGATCGGTCTGCAGTCAACCGGTGAGGCCCGCACTCGTGAGGTTCTGGATGAGAATGATGGACACCTAGACCGATTCGTCTCTGCAGCTGAGTGAGTGTCTGGAACTCTGTTCGTAACCTTATCAAAGCGATAAAGTTTTTATTTTACTTTTTTTTTTTCCTCTGACCCCTGCTTCTGTCCTTGACTCTGCACTTGCTTTTGATTTGATGGATTTAATAACTTTGTGTATTACTCAAGAACGGGAGGTTTAACTCTCAGGTCTGAAAGGAAGTGGGAACATTTTGAAAGAATTGATAACCACAGTTATTGTTCTCACTACTAAAATGACACATCTCTCACATCTGCACAGATTAAGCATTCTTTCAAACGATATGCATAAGCACCGTTGGAGACAAAAGTTGCACGCAAATATAGAAACAAGCCATTTAACAGAGGCTATTATTTTAAGATGAAAAATGTTTTGAGTTGTAAGTATGAAGCAAGACATGTAGCATACAGATAGTGAACCGGGTCTTGAGGTTTTCTGCAATAAAACGTTTCTGTAACATGATTGCAGGAGTCTCCAGTGTCAGCACTTTGTATCAGTCAGAGGTAATGTTGTTCTTTTACGACAGCACAGTTTAAAGGGTGGAGGGCTTTGTGGTTTCTCAGTAACATGAAAGACTGCTTTCTTTTTTCTTTTTTCTTTTTTCCATCGTGTAGATTTCGTGAGAGAGAGAGAGCAGGGCTGGTGATGGAAAATCTATTTATAGCGGTTATCAAGGAAGTGGTAGTTTTAGGATCTACAACATTAAAGTGTATTTATTAATGCACAATAAACAGTGTTGTCATTACTATGATAAACACTTAAGGACCTGATCAATTTCACAATTGCAGTACTTTTTTTTGCTATAAGAGTACAGACTTTTGTTTGCTTTAAATAACAATTCCGATTAGAAGGTGATTCATCTCTGAAATAGATACCAGGGTATGACTACAACGTCTGCCTCTACCCAGTCATTTTAATGAGTTATATAAAAACCATATTTGTAGTACCATGAGTAACAATGAAAGACAAAGGTGTATATGCTGACATTATTTGTTGTTTTGGTTTGTCCACTTCAGATGCTCCTGTTTCACCGTCTCAGTGAAAACAGCTGGGTTAATCAAAATGCCAGCTAGACAAATAAAATCCATGTGCTCCATCCACAAAAAAAACAAGAAAAAGAAATTGTAACTGGTTTGGAAATCAGAGCTTGGTTATGATTTGCAAAGTCTTCTCAGCAGCACTTTTCAGCATGAACATGTTGTTGCAGAGTAGCTTAACTGGTTATTACTTTGTCTTAGCAGAGCAGCTGCAAAAGATCATTTGATAAGCATGCTGCACTCCTTACAGTCGAAATGAGTGTGTCACCCTGCTATTTCGTTACTTTGTTCTGCTGGATAGCAGGACTCCGACTACATGAAACTGGCAGCATGAGCAATAAATGGCGATGATGTTGAAATGTGTTTGAGTTGTTGAAACTGTCAGCCGTCTAGCGAAGATAACTTAAGACTTAATTTAGAACTTTTAACATTAAGCTGCATAAATGCAGTAAGACACAAATGAATTCTTTTTTGAAGCTATTTAGATATTTGAGATTTTAGATCTCTCAAGCTATTTTGAGACGCATTGTTATTAACATGAGAAAAGTTACCATTAGAACGGTTAAATATAGTTCTGGGTTAAAGTGGCTTGTGCGCATTTTGTGCATCTCCCATGTCGATCTGAATATTCTGCAGATCAAGCAGTTAGATTCACATGACTATAAATTGCCATAGCCTCATCGTATAGTCTGCTTATTTGTTTGTGGGTCAAGAGATTACGTACACTCGTCCAAAGTACAGTATGGACCATGAATGTAAGTGAATAATGCAGAGAGTGTTTGGGTTGTGTGTCTCCAGGGGTGTGTTCCAGTCTCTGGTTCAAAAGCACTTTCCGTTAGAGAAACCGAAGAGAGAAAAGAATGTTGCAAATAAAAGAAAACGTGAGTAACTCTTTGGTCGTATGACTTGGTCGTACTCCCTTTTTTTTCACCACAAATTGTATATTACATTCTTACAATTTTGAGCATTTAACCTCAGTCTGTTTGTAGTATTTAGACATGCATGAAACGGGTATAAGGAATAAATGTATTTGGGTTTCTTGTAGGTAAACCAAGAGGTCGACCACCCAAATTTCTAAAAGGCTGTGTCGAGGTCGGTGAAGTTATAAAAATCAGCGATGGTTCAGATTCAGACTCTCAGGACATGGATAGTGACTCAAACTCGTCCCCTGAGTCACTGCAAGACAACGATGACGTCATCTTTGTTAACCACATCAATGGACCTACTGGTAGGTTGGGGTGGGGTTCCGTAGTTATCTAGAAATGTGGCTTTAGACTTCTGTAGGGGGAAAAAAACTTGTTCAAGCTTCAAGATGCATCTTAAAAAAAAGTCTCAAGCCATTTTTTGCCTCAAACTACTGTTTGGTGTAACAATTACCTGAGAGGGATTAAAGAGTGTAATGAGTACATTGACTACATTTCTATGCATATAAATCTTTCTTTCTTGTGCTCTGTGTTGCAGAATGTCTACATTATAGCTCTGGTGTACTTATTAAATCTGAGGTTAAATTTGAGTCTAGACTGCTAAATCACATGGGACAGATTCAGCTCTTCCTGTCTCTCTCTGCTAAAACTGTGTAGTCATTTTTTTTTTTTTGCCCTTAGCAAAACTGGAAGATATGAAGCAGCAGCTGTTGGGGAAGATAGCAGAGCTGGGCAAGGAGCTTCCTCTTAACACACTGGATGAACTGATTGATCAATTTGGAGGGCCAGAGGAAGTGTCTGAGGTGAGGGTTTGCATGACTTTAAAAAAAAAAAGACTAATTTTCAGAAGTGTGTGAGAGAATGTCTGCTTAAACCATAGTCGTGTGTGCAGATGACGGGTCGTAAGGGCAGAGTGGTGCGGAGGCCGGATGGGAGGGTGCAGTACGAATCACGTGCTGAGCAAGGATTCACCATAGACCACGTGAACATCAAAGAGAAGGAACGCTTTATGACTGGTGAAAAGGTAAAGACTCAGCTTGGCATGAAATCACTTCCTGTAGGATTATATACAAAATATGAGTTGGTGAGTAAACAATAAATAATAAACGTTTCTCTCTCTCTCTCTCCTTCAAAGCTGGTAGCGATCATCTCAGAGGCTGCAAGTTCAGGGATTTCTCTTCACGCGGATAAACGTGTGCAGAATAAACGAAGACGGGTGCACATGACGCTCGAGCTGCCCTGGAGTGCTGACCGCGCCATCCAGCAATTCGGTGAGTGTGGGGTGAAAAATTCTATTATGAGGAAAGACTCCCATGGTGAATGATAAGACGCCGGTTCTCTTTGAGCGTGCACAAGATGGTGTATTCTGTTCAGTGAAGGTGGAGTATGTCTGTTCCAACAGGTCGCACTCATCGCTCTAACCAGGTAACAGCTCCAGAATACATCTTCCTGATCTCCGAGTTAGCGGGAGAGAGACGCTTCGCTTCCATCGTGGCCAAGCGTCTGGAGAGTTTGGTAATCCCACACCCACCATAGTCGTAACTGTTTAGCGTGGTATACAGTATATTCACACAAATGCACATGCAGTGTATCATATGTCTACGAGAAGACTTCATGGATGTGTCTTTCTCATCAGGGGGCGTTGACACATGGTGATAGACGAGCCACCGAGTCCAGAGATCTGAGCAAATACAACTTCGACAACAAAGTAGGGGCGCACACATCATTTAAAGCTTAAAATGATTTGTTGTCTCTTGTGCGGTGAGAACTGTTTATAAGTTACACAAATAGCATTCAGATCAGCCTTGAAGCCTGATAGAGAAATCCATCATCTAGATACATTTAAGTTATGAATTTAAAATGGTACACATTACAGTCAGTAATGTGAAGTTACTTCACATCCCTGTTCTCCAAATGTTGTAACTTTTATAATATAATTTAACTATTTGCATGAGCAAAAATAATACAGCTTGGCCTTTAAGACTGTTGTTCAAATTGTCCTGAATATGCATAAATATTTTTTTTTTCTCTCACCACACAGTATGGCACAAAAGCTTTGGATAAGATCACTAAAGCCATCCAGGGTTACATTGAGAACAAAGTTCCGCCACCTAAAGCCTATCCAGGGGGTGAAGCAAGATTCTTTGCAGGTATAAACATTATACACTCTCTACAATGTATTTAAGTATTGTATATTACTTGTATCATGCATGCTTTTTCTGAATATTAGGCAGACCTTTAATTTTAAAGCTGCTCATAATGAATTACTTACTCATTAACTGATTATTCTTACACTCTGTGCGTGGCAGATATGAAGAAAGGGATGACAGACGTAGGTATTTTCTACAAGGAGCCACGCTTTGGCCTCAACGCAGAGAAAGGTAAATATCGACACCTCTGTGTTAACATTTTTATCGCCTGCCTAATTGTGTAGTTACAACAGACCATAATTCAAGTTGAGCTTTACTTAAAAAAAAATACATCTGTTTACACCAGAGTTGATATATTTTGACAAAAACATTTCAAATGTCATTTATTTTGAGTGAATAAACTATAATTGATGTATAGAGATTATACATGAATGTTTAACCACCGGTGGTAAAAATAGTGTAGTAAAACTTTCATTTGTTTGGGTGTGTTCCTCCGATTTAAAAAAAAATAAAAAATTTTGAGGTACAAAGTAGAATTTATTGCAGTACTTCAGTGCATCACTCCGGTGCATTCTAATGAGAGTCCTTCTTTCCTTCCTCATTTAGAAATTATAGTTCTCTCTTATAGGCAGCTCTGTGGATAAGGGCATTAAACATTTAAGAAGCCAGTGTCTGCGATTAACCGTTAATCAGTGTGTCCCCACTGGAGTTGAGTTCGTCTGCACTGCATATTTATTTGCCCAGGACGATGCTGTCAGAATTTCATCGAAAGGCTTTTAAGTCCAGCTTAATCATGAGTCCTTTTTCTTTTTTTTTTCTTCTCCCAACGATACTTTCTTCTTCAATAACCAAGACTGCAATATCACTAAATTCCTGAATCGGATTCTGGGCCTGGAGGTGCACCAGCAGAACTTTCTCTTCCAGTACTTCATCCAAAACTTTGAATACCTGATTGAGAAGGACAAAAAGGAAGGCAAATACGACATGGGTATACTCGGTAAGCAGATGATCCTATTCGCGCGCACAGTGGCTTATGTGTGTTCATTAAAATCTGTTTATTCTGAATGTGAGAGAATTTCAAACAGCTTGTCTTTTATTTATTAATTTTAAGTTGAACACCATGTACTCTAAATCAAATGTGTATCAATATATGAATCACCCATCTGTATTTATTTATTTATATTTTTTGCTTGTTTATCTTCTAGTTGAATTTGGGTTGGCTTACAGATTCAGAGCTATATTTTATATCTTGTGTTTGTGTGTGGCTTTCTTGATCAGTGTTTGGTCTGTGTTATTAGATCTGGCTCCAGGTAATGATGAGATTCATGAAGAGAAACAGGAAGTGTTTCTGACTCCTGGGAACCCCCAAGAAGGCCAGGTCATCCTTTACAAGGTACTCACATCCCATGTGTTTTTATTATTTCCTCTTTATTACCTAAAGACAATACCGGGGACTTTCTGTATTTAAACTGTTAGTCACTTATTGATGATGTTTTCAATTTTAAAGTAGTCACAATATTCAGTGTATAATATACAAAGTATTGTAATGCATTTATACAAAGTATAAAATGCAATATACACAGAATGCAGTATTGGATTGTGTGTGTGTGTGTGTGTTTCTCTACTCCGACTCATTCATTACAGTAAACGATACTACACTAAAAACTAAACAGAAACTAGAAGTGTTGCTAAATATAGTTTAAAAAGCAAATAGACACAATTTCTTTCCCTTTCCATTAATTTTCCATGCGGTATTAGTATTGATACAGTGAAACTGGCAGGACGTGCATGAGAGCATATCGTATGACGTTTAAAGAGTGGGGGGTAGAGCTGCTTATTTTTATTCAACGACTGATACTAAAATATCTCAATAATCTGTAGAACTGAAATTACTAAAACTGAAACAAAAATATGTTTAAAAATAGAAACTGCTAGACGTTAGAAACCACACTAGAAACTAATACTAATTTGGATTTCACATGAAAGCTGTATTATTTTTTTTTAAAAATAATTTAAAAAATAATAAAACGCTACCGATGAATTACTTTAAGACGCACTAAAGTGTTTCCTCACAGGCCTGAAATATACTTGCGGTGGAAGATAGCGGAACGTGGCGGCACAAA
Source organism: Clarias batrachus (assembly GCA_003987875.1). Taxonomy (NCBI): domain Eukaryota; kingdom Metazoa; phylum Chordata; class Actinopteri; order Siluriformes; family Clariidae; genus Clarias; species Clarias batrachus. The sequence goes on from QMIH01000184.1 coordinate 124,372, forward strand.
AGTGGTCTATTACATACAACGTGCATTTTTACACTCTGTTTTGATTTATTTGATATTATCTTCACTTTTCGGAGATCCTACCTACAAACCCCCTCCCCTCTGTCTACCCATATTTGAAGAGTAAGAAGTTGTTTAAAAAAGTATTTTAGCCTTTTTGCATTACTCTGTTTTAATTAATATATATGGGTTAGAATTATGCAATACAGAGTGATGCATCCTTATTTTCAGCATAATCTGGGCAAAATGATTAAATGAGCTGAATATTATTTGATTTTACTTAATCAAACATGACCAAAAAACTAATTGGGTCAGAGCAAAAGAAATGGCACAGATGCTTAAGATCATATTTTTTAATGGTTGTTTTCGGTTCTTTCTATGACCATCAATTATAACGTGCATTTTGTGAGTTGTACCTTTTAGCAGTAAAATTTATGCATTTATAAAAGTAATATAACCTTGGTTCCTCATGATGTATATCAGAAAACCTGAATGCAGTTTGATGTCTGAAGCCTACCTAGTCGACACACACCTTCAGGACTTAAGCATGTGTGTTTGATTTTAAAAAAAAGAAAAAAAGAAAAAAAAACATTGACTCAACATTTGTTGCTACACAGATTCAGCCCGATTGAGTGTTCCTGTATTTTTTTATTTTTTTTTTGTTCACCGTGCAAAACGACAAGCATGCACAACTGTCAGTACACCCTTGTTGTTTTTAATTATTTATTTGGATGCTGGCATCCGCTGCGATTACTGCCTCCCAGTACACCGAATAGCAAAATAGACCGGTACAGGAGCGGTAGAGCGGGAGGGAACTGTCCCTCGATCGTTGATGGCATCTTTCTCCCACGCAGATGTTTAAAAAAGGGTGGGCATATGTACTGTACTTTGGCCCGTCCAATTACACTCAATTCAGTTCAATTTCATTTGTGTATGCTTGTAACGGTCATTGTCGCAAAGCAGCTTTACACAGTCAAAGGAAATAATGGACGTTTAAATGAAATGTGAAACACTGCACTATACACAAGGTGCATCATAATAGTGTATAATATTGTGATAATCGTAGATGTTCTGAACAATCTGTAATATAAGTTAATGCGGTGACAAAAAAGTGGTAAAACAGCAACAAGGTTTTAGGGGATATTTACTGAGTGCAGACTTTTGACTGCTAGTGTGTAAAGAAACTGAAGTGCTTTTGCCGCTCTGTTTTTAGATCAGTGTGGATCGGGGGATGCCGTGGGTTGAGGCCTGTAGCAAAGCGGAGACCCTGACTGGAGAAAATGAGGGCTTCTACCTTTCACACAAGGTATTTAGAACAATCAGTCATCAATAATAAGTAATCATTGCTGTTTTATGCTGTTTTTGTGTTGGAGGCTTGTAGAGTTGTTCATCTTGTTGATGATGGTCATTTTGTCTCCAGCTGCGTGGAAGCCAGCCGTGTGTGTTGCTGGCAGAACAAGGCCGAGGTCATAATCTCATTGTCTACAAGCCCAACATCGGCAAGCAGGCCCACCCTGAGAACCTGGATAACCTGCTACAGCGGTACCGCAAGGTCAGGAGTGAGCCAGGGGCGCAACACAACTCGCACCGTTATTCGCTCATTAGTGTCCTGGGAGATGTCATTAAAGTTAAATACTCATAACAGTTTGACAAACAGAAAATGTTTTTTTTTTTTTTTTTAATGGAACCTTATAAATCTCATGTATGATACTTCATAAGCGTTATTAACGACACTGTAAACCTAGAATGCTCTTCAGATCACTGTTGCACAGTGACACCTAGTGGATGTCAGGAGGTATGTCATCGTTTCTGTATTTTTTTTTTTTTATATATATATAAATATATATTTTGTTTATGCTGTAGGTGACACCGGAAGAAGCCAAAGACTGCTGGGAGAATCAGTTTGTATTCTCATTCCAGAAGTGCAGCCATGCCAACTGGTGAGTAACAAAACAGTAATAAGGTTGTTTTTGTATTAACCATTTATAAAAAGAAGGGAAAGGTTATGAATATCAGTGTGAAATCGGCTATAAGCAGGTGACTAGGTAGGATTGATAGATGGTGTGTGTCCGTCCCTCCCAGTGATTACTTTTTTTTTTTACTTTTTGTTGTTTTGTAATGAGATTATTATATTATTGATATTCACACACTCCTCTTTTTTTTAAAACAGTCAAATAAAACAAATTGTACTTTATTTAGATTTTTATATTTCTTTTTTCTTTACTTATTAAGTTTAGAATTACCTAAAGGAAGAAAAATTGCTTGATGGGTCTGCAACACTACAGTAGAATTTCCCATCACAACACACATGCACACACATGATGGTTGTGTCTTATGTCCTCTGTTTATTATCAGCAAAGAGAGCATATTTAATCCTTAGGTCAGACACCCCTTGTACATCCCTTACATCAAAAGAACAAAAGTCATTAACTCAACTCAACTCATCTTTGTATAGCACTTTAAAAAAACAAGAATGCCTCAAAGTGCTTCACATAAATAATAAAATAATATAGTAATATTATAAAATAAAATAAGGAACGAAGTTAAGAAATTAAAAATAATAATAAAAAAAATTTAAATTAAAAAACATTTAACATTTATTCAACATTTATTCAAGGGGAATAGGGTATTACTATATAAGGAATGATGACGAGCAATGAGGAGGTTAAAGAGTGATGAGGTTAACATTGGTTTGTTTTATGAAGACATTTGTCGTAAACTCTGCACTGATGGTTCCAACTATGTATCCAGGTGCTGTGTTTTTACGTCCCTCGTTTGTTTATTTATTTCTGTTTGTCATCAATTTCTGATGTATTGAGTCATCATGTGTATGTGTGTTGTTTTTTATAGGAAAGGTAAGTGTAAGCAGGTGGAGCAGGGTCAGGAGTGCTGGCTTGGCATGCGTCTGCGACAGTACCACATGCTGTGTGGAGCTTTGCTGAGAGTGTGGAAGCGTGTCGCAGATGTCGTCTCTGATATAACCAACTCCAGCATCCTGCAGATTGTGCGCCTCAAAACCAAGCAGAATAGCAAGCAAGTTGGTGAGTGTGACAGTTTGTACATGTGCACTGGAATGCCACTGGAATGTTGTTGTTGTTGTTGTCAGTTGAGATTGTTGTTCTGTGCTGATGTTATGTTAAATATACTCCTTCAGGTATAAAGATACCAGAGAACTGTGTGGAGCGAGTGCGCAGTGAACTCTCTCAGATGGACGCCGAGGTGAAGCGAGCTCGGCAGCAGAAGGAGCAGCAGGTGCGGGAGCAGCGTGCGCAGCAGTATCAACATCGCCTCCGCCAGGAGTTCCTCAAGTTGCAGGAGCAGCAGCAGCAACAGCAGAAACTCCTCTCCAGCCACAAGGCCTTCAGTCACCATGCTATGCATCAGTCAAGCCCGCAAACGTTCCTAGGCCTGCGGCCTGGCCAGGCTGTCCTGCACAAGAGCCAGGCTGTGGACGAGGTGCTGGACCTCACAAACAGCCCCTGTCCCTCCCCGGAGCACAAACCACCTCGTTTAAACGGAGAACCGAGCCTGAACGGTGTCGCTGCGCTGAACGGTCTCTTCGGCGTGCGGAGAGGAACAGGGGAAGGAGGGATCCCTGAGACGTTTCACCTGGAAGAGCTAATCTCGCAGGAGCAGCAAAGGGGGCGACCACCCTTACAGCACAACGTGGCCCGTAACGGCGCAAACCCGCTGCAAACCATCCACCCGCGGAAGCAGCACACGGTGAGCATGCTGCAGCAACACAGGGCGAACTCGGGACATTTGCTCACACCCCAGCAGAGCACCGTTCAGTTCAACTCGCAGCTGCCGAGACACAATGGGAGCAAACCAGACATTAACACGCTAACCAGTCAAGGCATGGGCGTGCAGCAGTTTCAGCAGATTGTGAACTCCATGTCACGACCACCTAGATCGCTTCAACATCCTCCTCCTCCTCCTCCTCTACAGCAGGACGGTCATCAGCACTCGCTGATGCGCGCACACGCACACAGTTTGCATACAGCACGGGAAAATCATATCAAAATGCCAGTCTACGAATCTCCACCACTTTCACTAAAACTCAGTCAGCAGTCTCAGCAAGGGTCACTCGGCGGTCAGTCCGTCACAGAAAACCCCGCGACTCCACAGGACGACTTCGGTTTCAACCTTGACATGCTCCATTCTCAGTACTCGTTATCCTCGCAAGCCCCGCCTTCCCCCTCATTTTCCTCGTCCTCTCCTGGGACGTCGTCGCATTTCTCTTCAGACCCCCAGTCGTCTTCGCTCTCAGACTCGATCTCCCCTTCCTCCCTGTTCGCGGCGTCGTCCGAGCGACTGACTCTTCCACTACCCAACGGCCACTGCAGCATGGATGCCCAGGATGCCCACAAGGCCCTCGACCGACTGGCTCACGGGGGTTCCACAGATCGCCCGTACTCAGTCATTCAGTTTAATTCTTTGGACTGGGACGCCACCTAGTGGTCACTAACACCTGCGAGCTTATTATCACCACTGTACTTGTACATGGCAGGACTGTCTTTTTTTTTTTCTCTCTTTTTTTTTCTCAGCATGTCTGTCTGAGGTATTTTTGTCATAGGTGTTTTTTTTTGTTTTGTTTTTTTTCCCCCCAGTTTCTCTCTCCACAGATCATTCATCTGGCTATAGTTAAGTTCTTTACAAGTGTTTTCATCAGCAGTGTTTTTTGTTTAGTTTTCTTCCTTCACTGACATTAAGAGCGCTTGCTTGACATTGATTTTTGTATGGCTTGTCTTTACGTGAGGTTGCCACGATGCTAATATAGAGACCGAGCGCTACATATGGGTCATCAGAGGGAAAAATCACGCTGCTCCTGTAGGAGGAGGGGAAACGGTCTTTGACATTAAAAGGGAATGAATGGGAAACGGTGTTGGCATAAAATGTCAATACAAGGGAATCTTCTGCTTCAATAATGAAATGGCAGATATATAGGGAAGTTAAACCTGTTTGGACTCCCTAAATATTTCTTTATCCAATTGTCGAAAAATGACCCTACTTATTTCCAAGTGTGGAAAATGACCGTACCATTACCTGATTGAATTACCAGGTAGTCCAAGTTAGTCAATGCTAACTAGTCAACATTGAGATCAAAGTGCTCAAGGCTTGAGCCTAACTGACAGATTATTAGCCCAGCTGTTTCCATTATCCTCCTGATTCTGTAGCAGTCTTAAACAAAGACCATTAATTCAGTAATATGTATATATATATATATTTTTTTTAATGAGTTCTGTAAAAGCTCAGGATTAGTTCATCGGGATTAGTTACCTTATTTCCCATGTGTTCCACTACACAACAGCGTTTTGGCACATTTGTGATTTAACGTTTTAAGACAATAAAGAGAACTGTGCCAGGGCTCCAGATAAACATAAATCTTTAGAAGGAGCCTTTGGCATATTTTTAAACCCAAAATATTTAAGAGCCAAGAGATTTTTTTTAGGAGCGCGCTGGAAAACTCTGCTGCAAGGCAGACACAGCAGAGGCGAGAGTCTAGAACAGGATTAAAGATCTTCATTCTTGTTTCGGGGGATCTGTCTGGATAAAACTAGTTGCAAAATAAAAAATATTAGGCGCATTGCCATCTGAAGCCCTGTGTGCAGTGAAGATCAATAAAAAGTGCAGCATTGTTTTTCCCCCTCCTGTGGTGCGCGCGTGCCCCAAACCCGCTCTGTCTCTTGAGTGGATTTTAATCAACATGCCTCAGATGGTCATTTTCCCATTTCAGAGAAAAACAACCTGCTTACTTGTATTTATTTTATTTGTTTTAAGCGGTACACTAGTTCATATTTCTATGAACGTCATTTCTGAATTACGGCTTAATCATCTCAAAGCATTAACTAAAAATATTTATCACTATAGCTCTCGCTGCTTATGAACGATGCAGATTTCTCATTAATAGTTTCTTGTTACTGACCAAATGCAAGCGTCATCACTTAAATGCTGATCCGAAGGACTACCGACGTCCTGGAACACCCTCATTAGTGCACCTTCAAATACACGATGTATATTTATTTATTCGGTCCTTTGGGCTTCTGTCACACCTACTCCTGCTTCCTGTTGAAAAATGTAATCAGATCTGGAAGAAAATGCCTTTAGCTCAGTCAGTGCCTTTGTGTCATTAAGATGCAGTTAACAATTGTGTGTGTGTGTTTGTGTGTGTGTGATCATGTATGTATGTGTGTGTTCCATAAAAACAGATTAAATGCATATTATTTATTATGATCATCATCATCTTGCTCCCTCTACGAATACATCTGCTCTACTTCACTAGAGGGGCTCACTGACTTAAAAATTTGTAATACTGCTGTTTTACATATTGACCCCTTGACTTTTTCTTCCCATAATTCCATGGGCCTGAGCCTGAGTAGAGGGACAGAATGGCTGGAAAAATCTAGGGTATGAAAATAAAGCTAACAAAACATCATCCCTAGATTAATGAAGTACTTCATTCGCTTTACTGCTTGTTTTGTACTTTTCTCAGGTATAGTGTAAACTTGTTACTGTCCAGACCAATTATTATTTAACTAAAATAACTAAAGGACCTTTTCTTTTTCTTTCTTTTCCTTGGGGTCGAACACCAAATTATGTATTAGGCAACTCAATTATCTTCTGAGCTTTTTTTTTTTTTCTTGAACCAATCGCGTTATTAAAGACTTTCGACAGTTAAACTACTGGACCTCATGCTAACCTCAGCCTCCTTCCTGAGGGAGCAAAACATTTAGCAATAAAGATAAATTCGCCCCTTGAACAAGTCTAAAAAAGAGCCTGAAGCTTGATTAGGATTCTTATTAGGCTCTTGTTTCTTTTTAATATTTTTCAGATGTATCAGATGACTATTATATTTAAAAAATGAAAAGAAAAAAAAAAGAGAGAAGATTACTAAGGATACGTTTCTTATGAGGTCAAGATATTCTTGTATAGGTGGAATGGAAGCAATTTGTTGTCTTTGGTGTCGTTACTGTTGTTCTTGATGTTTGTATTCTTGTTATAATGACTATAATTATTGTTATTTATATCCTTGGGACATTTTAGTGGTGGATATAACCTTGTTGAGTAGTTTAACACTTTTTAAACGTCTCGTTCGGGTCTTCATTTGTCCGTGTATTCTCTATTTACAAAAGATAAAAGAAAAAGATGGAAAAAAAAAGAACGGTCAAAGCTTATTTTAATTCCCCACCAAATCTGTTGCACTGCCTTGCACCCCGTCCTTCATCGCTGTGTCATTTATGTCTCAGCCATCTTTCGCACTAAACGTAAAAAAAAAAAAAAAAAAAAACTCTCTTCATCAGGCTTTAGCCATTGATCCCAGTCACACCAAAGTCTCCTGCTTGGTCTTGTGTATTCTCAGGAAAAGTTAGGGAATCTTTTTGAGCGATGCACACAGCAGTGAAATACTGTGCTGCATTTCTAACTACTGTATTTCTTAGACTTGAGCTTTTCAATATTTCAAAAGAGGAAAAAAAAATATTTACCAGATTATAGAATGGATTTTCTGATATCCCGGATACTAATTCATAACCCCATCCAAAAGGAAAAAGATCCACCATTGATTGGAGAGTTGGTTTCTCTTTTCTTTTTCTCTTTTTTTTTGCCATCACTGTCCTGTTTACTGTGCGTTATTGTAAATGACTGTTTTTGACGTGTCTCTAGTCTGAGATCCTCGCCCACTGTGTAAGAGATGAGATTGCTCCGTTGTCCGATTTCTATTCTCTTTCTCTACCCAAACTTTTATATCCTGTCTATAAAGTGTAAAAGAAATCATGAAATGAAACACTTTCATAACTAAATACATTTATTAAAAGTGCTACTGATTGTATGTATTATTATTATTATTATTATTGTTATTTCCAGTTAAAATTTATTTTAAGCACTTTTACCTTGGGCTTCTGTATTTTATCTGAATATTTATGATTTTAGTTGGAAATGTAAATATTGTAAACAACTGTGCCTTTTGATTCATTCTGAACGTTTTCTACAACATAACAGAAGGATATATTGTACTGCAATATTAATTTTTGTTAACAAACAAAATAAAAGTTTAAAGAGTTTGTTGAAATCATGCCTCAACTACCGCATCTTTTTGTTCGATCGTTATTTCTTTCTTTATGTGCAACATTAAAGATGGCTATAAACTGATTTACAAATAGAGAAAAATTTTGTTAAAAATGTATGAGTGTAAGAATATAATCATCCAAGCTGTTTATGGGTTTGGTGTCATTCTGGGTTTTTTTTCCCCCTCCCACAACACCATATTGTCTAATTCTAATTACAGTGTAATTAGAGTTTTCAATGATTTCAATGAGTTTTTGTGATAAATTATACTGTCATATTATCTGTAATGTTAATAATTTGTTCACTAAACAGATTATTATAGGTTGAACACTATTAATAAAAGTAGAATGTAGACCGAAGATCATATGCAGTTGTTTGCATACAAACAAAATGGAAGGCAACAATAAAGAATAACACGTATTCATGCTGCTATAGGAACAACGAACAATGAGCCTGACATGTACAATGTACACCACAGCAGTTTGCCAACACTAACCTTGTTCTTTGAGTAAAAGATAGATTCAGCTTCAGGATTTTTGACCCTCTAATAATTCTTCGGGTGCAGGGGTAACCCAGTGATTAAAGTGTTGGCCTGCTGATCAGGATCAATCCTGGGTTCGAGCTGCCATTGTTGGACCCTGAGTAAAGTTCTTCACTCCCAAATGTTGAGATACAAACAAACACAACCCTCTAAACAACTGCCTCAGAAAGGTGGAGAGTATCCGTCGCTGGATAGTGCATGGACACACCCAATCCCCCCTATCCTAAAATCTTTTCTTGTACATGAAACAAACACCATAAACTGTTATAAAGGTACAGTGGAACCTCGGATTGCGAGTAACTCGGTTTACGAGTGTTCCGCAAGACGAGCAAAGATTTTTAATAAATTCTGACTTGAAAAATGAGCATGTCTTGGTTTACGAGTGCCGAGTTTTTTGACACCGACACACACACCTCTTGCCTTTACATCCCCCCTCCCAGGCTTCACACAGACACACACATTTTGCTCTACACAGAAACTCTGCTCTGTCGCGATTCTTTTCAAAGGTAAGGTGCTGGTTCGTTTGTTTGTTTATTTTTTTACTTTACAGCAGTGATTCCGTTAGTCTGCGCTCACGCGAGTGTCATAGACATTTCTTTTTTTTGTTTCTGTTGTGTGTGTGATGTGAAACGTAAAAAGTGAGGTGGGGGGAGGGAGGAGGAGTTTTACTGTGTAAAACGAGGCGAGGGAAGGGGCTAATTCCACACACACACACACACACACAAATACACAGCGCCTGCGCGCACAAACAGAAATACTTATCTGTTGGGATTTATTTTAACTTTTTTTAAAGGTAAAGTGTAAATTTTTACTTTATATATTGTATTAATTATTTTTCTGTATTTTTTTTGGGCTGTGGAATGAATTATTTGAGTTTATATGAGTTTATTTTTTATGGGAAGATTTGATTTTGTTTACGAGTGTTTTGGAAAATGAGCCCACTTCCGGAACGAATTATGCTCGTAATCCAAGGTTCCAATGTACTACGGAGACATATTAAAGTTATATTTTGTCAGCACTGCAGGAATTCAGAAGAATTGCCTCCATGTTTAGCTACGGCCGGACACATATCCTTTCGCTACTGGCAGATACTAAATAAACAAAAAAATTTAAAAAATGTTGATAATAAATGGTGTTTGCAGAACTGTGATATAAAAGCAATATCATACTCGGAGGTTGTGCTGTTGTGCTGAATATCTCCTGCCTACAGCTGCATCACAGCCGTGCTGATATTCAGTACAACAGTACTCCCTCTGTGTGTTATTGCTTCAAAAAAAAGCTTAATATGTCTTTAAGTACAACATGCCATACATTTTCTTTGTTGGTTCCCATTTTCCCGCTTCTTCCCAACATCTTTTTGTCTCTCAAATCAATAATTTAAAAAAAGCCTGTCAATTTACGAGCGTTTCACCCTGAGAACTTCTTTGTGTTTGAAAGCTTTACAGCTTTCCTTCTGCCAGTTAGACTGTTAGTGCTGACTCTAGTGCTGACACTGGAGATCCTTCCAGAAACCAGAAATAAATCTCTACTTTACTGAAATAAAGATCTGTCTATGATAGACATCTCTGTACAGTAGTTACTACTCACTCACTCACTCACTCACTCAAGTGTAAACTCCATGCAGACAGATACCGAGGCGGGAATCGAACCTGGAGGTGCAAGACGACAGTGCTAACCGCTAAGCCAACATGCAGCAACAAATTTACATTACATTTACATTCACAGCATTTCTTATCCAGAGTGACTTAACCAATGAATTACCCTTCCCCATCATTTCTATAATGAATTTTTCTAGAAATGATAAAAGATTCAAATTAAACCTGTCAAACATCTTAATGACAGATATAGAAAATGAGCATCTGTTGACCAATCAGATTTAAGAATTTAACAGCTCACATATATACTTATAAAGCAGTGTATGTTTTTTCATTAATCACAGTGACAGTGTATGCACATTTTTTACTGAGAATAAATACTTTGAGGATACAGGCATCATTTACTCGCTCACTCAACATTGTCTATACCGCTTAATCCTGTACATGGGGTTTCGTGCGGCCTGGAGCCTATCCCAGGAGACTTAGGGCACGAGGCAGGGTACACACTCTACAGACAATTTGGGAACGCCAGTTAGTATAATAAGCGGGATGAAACTGGAGTACCCTGAGGAAACCCACCAAGAACAGGGGGAACATGCAAACTCCATGCACACAGATCCTGAGACGGAAATCGAACCCTCGACCATGGAAGTGTGAGGTGACAGTGATAACCACTAAGCCACAGTGCGTTACAAAAATTTACATTACATTTACATCTCATTATACATCTGAGCAGTAGAAGGTTCAGGGCCTTGCTCAAGGGCCCAACAGGGGAACCTGAGTTGAACTTTGGACCTTTCAAAACATAGTCCAATGCTTTAGAAATCATAAATTGTTCATATTTAGAATGAGGGACTAAATATAAACCTATTAAACATCTAAATGACAGATATAGAAAATGAGCACCTGCTGACTAATCAGATTTAAGAATTCAACAGCTCTGTGGTATAAAGAAATTCCATTTATGGTTAGTATGTGTGAGAGTGAGGGAGAGAGGTGTGTGTGTGTGTGTGTGTGTGTGTGTGTGTGTGTGTGTGTGTGTGTGTGTGTGTGTGTGTGTGTGTGTGTCAGTCTGTGTGTGACGAATAAATGTGTTTGTGGATGTTTGTGTGTGTGGTGTGTGAGTCTGTGTGTTAACATTAGTGATGTGTGTGTTAGTATGTGTGAGACATGTGACTAGTGTGTGTGTGTGTGTGTGTTTCTGCGTGAGGGCGTGTGAGACAGAGATGTGAGTGTGTGAGTGATATAATTTGTGATATGTGATATACTATAGATGAGTATGAGTGTTTCTATATATGTGCGTGTGTGCGTCTGTGTGAGTGTGAGAGTATTAACATTTGTAATGTGTGTGTGAAATGTGTGTGTGTGTGTGTGTGTGTGTGTGTGTGTGTGTGTGTGTGTGTGTGTGAGTGTTAACATTTATAATGTGTGTGTATGTATGTGTGCATGGGTGTGATGTATGAATGTGTTTGTGTGTGGGTATGTGTGTGTGTGTGTGTGTGTGTGTGTGTGTGAGCGTTAACATTTGTGATGTGTATGTGCGTTAAATAGGCTGCAAATGCTTGAAAGTAAACATCAAACTATGTTGTTACTCAATGTGTGTGTGTGAGAGATGTGTGTGTGCGTGTTAACATTTGTAGTGTGTGTGTGTGTGTGTGTGTGTTAATATTTGTGACGTGTACGTGTTTGCAATAGACTGCAGATGCTGGAAAGCAAGTGTGACACTGTGATGTCACTGAAGGTGTAACTCAATATAATGGCACAACGTTTTGAATCATTTTTGGTGTAAGATTAAGACATTATCACGTTTGAGATATCAAAAATCCCTCCACAATTTTGCATCTGCAGTGTCTTTAGATCACATCGGCCCAGTTTGGTAGTGATGATATTAATTCCCTAGGAGGAGTATATCAAAATCCATCGTGTATGTGTTTTTTTTGCAAACGACCCAAATTAACCGGCCTCCTGTTGAGTTGAGCCCAGGACATGCAGTGTGAAAGTTGTTCGGCTAAATGAGCTCTAAATGTGTACCGGGTTTCGTGTGCCTACGTGAAAGTGTGTATGAGATTCCAACCTGTCTGCCAAGTTTCACGAGTTTTTGAGCATGTTAAGACCCTCGAAAAGTCCAAAAGGTTGGAAATAAATAAATAATAATAACCCCTAGTGCTTGGACCCTAATAATCCTTAGGAAAACAAGAGGGTCCTGCGCACCTATAGTGCTTGGGCCCTAATAATAATAATAATTACAGTAACAGTGCCATCTAAATTTTTTTTTTAATAGTATTTATGGAAAAAAATGTGTTTTGAAATGTTTGCTCTTTTTCCATGGGGGGGTGTAAACTTTTGCACTGTATTCCTCCTGACCAAAAAAAAAAAAGACGTTGGGGAGGAACAGAGACAGAGAGACAGAAATTTGCATGAAGGAAGCAGTAGATGACAGCACACACACACACACACACACACACAGAGGAAAAGACTTGCGAGACGCGCGACATGCACGCGCAACTGTCAAACGCGCGCGCCTGAGTTCCTGAGAGAAACGCCGTTTATTGTGTGTCTGTGTGTGGGTGTGTGTGTGAGAGAGAGTGTATGTGGATGTGTTTGTGTAAAACAACTCCACACGGTTAGTTCGGTTAAAACGGTAACGGTTTTAACCGAACGGGTTTTTGGAAATGTTTTCTCGGAAGAGGAAGGAGCTGGTTAAAACGCCTTCGGTCTCAAAGAGGACTCAGCCAGGAAGTCCTGGAGTTCAGTGCACCTCGGTGAGCTCTCTCTCTCTCTCTCTAACACACACACACACACACACACACACACTGTAACCTGCTCTCACATCTTCACACTACTGAACACTAATACGCATGAAACGACATAAGAGTCGAATATGTTTGAAACAACACACTCACACACTCACACACCCCTTCCAGAGCTAGCTTCCTACTGTCATTACCCCGAGTTTAGGTTTACTCTTAACACATAATAATCCTTACACATTTATTCATTCGTTTGTTTGTTTGTTTACTTATTTGTTTGTGAGTTTTTTTTTGTCGTTCGCAAGACCAACAGCAAATAATCCGTTATTTTTTTCTTATAAGGCGGAGCCTACAGTTTGCGCGTGAGCTCTCAACCAATCAGAATCGCGCAGCCCTTGAGTGCGGCATTCTGATTGGTCAGCACAACATAGCGCACACATATACTGTACATACAGGTGAAGAGGTGTGCAGGAAGTTAAAGTTGCAATAGTCTTTAAAATGTTTTTTTTTTTTTTTTAACATTTCCTCAAAACGTAAAGCCTGATATAACCTGAAAAAAAGATGATGAAATTTCATTAAAAATTGCAGTTTTAGAAAAACATATACCCAGAATGAATGAATGATTGGTTGTGAACAATAGCCTGCAGATGCTGGAAGTTAAGCGTTAGACAAAGGAAATGTTGTGGAAATGTTAATTTGGCCACATTACAAAAGTTTAAATTACTTCGATGAAATGACATCGGACCGACGTGGCCTCCATGACGTTCAGATGATATTAAACAACTGAGAGGAACGTAATTTTACAGTTTTTTTTCTTTTTTGTCCTACATCCAAGGTTAATATATTAAGAAACTTTAGAAAGTTTACACGGTACGTGTGGCGGTGATACGGTAGCGTAGTGGCACCAGACCTGAGGTTCAAATCCTGCCTCAGGTCTGTGTGCATGGAGTTGGCATGTTCTCCCTGAGCTTTATGGGTTTCCTCCGCGTCCTCTGGTTTCCTCCCACAATCCAAACACCTGCAGGTTAGGTTAATTGCCATTCTCAAATAGTGTGCTAGTGGTGTGTATGCATGTGTGTGTGTGTGTGTGTGTGTGTGAGTGTGTGTGTACCTCATCTTGTGCCCAAAGTCTCCTGAGGATTAGGCCTCTGTGACCCTGTATACAGGTTAAGCAGTATAGAAGATGAATGAATGAAATTGCATGGAATGTGAGAGTGCCTATGTGCCCTGCAGTGGATTGGCGCCCTGTCAAGGTGTAACCCGTCTAGTGCACTGATTTCCCTAGAATAGGGAACTGATTTGCCCCGTGTCCATTTACAGCATAGAGTGTGAGTGAGTTTACACGTGGACAGGAAAAATTATGTTTTTGTTTTATAAGAGCTCATAACACATGTTCTGTATCTCTTATTTTTGACATTAGAGTGTTGCATACTTGGTTATAGCGTTTTTTTCAGGCTTCTGATTCACCAGTGGTTTGGCATTGCATATTCAGATGGACAAACGGTTTTAAAATACGCTTGTGCCTCGAATATGAGGCTAGTAAATGCACATATAAAGTGTTCTATAATTTTTTTCCTACCCTTCCATAGTTTCCTGCCAGCAGCATAAAACTTATAGTTATATCAGTTTGGGATAGTTTCTCCATATCTCCTACTTGTAATTTTGTGTGTAGTTGAGGTAGCATGCCCTTTACGTACCAGTAGCAGTTTGTGACACGGTTTTTTAACATTATCTGAAAAGAATTTCTATCGCTTTAGCACCAGTAGCACTTTCTGACACATCGATTTAACGTTATCGGCCAAGCCACTAGTCAACTTTTAAATAAATCTAGCAAAATAAAAAACAACTTTCATTACTAAACTTGAACATACAAGTCGCTTGGAGGAGTAGCATGGATTCATGGACGGGACACTAAAGCAGCATGACGTATTTATGGTCTGCGCATGTGGGTAGAAAAGAGACTGATGGGAATGATGAATTTATAGAACAATGACTTTGTCAAACTCCTCCAAGTCAAAAAAAAAAAAAAAAAACAACTGCAATTTTCAAGTAGCTAAATCAGGAAGCAGCGAAAAGAAAGAAAAAAGTAGCAGTCATGTACAGGTTTGTGCTGCTAAATATTCGAGATTCATTCTGTGAAAGCGGACCTTGTGCAATTTGGGCGTTGTGCAGCATCACCGTTAGAGTCTGTGATTTTTTTCATAAATTATTAATTGGGAGGATTAAGGGGATTAGGAGGATTCGGAATAAATATGGAGTATGCATGAACAAACCGTAAGAAGAACCAAACCCAAAACACTCAGACACTCTAGATCACAGGTGTCGTATAACCTGGAGTCACTTTTATCACCTGCATCCAATAGTGTATTAGAACTTTTAGCATGTTAATATTAACCTGTTAGATGTTGACCAAACAGAATTAATATCCGTGCACTTATTATAATATGTGATCATGATCATTGCCATTCATTACATAGCCATTACCGCATGATATTCTTTTAACTTATCCATCCATGCATTTTTTTTACTCTTCATTTTCTAAAGATAAAAATAATATCCATTTAATTCTTTTAACCTATTATTCCATCTCATTCCATTCATTCCTTCTCTCTCTCTCTCTCTCTGTGTCTCTCTCTCTCTCTGTGTTTTCATTCCGCCCCGATGTGTAAATCCAGCTGTCGGTCCTTCAGGAGCAGCCTCTGAAAGACACTATCGATGGTGTGTCCACGCTGACAGTGCCAGATCTGCCAGGTCTGTCCTCATGTCCCAGCACTCCCTCCGCTGTCCACGGTAAGCTCGTAGCATCGCCCACGGCTAACCTGAAGCGCTCTACCGGACTTAGCCGACATGCCAGCGCAGCAGGGTTTCCTTTCCAGACCGCCGGAACCTGGGGCTTCCAACGGAACCAAGCGAAGGGCTGCGAGAGCACCGACGGGACGACCATCGACGTAGAGGACATCCCGTCTTTACTGAGGGACGTGGCACGCTTCGCGGAGGCTGTGGAGAAGCTCAAGGATGTGGTGCTGTGCCAAGGTGCGTATTCGGGTTTCGAGTAGCTCTCGGCTTACAGATACAAACATTTTTACTCCCTAATCCTTATTATTTCATCATTATCTTATTAACTCACTTTGAAGAATAGTTCTGTGTTATACTAGACACAAACCACTCCAAACTCTTCCTCTTTTTTGTTTTTTAATGAATTTTCTAATTTTATATACTGTATGGGTGGCGTGTTTTTTGTTTACTTCGCCCCCTCGAGCCAGGATGACGTAAGCAGAAATCAGTTTTGAATGACAGGTTTATCCTTGGAGGATGTCCATTGTGTGGTCTTATCAGACAAACATATTCTAGCTCTAGTCTGTAGTCACTGACGCTTTGGCAATTAAGAAGGTTAAGACTGCTGAAATTCTGGACACGTTTTAAAAAACGTATATTTTTTTATTTGAACTTGGGTGCGTCCTCAGGAGCTCAAATCACAAGCTCATGCAAACACGCACGTTGTTGTAAAAGTTCCTCAGCCATAATTCTTTGTAAGAATGACCATGTGCTTTCAGATGTGGCTCTTTTTTTTCTCACTGTATCCATGGTGATAAAGAGGAAGGAAAGAAATTGTGCGTCAAATGTTTTTCTTGCGAGATTATAACACGTCTGCTAGCCTGGACTGCCCTCTCTCTCTCTTTCCCAAGCTTAGGAGTCTCTTTAGAGTAATAAAACCAGCAATAAGACTGAAATTCAATACGTCTAAAATGATTTTAAAAAGTGGATCGTTAAGATCCTTTGTTGTAGATTATTTTTTAAGTGATCTGATTAAGCAGGATGGTACCACGGTGTACTGCGTTGTAGTTAATAAGGCAGATTATGGAGCTCATAAATATATGGTGCTCGATTAAGGACATGAAACATTCTGACAAGTCAGTAATTTGTCATGAATTATCTGGAGTTCCAGGAAAAAAAAATAAAAATAAAGAAAAAATTTCTGGTTGGCGTGTTGAAGGCCACGCAGCGTTCACTCATCGGCTCGTCAGACCTGACGCACTTCCTTTAAACGCTGCTATTTTCATCAACACTACTTCCTGTTTACATTCTGCTGCCAGGGCTGCCCGTAGAGACAGAGGCACACAGCATCATCATTTGGGACTCTTTGCAACTTAAATCCCCTGTGTAGGTTCCCCTCGAACCAAACCACACAGTCAGTGTGACTGAAAGCTGTAGAAAGGTAGTGACTGTGAGAAGGAATGAAAAGCAACAGTGAGGTAGAGGAAATAACAGACAGGAAAAAGCGAAGGATAACGACGTGGTCAGTGTCACAGGTTCATGGTTGCGTTGGGGGTTCCTGAGGAGATCAAGTGTCTGTTACAGCAATCGTAATCATATACTGTGGTCAGTAAGCGCTATCAGTCTGTCTTACCGCGAAAAGAAGACGGAAGGAAAAGCCCCCCAGACCCACAGTGGAGGCGGGTCGCTGAGGAAACGGGGCGAGTGGGCTCTGTGAAGGGTTCTGATTAATAGCAGGGTATTTTTACCTCAAACTTACCAGTAGATACATCTTTAAAAAAGGATAACGTACGTAACCAAGGAAAAAATCTAAAGATTGAAGTCAGTGATAATGGAAGAAATTAACAAAGAAAGAAAAGAAATGGAAAAAAAAAGAATTAGTGAGAAAGAAAGAAAAAGAGAAAGAAGTCATTGACAGTAAGAAAAGAATTGAAACTAAGTCAGTTACTAAGAACATTTATAATAAACTGAGATTCTATTGAATAGAAAGAAAGAACATTCATAAGAAAAATAAGGAAAGGAAAATACTTTCTTTGAAAAAGACTTAAGGAAGAAAGAAAGTAAATATACTAAATTAAAAAAAATACAAAAAAAGAAGCAGAAAAAGAAAATATTGCAGAAAAAGAATTAGCGACAAAAAGAAAAAGAGAAAGAAGTAATTGGCAAAAAGAAAAGGAATGAAACAGCCAGTTACTAAGAAAGAAAAAGTAAGAAAACAAACAAATAATTCATCAGTAATGAAGAAAGAAAAGAAATTTAAAGAAAAATGTAAGAAAAAGGAAAGAAATGTAATGAAGGAAATAAAGAAAGTCAGAATTGTCAGTAATAAAGAAAGAGTTTACAATTGAACTGATGTTGTATTAAACAGCAGTTTTTTCATAAAAAGCGACTCCACATGCTCAGACGTGAAACGGTGCTTCCTGTATGGTTTTATGAATACACAGTTCTGCTCATTTTGATAGAGATTGATAATTAATCTAAAATATAATTGGATGTGATGAAACAGAGACTGTAATAAACACTGTAATAAACACTGCAGTGCTTCATGTCTGTGGAGTGGGGTTGAGCCTCGTAGCCTTTAGCATGATGGTGTCGATGAAGTGATGAGGGAGGAGGTTCTCCTCGAGCTGCGGAGAGATAAGCTGTAATCTTACTGACAGTTACAACAGGAAATTCAGCGCACTTCTCTAGCTCGCTCTGGATATCACCTTCTGCTAAACGCTGCAAAGGGAAATTTCCTTCAACTTCATAACAGTAAACTTTTGTGTATCTACAGCACAAAAAAAAATCACATCCTACAGAGCAGCTCTGTGTGTACAAGTGTGAGTGTGGCTGAAAGAGAGAGACAGGGGCCATTAACTGGAAGATGAAGTAGGGCCACAGAGAGAGTGTGTGTGTGTGTGTGTGTGTGTGTGTGTGTGTGTGTGTGTGTGTCTGAGTGATTAATACCAGAGGCAGATGTAGATTAATTTAAAAGAGTACAAATTAGAGGCAAATGTGATTAACATTAGAGGCAGATATGAATTAATGTCAGAGGCAGATGTGGATTAATGCCAGAGGCAGATGTGGATTAAAATAGGCAGATGCGAATTAAAGTTAGAGGCTGATGTAGATTAATGGCAGAGCAGATGTAGCTTGATATCAGAAGCAGATATAGAATAATATCTATATATGAATGATGTCGGAGGCAAATGCGAATTAATATTAGAGGCAGATATGAATTAAAATAAGATGTAGATGTTTAATAATGAGTAATGAAAAGGCAGATGTTGATTAGTATGAGAGGCAGATATGGATTAGTATCAGAGGCAAATGAGGATTAATATCAGAGGCAACTGTGGATTAGTATCAGAGGCAGATTTGGATTCATATCAGAGGCAGATATGAATGAATGGCAGAGGCAGATGTGGATTAGTGTCAGAGGCAGATGTGGATAAGT
>QMIH01000184.1:154679-185495 GCA_003987875.1 Clarias batrachus
TATATATATATATAGTTCAGTTTTTGTGTAATGATTTGTGTATATTTTGTGTGTGTGAGAACAGTCGATGGAGAACCTGTGTGGGCTGCAAATGGGACAGGGTGTGGACGGAGTGAGCCGATACAACCATGAGGACTGCAGTGAGTATCGGATCGACTCCGCTCTCTCACACACACACACACACACACACACACACACACACACACACACACGCTCTCTCTGTAGCATACTTGTTCTTGTCGGTGTCTTCATCTTTGTGTTTGTGCGCTTGTGTGTCTCAGTGATGAGCCCCGAGCAGGTGGATATCCTCCTGCAGCACAGTGAAGGAGGAGTCGACTCCGCTCTGGGCTACGCTAAAGCCATCGCCAAGTACATGAAAGACATCATAAGCTACGTGGACAAGCGCATCGGTCTCGGTAACTTCACAAGTTCTTTTGCATCCTTTCACTTTTACATTTTTTATTTTTTTTATTTTTAGACAGTTTTTTGTGGCATACTCTGAATTCTGTTTGGATGTTAGAGATGGAGTTCGCTAAAGGTATCCAGAGGCTGTATCACTCAAGCAAGCAGAGTTTCACAGAGGTAGAGAATTTGTCTCTGTGTATTTGTGCATGATAAAATCCATTTGATATGAAAGATTTGAAAAATTCAAACACACTGCATTTTATATCAGCTGCTCTCTCTCTCTCTCTCTCGCTCTCTCTCTCTCTCAGACCCCCATGCCTTTGCTGCCGATCTATTCTCTGGCTCTGGAGCAGGACTTGGAGCAGAGTACAGGTGTACAACAGTCCATAAACTCTGTCCTCACACACTCTTTTCTACAGGTAACACGGTGTCACTCACCTATAGTATTTACACACGAGTCCTGATTTATGCTTATGTCAATCCAAGACGTGTCAATATGTTTTAAAAACTATATAATGTAAATAATTCAGAATTAATTCTTATATTTAATTTTTTTTTTTGTTCAGCCTCTGATGCAGCGTAAACAGGAACACGAGAAGAAGCGTCGAGACATTAAAGAGCAGTGGCAGAGGGCCAAGAGGAAACTGGTATGCACGTTCTCTGCCGAATAAAATGCTTCTATTTATACAGATGTACCTTTTTATTAATAATATATGTCTGGATAGCTTTATTTAACTACAGTGCAAGTAGCTCCTTGTTGAAATGGTCCGTTCCTTTAACATGAAACACGTGACACCATATGTGCATGTCAATACACGTGCAGGCAGAAGCGGAGAACAACCTGCGCAAAGCGCGCCAGTGGTACCTGACCCGCTGCGAGGAATACGAGAAGGCCCGTCTGGTGGCCAATAAGGTGGAAGAAGAGCACAGCGGAACAGGAAGCGGCTCCACCCACAAGACCCTGGACAGGAAGCGACGACACGAAGAGGAAGCTCGCAACAAGGTCGGTTCCTGACAGGAAATGACTCACACGCCACAAAATTCACAACTTGAGGAACAAATTGTGTTGCGTCTGAACCGCCGGGCGCACGGTGCAAAGGTGCTGCAACGGTAAAGTGTGATGCGCGGGTTTCACATGCAGCGAGCCGTTCCACCCACGTGCAAGGAAATCCCTTGCCCTGGTATAAAGAGACAAAGACCCTGCTGCAAACCCATCGCAAAGGTCAAATTAATAAAAATTTCAATACAAACGCGCATTCAACAAGTGTAAAGCACTTGTTTTAAACCTATTCTGACAGAGTATGTTGTTCCAGGAGTGAGCATTGTGAGCCTAGACATGTCACTGGGTGGAGGGATTTAAAGTGGTTACGCAAGCTTTATATAACACAAACATTTATAACCACAAGATTCCATCAAGGTTCAGGCTAGTAGTAGCAAGTCAGAGTATATAAAATGATTTAGTGCTTAATCCGATTCTTCACTGGCTGACAGCTACTAAAGTTGAAATGGCTAGATAGAAGGTTAACTAGACAGAAAACATGCAAAAAATAATAAATACAAAAAGTCAGATATATGACATGCACATTAGAGGTAGGCGATATAATAAACATCATAATAAAAGATGATTAAAAATGCATCTCCTTAACGAATGAAAACCCATTATCACATTATCTTCAGTTATATTCGTGGCTAAATATAAGCACATTTTCCCGTCCATCTAGGAACCTCCGTAGCCCAACTAATAACCTCGAAAGCCAGTGGTGACCCCTGTGTTACAACCATTGTAGGATCTCCAGGTCAACATTCACACATTATGGGCGATTTGGAAACTTGGCCAAATCCGCATGTTTTTGAAATGTGAAAAAGCCAGCAAGCACAAGGAGAACGTGCACACTCTACCCCGAGTCGGAAATGGAGGCGACAGGCGACACCACCGTGCTGCCTAGCACATTTTTTATTCTTTATGTCTAGCATTAACTAATATACAGGCGATTTTGTCTACCACCACCTGGCCTGAAAAAAAAACCTCACAAACTCTCATATATTTAATTTGAAAGCCTTTAGATTGGGTTAAATAACACAACGTGGTGGGAAGCTCATGGGTGAAAATGATTCTTCATGATCCCAGAACCACTCTTTCACAATGCATGTCTTGGAACACAAGTCATAAGAGGGAACAAAAGCTCCATATACATGATAACCTGGTCATTCAGTACATTCAGGTCGTCAGCTGATTTTATTTTATTGCCACATAATGTTGCTGAGTCTAGACCTGACCAACTGAAGCAATGTTGGATCATAACACTGCCTCCACAGGCTTGTACAGTGGACACGATGCATGATGGGTGCATCGCTTCATGAGCTTCTCTTCTTACCATGACGCAGACATCGCTCTGGAATAGGGTCAATCTGAACTCATTAGATCACATGACCTTTTTGTCATTGCTCCAAAACACAACATTTAAGCTCCCTAGCAAATTAGCTTCTTTCTGATTAGGCTTGCTACATATAGTGTACATCGCTGTGATTTTTATTAAGACGCAACTTTCCCAACAGTTTAAGTGATCTCCATTCATTATTTTTGTTTTCCCTACCCAGATTTCAGCACCATCATTCCAGGGCTTAATAATGCATTGGACAATTCTTAACTCGATTCTTGTAGTTTCTCATCTCTTTGAGATTTCTTTGATTAATGCAGGTCATATATATATATTTGGCCATTCATTGCTGAATGAATCTGACCTTCTGTGCCATAGATTATATATCACAGCTCTGTATTTATGTTTGTCTCCCAGTCAGAGGAGGCTGAGGCCACGTACCGCACTTGCATTGCCGATGCCACCACTCAGCAGCAGGAGCTGGAGGACGTGAAGGTAAACGTCCTGAAACAGATCCAGGATGTCATCAGACAGAGTGACCAAATACTACGTGCAGTGAGTCTTCACTTTTCACACGCACACACTTCCTCCGGCGTTTCACGAACAATGTATTATTAAGTAGTTGTTATTAAGTATTATGTATTTTTGAGAGATGATTTCCAAAACAGTCCTACACATTACTAAAATGACTGTAACTGCTTTATAAAACAAATGGAACATGAATTCCGTAATGATGTGGTGAAACACAATCGCGTACTGTAATCCTAATGTGATATTCATTAAGGGGGAATCCAAGTATCGTTGTCAAAGCTTCATGCGGGGAGACAGGTGGCAACAGACTAGAGAAAAAAAGCAGGCAAATGGGGAAAACACCCGAAACTTGAGACTATGAAACAATACAACGAAGAATAATGAAGGTTAGACACAGGACAGGTAAACACGGTCAAATGAAAACCGCGCTGGTCATGCTGGGATCCCTGACGTGGATTCGAGAAAAGTTTTGATTCTTAACAAAGATTTAAAATGATCTAAAGCAACCATTCGTAAACTTAAACTTAACAAAGCGACAGCACAATTTGAAAATGTAAAAATCTTCTGCAAGCCGCCTGGACCTTTAATCACATCTCTGATTAACACACGAGATTATGACTGAGATCACGTTGTTTAAATCCTACAGCTTTGTATTATTAATTATGGTTATTTCATTTTTAAATAAATAATAAATACTTCATATAATTAGAGATATTTTACAAGAACTTCAAAATCTAATTATAAAAATTGAGTTGCAAGCAGCGATAATCGGGCCCAAGCACCGTGCGCCATCGCAGCATGAATGCAGTGCTGTCTCGTGTGAGGGCCCTATGCCACGCCCGGGGAGCCCAGACTCTCAAGAATCTTAATGGCAGCAGATTCCAACCTATTTGCCAATTTTCATGATTTTTTGAGCCCCACTAGCCCCAAGGGCAAGGTGGCGTAGTGGTGGTGTAGCCCAGTGGCCTTGCATCTCCACGGGTGATTGTTCGAGTCTCGAGACTTTGTGTGTGTGGAGTTTGCATGTTCTCCCTGTGCTTTGTGGGTTTCCTCCCACAGTCCAAAGACATTCAGATTAGGTTGATTGACGTTCCCAAATTGCCCGTATTGGGTGTGTGCCCTGTGATGGATTGGCCCCCTGTCCAGGGTAAGTGGTATAGAATGAATGTAAAAGAAAAAAAAACAAAAGAAAAAGTGCTCCCAGTGCTAGTGGGCCACAGTGCACACTTTCTGAAGTCTGATTATTTAATAATAAACACCACATTTCATATGTAAAGTAATATCCGGGTTAGTTTCCCACACGTTAAGCTCATGCCTAGACTAAAAATGACTTTGAACTCTGAATCATCACTCACACTGCGAATTAGATGAATCACAAGGTGAGTTCGAGACACTCTAATTGTGAGCCTTGTGCTCGTCTACTTTTTTTCTTTTTTCCCTCTCGTTATCAGTGCACCATATCCTACTACCAGATCCTGCACATGCAGACAGCGGCGCTGCCGGTGCACTACCAGACGCTGTGCGAGAGCTGCAAGCTGTACGATCCCGGCCAGCAGTATGCCGCGCACGTCAAAAACCTGCAGCTTAGCACGGAGCGCGTCACCGTCTTCCAGTTCGAGCCGTACTCCGCCTCAGGCACACAGTGAGTTATAACACCCCGCTTCAAAGAGTCCCTTATTACAGGGTGCTTCCATGGCTCGTCGTGCGAGGTGTGGCCGGCTGCACTGTCATTTAGTGGAGTGCGGTCCAGAGTTTTCGAAAATATAACGCGATAGATGATGTACAGAGATGAAAGAATGAGGGTCAAAGAAAAGCAATCAAAATCCCATTAGAACTTCCACAGATGAAGTTCGGATAGTATTTGAGTATTTAAACACAACATGGCATACTGTAACAGAAAATAATCAACAAGGAGCGGTGCGACGCGCCCCGACACGAATCCGAGACTCAGATATCAACCTCGAAGCTAATTAATTTCCCATAAGAGCAAGTCACAGCAATGATACGTTTCATAAGAACAACTAATCCGTGATACCGTGCTAATGTTTTTGTTCTGCTTAGTCATCCTGCTCGCACACGTCAAGACAGCATCACTGACGATCAGCAGCTCGGCAGCACGGAGACCCCTCGCTCCAACGAACTGGCGGCGGCTGCAGAAGGCAGCGCGGTCAAGACCAGAAGAGGTCATTCCTCAATTCAACTTTCATTTATTTATCGATTTATTTTATTTTTTTTATCCTCGCCTTAATGCTTATGAGTGTTCCTTTGCAGATCGAGCTTATCAGGCGCACAAGTCCTGGCCCTCCACTTTAAGTGACACAGACAGTGTAGGAGGAGGAAGTGGACTGAGTTCTCCTACCACCAGCTCAGGTGCCAGCCATAATACTAACCACATCCCCTCCCCACCCACCCACCCCTTGATCAGGCGGACATAAAAGAATATCACATACTACATTCCACGTACAGTACATACAGGCTCGAGATCTAATGCAGTGTGTGCTTTCACAGGAGACGTCTCGAAGGCTACAAGACCAGTGTCAGCTGGAACCTTGTCTTCCAACGAGGACGCAGATGAGCAAGATGGCAACGTGACATCTTTTGAACAAAGTGAGCACCTCACACTGTATTAAAATAAAGTTTTCACACAGTAGTTTTAGCAATTTGTCGTATAATAATTAGTCTTGAAAAAAGAGCTATTCTGCTTTTCTTTTTTTTGTTTTGTTTTTTCCCCAATCTTAGCCAAAAATATGGTATCGGTGCTAAAAAGTGTCTCACCTAGGCGTAGTGTCCATAACATTTTGGATTCAGATCATTCAAGGATCTTAATTGTCATTCAGACTTTTAGATGTCATTAGATGTCACATAAACTTGAAAGGGTATTATTCACGAATGCAACATGAATTTGACATGGTTACAGACACTACAGATTTTTTTTTTCTTTTGGAAAAAAGAAAAGCGTAATTTTGCAAGGAATTCTTTAGTTTCTTTAGTAAGCAGAGCTTTTACTAGAAGCTTACACCAATTTTAGTATCAATACCTACTGTATAAAGAGATATTGATATTTGCATTTTAAATTATTATAGTTTGAAGCGAGAAAAAAATTGGGCATATAAAATCATTTCTGCAAGACGGCTGAACTTGAAATTCTTATTGGTCACTTCTTCCATGTTCCAAAAACTTCAGAAATCGCTTTTTTGGCACTCACATTTATACAACATAAAAAATAAAAATCAGCACCAATACTGGGTTTGTATATTATTTATAGACACCATGTTGAGATTTAGCCAACCTGGACGCATTTTGTGTAGGAACGGCACATTTTAACGTCAAAGTGCGCTCCTGTAAGTTACTGTATCACTCAAAATATGCAGCAGTCGTCTACAGTTACAGCACACTGTAAAAGTTTTAGTTAGCTTTGCTCACTGCATGCATTTCCTGTGGCACCGTTTCGACTACGTTATGCATCATCACAACATTTATTTCCGTCTAGAATTGCATTAATTTTAGGTCAAGATCTTGTGTTGATGACGGGGGTTCAGTAGTACAGTAGGCGTCTCATCTGTCATGAGGAAGTTTGAATTTGCAGCCGGTTTCAATTTCCAGTCAGTGCAGCCGTTTGGGTGAACACAGGCCTGGATAAAACAGGAGGGTTGTGTCCGAAAGGGCATCCGGCGTAAAACCTTATCCCAACAACAACATCTTGTATTGATGACGAGAGAGTCTTTTTATTCTAGTCCTGGAATACACCCATGCCTTTAGAAAGGAAAAAAAACAATGATATTCAGATTCAATTTAAGAAAATAGCTTAAGTTTAAAATAAGTGACTTTAAGCAATTTCATACCCTATAAGGACATATTTATCCCATGTCTTCGCATGATTTCTCTCATGTCAGGTATGAATGGGATTGAACCTGAGATGACCGTGTCCACTGGGCCTTTTCGCAACGTGGGTCTGTCCAAAGCGGCCAAGACACATCGGCTAAGGAAGCTCCGTACTCCGTCCAAGTGCCGCGAGTGTGAAAGCTACGTGTACTTCCAGGGAGCCGAGTGCGAGGAGGTGAACTAAGATTTAGCCCTAAACCCGCAATGTTTGATTACGTGATTCTTGAATCTTAAAGTATAACATACACACATTAAACTTAAAGGAGTAACTATAAAGATTAAACTAAGAGGAGTAAAGTTATATAAACTTAGGAAAAGTTCTAGAAGTTCCTAAAAAAGTGCACACGAGGACACTCATGGATGCTCAGGTGTATAATGTATAATGGTGTGTTCTAGTGTTTTCTGGCCTGCCATAAAAAGTGTCTGGAGTCCCTGGCCATTCAGTGTGGACACAAAAAGCTGCAGGGACGGTTACACCTGTTCGGCCGAGAGTTCACCCAGGTGGTGCAGGGCAACTCGGAGGGCGTGCCGTTCATCATCAAGAAGTGCATCCAGGAGATCGAGAAGAGAGCGCTTAAGATGAAGGTAAAAAAAAATATATCATAAATAAAACTTTAATGTGGGTTAGTGATCTGAAAAAAACAAGTAATAATGAAGCGTGAGTGTGTGACTGCATTACAAAGAAAATATTGGTCACTGTATATAAAACTACAATATAATAGTGTTAGCGTCTTTTATGTTATTAGTTTACTTTCTGCAATAAATGAGTCTTAGTAACCATATCATTCATTCTGCTTGCTTGTAACAACCTTGTGCGCCTGTCTTTAGGGAATATACCGCGTGAACGGAGTGAAGACCCGTGTGGAGAAGCTGTGTCAGGCGTTCGAGAACGGCAAAGAGCTGGTGGAACTGTCGCAAGCGTCCCCGCACGATATCAGCAACGTACTCAAGCTCTACCTGCGACAGGTGTTTCATCCAGCATCAAAACTCAAATTCAAATTTGAACTTTGTCATTTTAGGTATCTTTAGCTTGTAGCTTTTGCAGCCTATCAAAGAAAAACATTGGGTCACAATAAAAAAAAATGTAATTAGCATCGTATAAAAGCCGTTCACAGTACTGTAGCGCAATATTTGGTTTACTGGCTCGTCTGTCTGGCGGTAAAGCATTAATAGTTTAAGGAAGAACCGTATCACAGAGGGGTTTACCAATCTGACAAGATAATTAACCTAAGTAAGATTATTTCTAAGTAAGTTGGATAATAAGATCATGAGCCCTGATCAACCATTAAGGTTCAGTCGATATTAGTGAAAGAAAAGCATCGGAAGGAAAAGGGCAGCGTGGTAGTTGAGAAAATTGGCACCTCGTGTCAAAAGTGTATTTCTACGTTCCACGTGTAGATGTAGAGCGAAATCTGAAATCTTGTCCTGCAAATGATTTGCATTATTTTGTCAATCATGTATGAGTAGACATTATTCTACAGGCAGACTTAATATTCATGTTTAAACATTATACGTTTAAATTCCTTTTTTAAAATAGTAATTCAATACGAGTCAAGTTAAGTCAAGAAGGCTTTTATTGTCATTTCAACCACATACAGTTCAGTACACAGTGAAACGAAGCGGCGCTCCTCCAGGACCAAGGTGCTACATACATACAACATAAATGAACAGAAACTAACTAGCCACTGTAACTAGGACACCTTATTAGCCGAGGCAAACCACATTGACACCAGAAATGATCAAAAAATATTCTAAAGTACTATAGAGAAGACTCTACTGTACAAAAAAATAACACAAGACGATGTAAAGTGTGTTGTGCACATGTGCAAACAGAGTGGCAACACGACAACATGACACAATGCAATAAACTGTGATGTACTGAGATAGAGGGTTTAGGTAGTGCAAGTTGATGGCATGATAGATTATAAAAACATTTCTTGTGAGTAGCAGCTGATAATATACATATTTGTGCAAAAAGGCAATTTCAAATTTGGTGTTGAATTTTGCTGGATGGTTGTAGATTAGTGTGTATGTGTGTTTATCAGTCCAGCCCCATTATATATAGTGGTGAATGTTTATTTGACTGAGTGTGTGTGTGTATCAGTCCAGTCCTTTCTTGCGGAGTAGACGGATGGTGTGTGGGTAGAAACTATCGCACAGTCTGGATGAGAGGGCCCGAATACTTCAGGAACTTTTTTTCCAGATAGCAGGAGGATGAAGAGTTTGTGTGTGTGTGTGTGTGTGTGTGTGTGTGTGTGAAGGGGTGTGTCCGATGTCATGATTGCATTCATATACAACAGTAGCTTGTTATTAGTGAAGTACAACAGACTCATTTGTGCCTACAGTTTATCCGTGTGAATATAAGATACTGTAGATTTAAACCCCTGTTTAATGTCCGCTTACTTTCTTCCCAGCTGCCCGAGCCCATCATGCCGTTCCACATGTATAACAAGCTGATGGGGCTGGCGAAGGAGAGTCTGCACTCTGATGGCTCAGACGGCGTGAAGGGTCCGGAGGTGCTGGATCAGGGAGAGCAGACCGACCCAAAGGTGGTCCATCTGGTAGAGAAACTCAGAGAGCTGCTGAAAGATCTTCCACCAGCCAAAACCTCCACATTGAGATACATAGTTCGGCACTTGCGCAGGTGACTGGGGTGACATTTATGTGCGGGAATTAATCACAATCACAATCACAGCCAAAATGTTCCTTCAGTAATGACTTATATCTTATTGCTCCGGGTTCTCCGTCTCTCTCTCTCTCTCTCTCTCTCTCTCTCTCTCTCTCTCTGTCCTTCAGAGTGGCTGAGTTAGAGGACGATAACAAGATGAGCTTCAGTAATCTGGGCATCGTGTTCGGCCCGACCCTGATGAGACCCAAACCCACAGGCGCCACCATTTCCCTCTCCTCGCTGGTGGACTACCCTCACCAGGCCCGCATCGTAGAGACTCTCGTCATCTTCCAGGATCACATCTTCAGCCCTTCAGACTCTCGGGCTCCGTCTATGTCTTCATCTACCCTGACCTTCACCATCCAGACCCAGGTGAGAGCAGAGCGCTGGAGTCTCAACAGATTATAATACCCAACACAGTGATCAAAGAGAAGTACGGCTCCTGGGTTGTCGTGCCAGGGATGGGCGGAGGTGCTGTTTCACAGACTGACAAAACATCATGGGGAAAAATAAGAATGAGAGTGTATGAGAGCCTTGTGCGTCCTTGAGATATTGCAACTCTGGCACTAATGCATCCTGCATAAATATGACATTTTTGGGGCCCAAGCATTATAACATCAGCCCTACAGTGTGTGAAGGGCCCTACTGTTTTCCTTTTTGCACTATTTGGGGCTTTTGAGGATCTTAACATGCACAAAATCTCATGAAATTGAAATCTGCTTGAGAGTCTCACACGAGATTTTGCTGTATAGCCCATACACTCTTGCACGTATGCACATGAAACCCGGTAGTTCATTAAGCTGAACAATTTTCACATTGCATTTCATGGAGTTAACTCAACAGGAAGTCAGTTATTTTGTGTCGTTTGCAAAAACTTACCCGAAGGAATCTGATGCACTCTCATACGATCGCTACCAAACCGAGCTCATGTGATCTAAAGACATTGAGGATGCAAAACTGCAGAGGCATTTTTGATTTCTCAAACGGGTCAGCTGTAACGATGCCTTAAACCTTGGCGGGAAGTGGTTAATAACCACGTCATATCGAGTGACATCACGTTCATTGAGTGAAATCATTGTTTTTTTTCCCAGCATCTGGGGCTTTTTGGTGATCTAAACAGAAAATTCTCCCCATTTTTAAAATGATGTCATGATGGTTTGAGGATATTCCCTTTAAATGCAAGTGCCCACCGTGCCCACTGTTCTTCTGGTGCGTCCGGGTGGCGATGACGCAGTGTGCTTGGTTCGATGCTCATCGTTGCTTGCAACTATAATTATTATTATTATTATTATTATTATTATTTAAGTGGAGCTTCTCATTTGTAGGAGAGTGTTGATGTTCAGGATGTCGAGGCAGAGCAGACCAGACCGATGTCAGAGCAAGACTGTGGTGAGACACTAACACAAATTGCTAATTAGTATTAATCTACAGATTTGACCCTGGATTTTTATCATCATAATTACTTCCATTATTTGACTAACGGAATATGTTTTAATCCAGTCAACTCCCTGGGGTCGTCTGGTTCCCGCGAGCGCTCTCTGGACTCGGACTCCGAGCTAGAGGACATGGGCAAGGTGAGTAAGCGGCGCATTCTGGTGAGCCAGGAGAGCGAGACCAGCACGGATGACGACCAGCTGAGTCCCCGAGCGAGTCTGGACCTGAGCAACCTCGTCCCAGAGACTATCCCCGAGCAGGCCGCTAACACGGACGACTTAACAGAAGCAGATGCAGAGGAGCCGGTCGACCAGTAGAGAGCAGTTCATCCATCCATGTCAGTCTGTAGCTACTTTAACTATGGTTTAAAAAAAAATGCTTCCAATATTAAGAGAAAATAGTGTTAAAACAGAAGCGTCAGGTTGATCAATCAGCACACTCATGAAAGTCTAGTGCACTGGACAATTGTTTTAAACAGTTCTGGTTGTGAGATGAGTATGTTGGTGTACAGTAGATGTGTGATGGAGATGTTTTAGACTTCTCCTGTGTGATTGAATGCTTTTAGGCACCCATTGAAGTGAACGTAACAAAATGAGCTGATAAAAATGTAATGTAGGGAGGAAAAAAAGCTTTTGATGAACAGTCAGCGCTCTTTTCTTGTGTGGAAAAAAAAGACTAAAGACGGTCAGCTTTTAGGTTTCAGTTTTCCTAAAAATGTGCAATGTGCATACAGATCCTGAATTTCTACAATTTCAGGTCTGGAAAAGAGTAACCCAGCATCCGATACTGTCCTACAATTATAATATATACAATAATCTGATACTCATTTTTTACTCTTCATAAAGCTTATGTGTTAGGTCAGGGGTAGGCAAGTTCGGTCCTAGAGAGGCACAACGCTGCAGATTTGTGCCAGGACAAAAAGGACAAATGCCAAGAAAGAAAAAGAAAAAAACAAGCCTATGTATTAGTTCTTAGTTACATTTAACAAACTGGAAGGCCATGCACAAAGTCTATGAAAGCCTGTGATCAAAAGAGAAAAGTGGTTTATAAATTGTTGTAAATTAAATTAGTGATTCTTTTTTTAAGTATATATATTCTTCTTTTTGGCCACTAAAAGGCAGCTTTATGTTTTCAGGTTGCCCCAGACAAATTATTTGTTACTTACACTTTTATGCAAGTATGAACGATAAATCAGAAATGTGGCTAATGATTTAGCCCTGCATTTTTTGACAGTGTAATTTACATTAATGCATATTTAACATTATTATATATTTTTTTTACATTCAGTTGTATTTTAATTAAAACTCCTCTTTGACTTCAGTGCATTTTTAACCAAATGAGTTTTGGTTAAACATCTCCTGATCCTCGCGCTCTGCATATGTGTGAGCTGTATTCATGACCAGACTGTGTAATGGTTGTAATGAGACGTGTGTGTATTCCTAAAAGAAAATGTTCCATTTGAAAAGAGGTTCAGTTATAACAGGAATTAAGAGGAAACAAAAAAGGTGTATGATCTTTACTACTGAAACTACAGTGTTGTACAGATGGATGTTGATCTATATCATTTGTCATTAGATAGATTTTTTTTTTTTACTAACTTATATTATTTGATGTTTGCTGATTTCTATGTCAATCCACTGATTTTAATATTTGCAACAGTTTATTCATCTCCATTAATTGATATTGGGTATAATAATAATTTTCCACAAAAGAGGAGGAAATAATCGTGGTGTGGTGTTAACTGGAGAATTCATATTTATATACAGTATACTGTAGATTTACAGAATAACGGCTTACTGCTGGTCAGTAAGCCTACTTCCGGTGTACAAGTTTATATGAGACAGTGGCCGAGTAATAACGTCATCTCAATATAAATTTTAGCCTCAGATTTTCTTTTTATTTCTTTATCTGTATTACGTGCTGTTTATTTTGGTTTTCATGTAAAAAAAACAAACAAACAAAAAAACACAGGAAATGACCTGAGAGCACAAGTAGTATTAATTTCTGTATGAACTACTGAGTACTTGTACTGGAGATGTCAGGAGTCGCTACATTACAGTGGATGGTTGAGTAATATGTAAATGCATTTTTTGTGACCGTTTGAGACTACAGTTGGTCAGGCTTTAAAAAAAAATTATTTGGAGAATTATTTGTATGGAGGTTCACCTTTTTTTATTTGTATCAAAATGTTCTATTTTAGTCTTTGTTACTGTACTGTTCTTGAAGTACAAATATATGATGAAAAACAGCAACAAGGGGAAAAAATGAAAATATTTTGCCGTGTTAAAGAACTGCAATGTACATGGAATCCTTATGCATTCTCCCATTTCTATCAAAGGTTCTAAAACTTTTGGTACTGTGCAAACAAATAGGTAAATAAAAACAAACAAGAAATCAAGCAAAAAAAAATTGAGACACTTTATTACAAAAACATGTTTAATATTCAGCAATTCTTACAACGACAATTTAATTGTAAATGAAATGAATGTACATCTGTCCAAAAACTACTACTGAGAATAAAGTTACTGGGTTGTACACGCCGTTACTGAGACTAAAGGGCACAAGTCACACCTACGCTTCGAGTCACACCTCCTCGAAGAAAAGATGATCTTAATGAATAACCTGAAAGAACAAAAAAAAAAAAAGAAATCTCTCAACATGTAGCAACAAGATGTCCGTGGTGATGTGACGGTAGTGACGTGACGATAATGAATATCGTGTAATGGTACGTTCGCCTCACCGCTGCAGCTTCACTGTACAAGTCTGTATGTTATATAACGTCCTGCAGTCTCACTCGGCCGGATGATCTTCACCACCTGGTTCAGACACAAAACATCTCATTCAGTTTCATATTACTGTTAATAATCATGAGAATTCAAACTAATAATATTAATAGCAATAACAATAATAAATCATAAACCTTTTATCAATATTTTACAAACAACTTTAATTATAAAGTACTTTTTGTGATTGAGTCCGTTAGAATATAAATATACAATACTTATGATAGTCAAGATGTAATAAAGTTTACTTTATTAGATTTTTGCCCCCACTACATTCATTAATACATAATCCTGTTTTTAATTAGTGATTACGTTTTTTTTTTCTATTAGCAAATATAATTACTAAGGAAATATGGGAAATATGTTGTTATTGATAATACAAATAACATCAATGATGATCATAATAATAATACAGGTCAGTATGAGTAATATCAATAACGTGTTACCTGGCCTCTTTTCAGGCCGAAATATCGAGCAACCGGGTCTCCAGCCTGGATCCTGGGTAACTGGCTCTCCTTCAGTTTACTGACAAAGGTGAAGGAAAACTCGCTCGGAAGGAAAAGTGTCGAATCACAACACAAACCCAATAATTAATTTACATTTCCTTTAATAACCTACGCTCTCCAGAATTAAGTACTGAAAATGTATAGTCAGGGGTCAGAGGTCAGCAGGTGGCGAAGCGGACCTCTACGACTGCACACCGTTGTTTTTAGAAACATTTCTGTCTCAATCAGCTGCAAAACAGACTTTATTTTTAAACCGTGTCAGTGTTAGTAAGGATACTATCTTGCTAAGAGCTCCGTCACTTCCTCCTTCGTCATCACGATGTGCTCAGGAACCAGCTGCAGACACGACGCAGGAAAGAGCATCAGGGATCATGTTATTATATAATAATAATAATAATAAAAAAACACCTTTAAATACAGTTGTTAAAGGCACAACTTCAGGAAGCACATCTCTCACCTCGTGCTCTGTGATGTTGATGAGCAGCTCTTGCTGCAGGAACTGTTCCAGGATGTACTTCGGTGCCATGTCCACCAGCGACTGCGGAAATATTCAACACGTTCGTACAAAAACGGCACCTCGAAGGTTACTAAGTCTAAGTTGTATGTGTCCAAATACTTTTGACTGTAGAAACACCCCCCCCCTCCTTTAAAAAAAAAAAAACTATTACACACCTATTATCTATACTATACACCTAACATGAATGTGTCCACTAGGGGGCAGAAATTTGAAAAGTAAATAGGTTTGCTATACTGAAGGAGGGAGATGTGTTGTCATGTTTCATCATTGGTGTGTTTGTGTATGTGTGTGTGTCACCTGTTTAGCCGAAGGTGTCATGCCCATCTGGACCACAATAATAGCACGGGTGATGTTCTCCTCCTGCATGCGCTGGCAGTACATTTTAATGGTTTTAATTCCCACCTTGGGCTCCTCTGAAAAAAAAAAAAAAAAAAACATTTATACAAACCTACAAACCCACAGAATGAAAATCTAAATCAGTCACAATATTTACGCTCAGCTTCCGTTCCTCATTACTGTAGCTAAAAATGTGACTGCAATTTTACAAAGTGCACTGCTGTGCAAAGAGACACTTTTTTGGGCTCTCATTTTCAGTCCAGTCCCTGTAGCTGAAGAAGAATTTTTTAATATTATGCAGAAGAATGTTTTGTGTGTGTGTGTGTGTCTGTTTTAAGCCACACATTGCCCTATGACTCATTCACGAATTATTATTAAAAAAAATTTGTTCAGTTATGCATCATGAAATGTCATATATACACATCATTATGCATCAAAAAACAATTCAGTTATGCATCATGATTCTCTCGTGTGACAAAATGAAAAAGTATTTTTCCCGTTTTTTTTTTTTTTTTGCATATGAGTCACTTATTTTCTAAATATAACACACAGATAACTTAAGTAAATACAAAATGCAGTTTTTAAATGATGATTTCATTTATTAAGAGGAAAAAAAGCTGTCCGGACCTGCCTGGCCCTGTGAAAAAATAATTGCCTTATAAACCTAATAACCGGTTTTGCCATCCTTGGCGGTAACACCTGCAATCAAACAATTGCGATAAGTGGCCATGTTCAAATCCCAATATTTCGCCACTGTATAGAAATCTTGTCCCACTCCTGTATGCAGAATTGTTTCAATTCTTCAGCCACACTGGAGGGTTTAACCTGTTTAAGGTCATCAACCGGATTTAAGTCTGGATTTTGACTAGGACAGTCCAAAACCTTAATTTTGATGTGTTTCATATCATTGTCCTGCTTCATAACCCAAACATTAAGCTTGAGGTGACGAGCTGAAAGGAGGGGAGATATTCTCCTTTCCGGTAGAGCGCAGAATTCATGATTCTGTCAATTATAGCAAGTCGTCCAGGACTATCACACCACCACCACAATGTCTGACAGTTGGTATGATGTTCTCTTTATGAAACGCTGCGCTAATTACATCTTTTACGCCAGATGTAACAGCCAGATCAATGTTTGATTCTCACGCAAACTGTGAGGACGCTTGACGTGTAGGTGTTGGTCTTACTGCAGTGAAGGGAGTAAGAGCATGGTCGCAGACACCTTCACGAGCAGACATCTCCAAAGTGTCATTCTTAACTCGAGCAAAATAGCTGCTAGAATCAGAGGTAAAGACTTAACTCCCTTAACTGCCATCCATCATCTTTAAGCTTTAATTACGAGTTATACTTTATTGCATCTACTTTATCTTTCCCTGGTTGAAGATTTTGATTAATCAGGAAAGTTCATTAAAGACATTTTTAATATTCATCTTTATCGTTGGTAAATGTACTTGTACTTGTGACAGCAGTAATCTGATTCAACAATTGATAAATTAATAAATTAGCAAATATAATCGTTAGTTGAACCCCCGATATAAAACAGTATATTAATACAATCGTGATACTTATAAAATCGCAGCACAAATCAAATCGGCACCTAGGTATCGTTCTAATGTCACATCAGGAGTCCCGCCCCTAGTGCTGACACTTAAATCTGAGAGGTTGGAACAGAGGCGGGGGGAAATGAGGTTGCTACTGAGGTTGACACATAAACAACCGATTTATAGTTAAATAGAATCTTTAAACACTTTGCAGCCTGTCACAGTAAAACAGCAGTTCACATTTCTTCACTTGAATTTCATTTAATATGAAAAAATGAGTTGTGGCTCAAGAAGATACTTGTGTATAATGAAACATATCTTCGTAACTCACCCGGGAAAAAGACGAACATCTGGTCTGTAGGATCGTCATTGTGAGCCACGAGCACCGTGAGATCTGTCCTCCGGGGTCGGCCCTCGCTCGGCTTGTCCCCGAACTGGCTTTTAAACTCGTCAAGCGTCTGATCCAACTCGTCCTGCGTCACCAAGTAACCCCGATCGTGGCAGAGCTGCAGTGGTTAAAGGGAAGAACAATCCATTCTGAATGATTTGACTTCACCTACAACCTTTATGCCATGATTATGAACGTGTGATCCTCAGCGGCCTCCAAGATTTATTCTGTAGTGAAATTCTAAGCTTCACTTTTCATTCTGATCATTAATCATCTTGTATACATCTAAATCTAACCTGCCTGTAATCAGACTGTGTTATATAAAGCAGCAATGCATTCTGGGATGTCAGCCCAATATTAGTACCAACTAATATTAGTAGTAAAACAGTTACAGTAACTCGATATTAGACAGGTGGTCATAATGTTATGGCTAATCAGTGAACATTTGATTTATATATGTGTGTATTTGTTGACCAGTTTAGTCACGTGATCTCAGCCTCCTTCAGATGCACTCCTGACTTTTTGTCCTTATAATAATCTTTGTGTCCCACCGTGGCTTTAAATGTTAACATTAAATCAGTGGTGTGTGTGTGAATGAGCTGTCGTGGTGTGTGTAAAAACCGGACGCCATGTGGAAGTGTGTAAACTTCACAGCGTGCTCAAAGAGAAAAATTCTCGAACCTGCATTATCGTCTTCCGGATCTTCCACAGGCGGTAAGTCTCCTCTTCATCATCCATAGTGCTTTAAATAATTATTTAAAATTTAATTATTATTATTAACTCTTATTATATTTAATATAGGTGTGATTTACAGGGGTAGATATTCACCCACTTTTTCAAGCGAAACACACACTCTCGAAAATCTCTTCCGGTTAATGACGTCACAGAGAGTAGGACCCCGAAACTGTGACTTAATATTTGCCTGCATTTTATTAATGAGTTTAATCTTTCTTATGTATTTGATGTCCGCCGATATATCAAATGCCCGTTAAATGTCCAATTTCTATGTTTTTTATTTAATATTTTGGAAAGGAAAATGTATTCAGTGTAGTCGAATTTGTCTTCTTCGTGTCTTTTTGGTGTTTACCGGCGGTTGGCATCCTCCCACTGGTGCATTACCGCCACCTTCTGGTCTTGTAGTCACTCATACAGAAATAAAATTTATTTCTAAATCTTTTTGACCCAGAAAACTGATTGACCTACAACTTACAAAGGAACTTTCCTTTTATGAAATTACATTAAACTAAGTAAACATAAGATTACTAACCTTTTTTTATCTAGCTGTTTTTATTCTTTTATCTTATATGATGTATTATTGAAGTTAACGTGTACAATAAACAGCCTTAATTTCATTGCAGTTAAAAATTATTTTATTTTGGCATTGCACCATGCATTCCTTAACAAACTGTTGTTCTCCTCTTTATCTTCAGCCATCTCTAATCAGTTAATGTGCTGCATTATGCCATGTGTAAAGTATGGTGGAGGGGCTATTATGGTGTAGGGTTGTTTTTCAGGAGTTGGGCTTGGCCTCCTTAGTTCCAGTGAGAAGAACTCTTAATGCTTCAGCATACCAAGACATTCTGGACAACATGCTCCCAATTTTGTGGGAACAGTTTGGGGATTCCTGCTTCCTGTACCAATAACGCCAGTGCACAAATCAAGGTCCATAAAGACATGGATAAGCGAGTTTGATGTGGAAAAACTTAACTGTCCTGACCTCAACCCAATTCATCCTTTTGATGCATTGCCAGCATTGTGGCTGACCGGACACACACCTCACACTCACTTTTCCCCCTCCCGCCATCTGGAAAAAGGTACCGAAGCATTCAGGCACACACATCCGGACTATGTAACAATTATTACCCACAAGCTTTGCTATTTGCACACAATATATATTTAAATCATTGCTACATCTTCAGAAATTACATTGCTGCTCTTCCCACTACCTCAACTCGTACCTCATCACTAGAATTTTTTTTTAAGTACTGTAACGTGTTACGTACTGTTGTGTTTGTCACGTAGCGCTTTGTTTGCACATTTGCACGTTTACTTTGTTGTCTGTTGTTCTTTTGCTGTCTCTTTTTTGTATAGAAATTGATAATTTTAGGTTAACTGAAAAATGTAAATCTGTCATATCTGAGCTAGTTAACTAATTAGATCTCTTAGTTAGCTAGTTGGTTCCGGTTAAGTGTGCTGTTAGTTTATGTTGTTGCATGTATGTAGCACCTTGGTCCTGGAGGAATGTTGTTTCGTTTCACTGTGTACTGAACTGTATATGGTTGAATTGACAATAAAAGCCTACTTGACCACTTGGATACAACGCTATATTTCCAAACGTATTTGCTCGCCCATCCTATTAATCCATATGGTTTAATATATGATGGTGACCCACCCACTACTGGGAAGGCTTTCCATAGGGATTAGGAGTGTGTTTATGGGAATTTCGGACCGTTTTTCCAGAAGTGCAATAGCGTGTAGCCTGATTATGGACCTTCTAATCAGCAGCTCTAACTGGTGATACCCCACTGGCCTAAATTTAAAACTGATCTGTGCGCCGCCCGGGAATCGAACCCGGGTCGCAAGAATGGGAATCTTGCATGATACCACTACACCAGCGGCGCGTGACGGAGGCGCTCCCTACAAACGCACAAATTAGAGGTTACGTAGCAATACGTAAAAGCAGCAGTAGTAGTCTCAATAAATGTGAATGTTTTTAGCTCGTTAAAGTCACATTATTTATCTTTAAAATTATTTAAGAATACATTTTGGGCTGCTTAAAATAAGTAATATTCGTCTAATAGTAGTATAAATACGTCGTATCCCGTGCCCGCGCAGCGGGTAACCGTAAAAGGGAATGCCAAGTGCCAAAACATGCAATTACTCGAATGGCCACTAGGCTACACCCCCCCCCCCATAGACTTCCATGCAATGTTGCCAGGTGCACGATAATTTTTTGTATTTGTACTGTTCATTTCTACTCCATTCCATTCTATTTACTAATCCACGACAACATTTGAGCAACAACTGTGGCATCTTTGTCCTGATGGTAAGTTTATAAAGCTGATTTTTTTTTCTTGCTAGATTTTGATCCAGTATAGAACAAATGTATTTGTAATATTTACAATTCCAGTGTTCCCTGAGCTTTGCAATCCCCAAAGATCAGGGAACACTGGAATTATAAATATATTTCCCTTAAACAGATATGCCTGGTATTAGGAGATGGTGGTGTTTGCTGAAGAATCTCACCTTGAGGTTTATTGTCCTTTCTTTATTTCTCTACATTTTGAACTAGCACAAAATGTTCTGCTGAGGTTTCGCTTTTACATGATACATACTAGGCCTGTGCAATATAATAAAAATGATTGAAGTAGTGTAAATTTACATATGGCGATATGCATAATCACTTCAGTTTTTAACCTATTTAGGGTCATAAACAAAAGCACAAAGAGTAACTTTTGTACGTTTAATAAGAATCAGTCAATTTTGAAATTCAAAGGCGTAGCGTTTATTATTTTGAAAACTTTTATTTACATAATAAAAAACATACCTTTTCTTTACTACTTTTCATTACAGGTCTAAAGATATAAGACATGCAACAAAGAGACTCAAGAGGCAACCTGAAAATAATGTAATTTAATTACACTTAATATGATTTTTTTTTTTTGTCATAATCTCTTAACATATGTAGAATTACATGTCTTCTCTGCTATCCTTTTTAGGCACAAAACGCAAGCATGACTCCTGAGTTGCATCTTTTGGATGTAAGTCTCTTAAGTGCTGGAATACTGTCCTGGTTCATTCAAGCAAATGAAGGTTTAAACTGTTTACATATACTTTACAGTTACCCATGGAGATCTTGGAAATGATACTCTTGGAAGTAGTGCTACAGGATGGAGATGCTGCCTACATGAATCTCTCGCTTACTTGCAGTTGCTTTAGTGCAATTGTAAAAAGGAACCTGTTCAGACAGAAGGCACACTATGCATGGCTTGACAGTAAGCATCTGTCCGTTTTTTAATGTAATTTTGCTTATTGTATTTTTAAAGCTGTGTCATGGCTAACAATCCTAGCTAGATGAGTTCTGCTTTTGTGTGTGTTTTTGGCTACAGGTGTTGTGAACTGGGAAAAATGGAATGAAACATCAAAGGCTGAATTACGTGTGCCTTTTGAAATAAAAAAATGCAGAAAGTGTAAAACGTTATTCAAGACCTGCTTCGGTTATTACGGAAATGGGCGACGTGGTTGCCTCAGAGGATTTTATGATGACATAGAGGACCCAGACTGCTGTTTCGCGTGCCATTCTTAGATTGGGAGGGAGAAATAGCTGCTTTCTCCTCTATCAGAAATAACTGTAAACAGTATCATCTTGAATAAATAAAAGTGAAATTCATTCGTCATCGTAATTCATTCATGTGTCACAAATGTTTGTATTTATAAACAATTCTAATGTTAAACAACCCATTTCTATTTATTAATTTAATGACATAAGGACAGTGGCGAGACTAATCTAATAATAATAATAATAATAATAAAGCTATAAATAAAGTCGATCGGTTGACATTTTGATTTATAGCCACGCATTGCCAGAAATGGGAACCCGAGATTTCGGCTTGTTGTAACGTCACCTTGTGCCGATGATGTAACTCTGTGTGCTCGTCTCCTTTATTTGTGCAATAGGGGACGTACGTACATTAAACTAGTGACTGTGTTAACGTTGCGTACTGGACTTTTTACATGCGTGTACACGCACGCGCAGTTACACGCACATTACGTTAATGAACAGAGGTGCCTGAATGTACTACTAAGCTCATTGCTGCTACACACTGTATAAAACTGACGACACAGACCCCGCAGACAGCGACGGCGGTTTGGGAGGAGACCCGTCAGACTTCTATAAAGCGCAACAGGTAATGATGTTTTGTTTAGGCTTGTGATTGGCTCCCTGTTGGTTAAGAAGGCTCCTAACAGCGCTTAACAGGGCGTTTTGCGTTTTCAGGTGGACAAATATATTTTTAAACTCTAGGTCGTGTGGCCAGAATTATAAAAAAAAAAACGAAAAAGAAAAGATCTCCGTTTTTAAAAATACCCGGCTACGTGTGGACATGGCCTTCACTCCATTTCACTAACCAATGAGATGAGTTGTGGGAGGGACGTTGCGTCGACGTCATCGATTACTTGCAGCCAATAAGAAACTATGTGGGCGGGGAGACACGTGCAGCCCCGCCCCAGATTAAGCCCCGCCTCCAGTCAGGGGCTTCTCATTAATTTGGGTAACCGTACGATGTACGATAATAAATTCTAAAATCGCTAAATGTACAATAATTTCATTTTATATGTTTTTTATTTGAGAGCGGTGGGTCTGATTTGGAAACATTCTGGTTATTTATTTTAGAAACTTTTATATATATTAATTTTTATAACTTGTTCTGTAGTAGTAAATGAGCCTCTACTGAGATCTTCTGAGACAGTCACTGTTGCCTCCTAGCATGCTAGTGGACAGCGCACAGTATAGCCTATGCAGACATAACAACTGACTACTGTACATCACTATTATTTGCATTACTGGAGTTTGCATGTTCTCTAAATGCTTGGTGGTTTTCCTCCTGGTCCTCCAGTTTCCTCCCACAGTCCAAGGACATGCTGGCTAATTGGCACTCCCAAATTGCCCATAGTGTGTGTGAATGTTGACCGCAGCTCCCACCACGGCTGCAAAATGGGAATAAATACAATGGTAATCACTATTGTCCCCCACAGACCCTAGTTGGACTACGGAGGTTCATGGATGGATGTATAGATCATATATGACACACACTACGGTTACTTGCACTACCATGCAGACTCAAAATAATGCACTGTGCTGACACATTATGTATATGTTTTTCACTGGTCTTTATTAATTATGTATAGTTATTGAATTTTGTGTACTTATTAGGTAGTGATGATGTATAGTATTTTATGTTGGTCTACTTTAAGAGTCACAAACAGCCAGAAACGTATTCTTTGAGTGTATATCAACACACTTGTCTAATGATTCTGATGTATATTAGTATTTACTTGCAGGGATACAGGACGACGTTTGGCGTATTTGTGGGCGTGACTTAACCGGTCGTGGGCGTGAGCAGGGAATGACGTCCATGACACAATGTGGTTGTTCCACAGAGCGCTTGTGTTTGTTGCCCTCGGAGGCAGAAGCCTGAGCAGAGCCATGGTAAGAGCTGCAGTCTCACGGCGTGTGTTCGTCAACCTTAACGCGTTTAGTGCTCATATTAGGCTGAATGTTTGAACATGCGAATGTGTGTAACTTCGAGAAGTTGAAGGGTAATTAGTGGGTGAAAGGGCAGTGTGTATGAAGTGTGTTTGTTTGTGCGCGCGCGTTAATCTGTTCCACTGCGGAATGACACGAGCGCTAAACGTTAGCAATGCTGTTAGCCGGGTTTAATCCTGCATTGTCATCAAAAAACAAACTGCGTCAGGAATGTACATTAAACTACATGTTAGCATCTGAGTCTGTTTATTACACTAATCACACCGCGGTTATTCCTAATAAACATGGCGGTTATTTCTGATGAAACATTGCATCAGGATTTTTAAGACTGGATTATTAACGTGTGTTAGCGAGCTAGCATAGCATTTTAGATTTGTTGGGTAATACATGATTAAAACGAGTTATAAGATTACTAAAATGTCAGAAACAGAGCAGTTAATTTTTGAGTAAAAAATTATAAATATAGCTAAAGATTAATGACTTATCTTAATATGTATTTATTACCACGTGACCAGATTTAATCAGAAGCTAATACACAGCTAGTGTTCATTACTGAGCAATGTTTGCGTCTAACAATTCTAATTTAGAATTTTC
This sequence comes from Clarias batrachus, assembly GCA_003987875.1. Taxonomy (NCBI): domain Eukaryota; kingdom Metazoa; phylum Chordata; class Actinopteri; order Siluriformes; family Clariidae; genus Clarias; species Clarias batrachus. The sequence continues at coordinate 178,907 of QMIH01000184.1, forward strand.
TGTAACATTCACTTCCGTTTTTTAAACCACGTGACTGCGAAAGACTAGTGACGTAATGCACAGGACCGATGTCATTCTATACACTGCTGGTTCTGACATGCCTCAGTTCTGTTTAATAACGGTTGTATGAGTTTCTAATCAAGCAGATCCTGATTTTACAAACTAATCTGTTATCAAGATCATCCTTGAGTCTGTGTGGGTGTGTGTGTATGTGAAATAAAAGGTTGTCTGCTCTTGACTAAAAATTCTCCAGTTTGAGTACTGGTGTTGAGCAAATGGTACAAGATTAAGAAGATTAACCTTTTATTTTTCTCATCAGCATTACTGATGTGTGTTTTAGGTCAGCTGTATGTGTGTGATTTATTTGCATGTGGAAACATGAAGCACGATCGTCAGAACTGCAGTCACACTTGTGATGTTTAAAAGAAGTGTGTGTGTGTGGTGTTGGCTAACAGTGCAGCAGAGGGATTATTATTATTATTATTAACAGCACCTGTGTGCATCCTAGGCTTTACACAGCAATCACATCAGAGACCTTTGCCCTAACGTTGTATAAGGTGTATAATCCATGATGGTGGATGTGTAGTGATATGATTGCAATTGATTACATCACATTTCCTATTAACTTAACATTGACAACACTGCATCACAAGCATGGGATTTTTTTTTAAACAGTCACATTATTGAGAAACTCAAACTTCTCCCTATTTCAGCAAATGAATCTTCGACCCAGTTGACACATCATTCCACATCCAGCAGTATCTGGTTTGAGTCTTAAAAAGATTTGCTGATTCACAAGATTGAAACGCTTTAATTCCTGGGTCAACTCCGCTTATAGTTGATGAGAATCAGATTGGTGCACTCTTTCCATCTGTTTCATGCAAATTTAAATATTACGGATTTTGCATGAAAGCCTAACTCTCTTGATTGGGCACCACCTTCAGCAGTCAGGCTTGTTTTGAGAGATGGATGGATTCTGATTTCTATTGAAGTGTCCAGTGATCTGATTAAACACTGCATGATAAACATGCCTTTGGTGGATTCTTACTTACACTTGTTTGTAGAAAATCTGTAATTAGTACTTTATTCTCTCTTGCAGCTTGCATATGACATGGTGACTTTCCAATCCTTTGACCCTGATTGTTTTCTCTTATTTATTGCAGTGTGCGCAGGCCAATGACTGGAAAAGCGCCAAGAGTATTTATGAATTCTCTGCCAAAGACATAGATGGGAACGAGGTGTCTTTGGAAAAATACAGGTAACATGTCTTGTTTGTGTTTTCCAGGCAGGTGCAGCTCAACAGTGTAACTAGTTTCAAGGGTTGAGATCAAAGTCTTTGCTACAGCAATGTAATCAGTTCTAGGATCGTAATAAAGTTTGGTGGCCCATCATAATGAGTCCTTGATGGTTAACTGTAGTAACCTGGAAAGATAAAAGGCATGTGTTAAACTTTTTCCATTCTGTCACCATTATAATTTTTGTTATCTCTCATGTCCAGAGGCTTCGTATGCATCATCACGAATGTAGCCTCTAAATGAGGAAAGACTCCAGTAAACTACACTCAGTTTGCGGCCATGCACACCACGTACACTGAGAAGGGTTTACGCATCATAGGCTTCCCGTGTAACCAGTTTGGAAAACAGGTACGCTCCGCCACCTACGCCAACACTTCACTTTGTGAAAGCTCAGGCATTCTGTCTGATGAGGGTGTCTTTAACACACTTTGTCAGAAATATTGTACTTTGCGGCTGTAAAACAACATCAGGTTTGGATTGTTAATGATAAAAAGGGTGTGAGTTCATATCATATCTCATATCTGAGTTCATATCTCAGGGCAGTGTGTTTTCCTGCAGCAAGAATGTGATGTGTAAAATCAGGAAATAAAATTGTGTATGACATTAAAAAAAATTAATGGTGACTTTTTACCATCTTGTATTGAATTAGTGAACTAATGATTGTAATAAAAGCATTAAGAGGTTTTGTGAAATTCTACTATTATAAAACGATCCGCTTCACTACATCTTATTCCATTTTCCCTTTTCCCTCAACTCGGGTATTTTTTTTAAAATGTATGCCAGAACTCTGACGTAACATTAATAGTGTTGTAAATAAAAAAGATTTTAACAGCGCTATCTCTGTGTAGGAGCCTGGTACCGAAGCTGAGATTAAGGAGTTTGCGAAAGGTTACAATGCAGAATTTGATCTCTTTAGTAAGATCGATGTAAATGGAGACAACGCTCACCCTCTCTGGAAGTGGATGAAGGATCAGCCAAATGGAAAAGGAACTCTCGGAAAGTGGGTTTTTTTCCATTCTCCCCAATTAGTATGATTGTATATGTGGACATTTCCACTGAAATCCTAACCTTTAATTATGCAGCTTTAATTCTGAAATTAATTGTGTGGCATGTTTTTCTTTCATTTTCTTTATTAGCAACATTAAGTGGAATTTTACTAAGGTGAGTGTTTTCAGAAAATCCTCACATTTAAGTTCTTTGGAAATGTATGAAGCATTCCTAATAAGTTTATTGTTTCTCTCTCTTTTAGTTCCTCATCGACCGAGAAGGGCAGGTTGTGAAAAGATACGGACCAATGGATGACCCGAGCGTTAGTACAAAGTTCATTGTTGCATTAACTTAGTACAGGGGTTCCCAAAACCATTTTAGGCAAATGACCCCAAATGAACAAATTTATTCTATAATTAAAAAAAAATAAAAACATTTCATTTTTATAATATGGGACTACTGGAACAACACTCCCTCCCCAGGTTCAGATATAACAGTGCCATCCACTAGATGGCACCCAAGAGACAAAACCCCTCTGTCGGTCAGATTTCCAAGTCGTTAAAGTGCATTGCGATTTTACGTATAGCGATGGTAAATATATGGCATGATTGTCGCTGTGGGCTGCATCTCAAATAAAAAAATTCTGACCTTTTAAGTGTTTACTAATCTTGATAATCTGGGCTGATATGTAAAGTTTGAAGAGCACCTAAGAGCCTTTTACAGTCCAAAAGTAACTGTAGTAGGAAAACTGAGTGTTGAATCCCATCTAGAGTTATGCATACATTTTCACCTCATGACCTTGTTTGTATTGGAACTGACTTCAAAGTTTGGGAACCTCTGATGCAGCAAAATTATTTTGCATGAACGTCTATTTTTGTTTTTGTTTAAGGTTTAACAATGTTTGATTTTATTTAAAAAATTCCTCTTTTTTTTGTTCTTTTTTGGACACAGGTTGTTGAAAAGGATCTGCCAAAATACTTGTAACCAGTGTGGATAATCTCAGCTTCTATTCTCTCTGACTCACCAACTCACCATCTACGCTCCTGTAGCCTGCTGGATATTTTCAGGTGTTTTCCCAAAATAATGACGGCCTCTCTGTAAACCTGCCTGCAGGTAGGACTGGCCTGATGACCCCTGGTGTGCAAAACCTCCCCTGGGAAGCCTGCATATACCCAGCTATTCCTGCAGAGTGAAGACTGAATAAAAACCCTGTACTGACTGTTGATTTTCATCATGTATTGCTAACAACAAAGAACAATAATAAGAACAAGTAATAAAGCATGAATAAATTTGCTGTGGGTGTAATTTTTTTGTTTGTTTGTAGCGCTGCAGATTATTAACCCTAAACTTGCTTACGATCAGAGATTGTTTTCTGATTATTAAAGAGATAACGAAACCACTTGAATTAACACTTTTGCTATTCACAGAACTAAATGCTATTAAAATCCTGACAAGCCTCCCACATTACATCTGCAAAAAAGCATTACCTTTAAAGGAAAAGTAGTGGCAATGAGCAGCTCTATTCTGAATGCAGTCAGGGCTGATTTTCCACTCTTAACTATGGCACAAACCAGAAAGGAAAAAAACATTCATCCGCTATACAAAGTCCACTTTTATAGGTCTGAGAACACATTACGACTCGACTTTCAATTATCTTTTGAAGGCTGGAGTGCACTTTACTTGACTCTCACTAGGTGGTGGTGTTTCTCTTTTTTTTCTTTTCGCACAAGTCTGAGGGGCTTCACAGACAGTCGGTTTTTTATCTTAAATTTTTTAAAAATATGTTTAAGTATCCCGTTTTTAATAAATACAATCAGTAAGTCTAGAGTTAAAACAATAATAATTTTGTGGGTTTTTTTGTTTGTTTTTACGCTAATCTCAGCCTCGGATGTCAAGGTCACTGCTGAGTGATCGTGTTGCAGGTACAAAATTGGAAGTTGACATTCAAATCCTCAGTATTGAAAAGCAGCTTTTGTCTTTTGTGCAGTTTAATTTCGGGCTTGACGTCATTTGAAAGCTGATACTACGGTGACGTTGCAGACCTGCCTGCGCGAGCGCGTAACACGGGCAGAGAGAGAGAGACTCAGTAGGACGCTGCTTTGCGATTCAATTGTGTTGAATCGAATCATATGAACGACGCTTTTAGGTGAATCGATTCACTCGAGGTTTGTGCAGTTTAACAAAACAGAAATAATCTGTAGCATTATTTAGGAGTCAACATAATTTTACGGATTTACAGATTTCCACCAATAATTTTACGAAATTACAGATTTCCACCGATAATCTGCCTACATTTAAGGTAATGTTTGTGGTTAAGAAATAAGCAAATATGGCGTTCACAATGCAGATACTTTAAAAGTTCAAAATAACGGACACTTTAATACAGTAGTTCAAAATAACGTTTTGTTAGCTCCGGTTCATTTGCGAATCGATTCTTTTTGAAAAGGAATCTTTCCACGATTCGCCCATCACTTCAACCCAATGTGAGTTCCCCCGTCGTGTGTGTGTGTGTGTGTTCGTCAAACCTCACACAGAGGGATTTTTAGACCAGCATGTAGGTCTCTAACAACACCACCGCAATGACAAGACCTCCGTCATCACCGTCTGTTTCACCGTAAACCCGTGACGTTGTTGGCCGGATCGGATGGAGGGAGCCGTGAGGCCGGTGGAGGCCGGGGGGAGCTCATCCTCAGCCGGGGCCGCTGTGGCGGAGGACACGGACACCGTCATCGGATACGGGATAGAAGGTGTGTGAGGGCGCTTGGGGTTTATTTGAATTTTATATATTGTTCCGCCTTTTTTCTTTCTTTCTTTCACACTGAAAAAATGTGGAATATAGCAGTTTTTCGTGCTGTCACGAGCTGAATGTGTGGCAGACCGTTAGCCGCTCGTAAAGACGGAGAAGAAAAAAAAGAAGCTAAATTGCTCTTTTTTTTTTTTTTTGCGTGCGCGCGCGCGTTTTGGGGGCTTCTACACAAACGTTATGAAGGCTGAAGGACAAAATGTCTGAAAGTCAATAAAACTGCTAATGAATTTGGTTCCTCTTTGTCTAGAGTATCCCCCGTGTGTGCGTGTGTGTGTGTTGACAGCTGTGAGTTTCGCCCTGAGGCTTTTGTAGTCCCACACGGCTATGTGCTCTCTCTAAGCTCCTGTGACTCCCCGCAGTTCTTTATCAGGTCCGGTGACTCCCTGCATTTCTGGCCCATGGTGTGCTCTCTCAGGTCCGGTGACTCCCTGCAGTTCTGGACCATCATGCTTTCGTTCTCTCAGGTCCAGTGAATCCCTGCAGTTCTGCCCCATGGTGCTCTACCTTAGGTCCGGTGACTCCATGCAGTTCTGGGCCATGCTTTGCTGCAGGATCTACCCAGTTCTCCTCAGTTTCCTCCTGCTGTGCAGATCTGTGCTCATCTCATTAGAGCTGCGTTACAGGCAGGACTTCCTGCACAGCTGTTTCTGATCATATGTGCCAAGCAGCATGCCTCCATATTTATCCAACCATCTCTATATGGTATTATTTCCCACAGAACCACAGGGGTGTGATGTAGCACAATATCAAATCCAGCTTGGATGAGTATTTCATATTTCATCAATGTTCAGATGGGGTTCCTCTGGGTTCTTTAGTTTTCTCCTGTTTCCAAAAAACATGGTGGTGAGAGTTGTGATTTGCAATGAACTGCCATTCGTTTATGGTGTGTTTCTTATAATCTTATAATCTTTTTTAAAAATTTTTTTTATAATCTTATAATCTTATAAACTACACACAATGACTTTCCAATTTAATGCTGTTGCTGTTTTTTTCCACCATAATTAAGGTCTTACAAATATTCACAACACTCAACTTCCCACTCACTGAGTGTTTTTACTAAACATGCACCGATCGAATGACCAGTGACAGTACAGGATAAAGAATGAATTAATGAATAATGGTTGATGTTTCAGCGGCACGGTGGTGTAGTGATTAGCACTGTCGCCTTGCACCGTCAGGGTCCGGGTTCGATCCCCAGCCAGGCTCGTTTCCCGTCTCTGTGTGCATGGAGTTTGCATGTTCTCCCCGTGCTTGGTGGGTTTCCTCCGGGTACTCCGGTTTCCTTCCACAGTCCAAAGACATGTAGGTTAGGCTAATTGGCGTTCCCAAATTGCCCGTAGTGTGTGAATGAGTGAGTGTATGTGTGTGTGTCTGTGCCCTGCGATGGATTGGCACCCTGTCCAGGGTGTACCCTGCCATGTGCCCTAAGTCTCCTGGGATAGGCTCCAGGCCCCCGTGACCCTGAATACAGGATTAAGCGGTATAGATGATGAGTGAGTGA
>QMIH01000184.1:185611-214865 GCA_003987875.1 Clarias batrachus
TATATTCTTATTTTTTTCCATATATCTGGCAGATAAAATAAATAAATAAAAAAGAGAAAGGAAAAAATTAATAAGAAAGTCATTTGACGTTATCTTTAAACAAGTAAGTGTTGAACATATTTTCAACATAAAATAAGCTGTAGATTACTCAAATATTAAATGCCAAGTAAGATTTTTTTTTTATTTTGAAACGTGGAAATGCTCTGGCATACTGAAAAAAACCTTCTACCTTCATGGTGTCTGAGCACTAGTAAAACGCTGGGATAAATGCATTAGTGTAGCAGGGGATTAAACAAGATTTATTTTTCTTTTCTATTTTGTTAGCTGCTAATTCTAAACTCTAACTACTGTTATTTGACTCTACAAGCTATTATGGTGAAAACCAGCTTGTCTCATGGTTCAACTGACTTCTTAATAATGATTGGCTGCGCCGGTCAAGGGGTCGCCACAGAGGAACATGTGATCCGCACACAACTTGGCACAGGAGTTTTTTATACCGGATGCCCTTGGGACCGGCACTGCATTCAGCGGCTGGGTAGTATGGGGTGTGGCAACCCACCGACGGGATCTTCATATCCCCATGGATCCATATGAGATGTTAAATCACAGTGTCAGTACATGCTGTGGTGAGCACAAGTTAGTCTCATGCGTAAATCTCCAATCTGTCATTGTGAATATTTTTCTTCTCGGTGCCAATTATTTCTATTCAACATGCTCATCAGAGCTCATTCATGATAAGCTCCATGCTGAGAAATTGGAGTCACAGGAGCGTTTTCAATAACAGTAATAGCAATAAAGCGGCGTCCTTGAAAGTCTCGAGTCCTAAACCACTCCAGCACTTCAGAGAGGAGATATGACGTGTGTGACATAAATCTCTCCTGGGGGAAGGTCCTAAGGTTTATTATAAAGACAGAATATCTGGAATTGAGGGCGTAGTTATGTGCAGCGATGTGGAGTGAGCCAGTGAGGAGAAAAAGAGAGGAAGTAACGTGCGTAACTGTGCGGACGTGATTATATTAAAAGGTCATCTAAAATCTCACTCTCTGTCTTTCACTATACATACACACACATAAAAATGGAGACACCTCGTTATTGGTCTGAGTTAGCATTTTTTAAAAAGATTATTTGATTGATTGTATGTGCTAAAGATGTGGAAAAATCTGTTTAGGGCTGTATCACCACACTTGCTCACTCTCACTAACTCATTGTCTATATCGCTTTATCCTGTGTTCAAGGTCACAGGGGGCCTGGAGCCCATCCCAGGAGGCTTAGGGCACGAGGTGGGGTACACCTTGGACAGGGTGCCAATCCATCGCCGGGCACATACACACATACACTTACACACTATGGGCAATTTGAGGACACCAATTAGCCTAACTTACATGTCTTTGGACTGTGGAAGGAAACCGGAGAACCCGGAGGAAACCCACCAAGCACGGGGAGAAAATGCAAACTCCATGCACACAGAGACAGGAATCAAGACTGAACAGGAATCGAACCCAGACCCTGGAGGTGCAAGGCGACAGTGCTAACCACTACACCATTGTGCTGCACTAACGCAGACGCTATTTTTAAAAATATTTTATTTTTATATATGTTTGTTGCAGTTCCTCCATAATCCTAGAGGTGGTGCTCTTTAGGGTGTTTTCACATTAGGCATGTTTGATCCCCCCTGCAAGTCAGCGTTCACATTATTTTTTATTTCGTAGTATGCACCTACTTGGTTCGTGTGCTGCCATAAAACACAAGCGAACGAGGAAGTTAATCTTTGCCGTAAGAGCAATGCTCTCGCATGCCTTCCTATTTTATCATCTCTGGCCGTGTAGGTCAGAGGATGCGATCGGTGTGTGCCGTGAGCCCACAGAGATTTCACGTAGAAAGCAGAAATCCAGTTCCTGACATAAGATCGGCTTTCATATCTGATTTTCTCAGTCCTCAGTTCGCTGTGCTGTATCCGAGACCACCTTTTCCAGCGGACTTGGGCAAGTGTTCTCAGAAACGATCTTGGGGCCCTAATGTGAAAACGCCCTAATCGAATCGGTGCCTAGGTATCATGATTACATCGTATCAGGGTGTCCCTGGTGATTCCCGTCACTGGTGTGTGCGTGACGGTTGTAAGACATTTCACACCGCAGTCAAGCTAAAAGCTTTCCACTGAGTGTTTGCCTTTTTAATCAGACATTAATACACTCTGTCAAAACGGGTTCCCCTCAAGTCCACGTGACTGTAAACTGTAATCACCGCTAATCCGTGTTCATAATAATCCCACTGGTGTTGCTTTAGTCCTGAGTGAAGGTTTTTTGTTCCCACCCCTGGCATATTTTCATTTGGTGCTCATTCCTTCTCTAAGCTCGTGACCTGACGTGAGAGGTCATCAGATGAAAGAACTGAGGTGTAAGGTGTAGAGCACGGGTGTCAAATTTAAAGCCTCCAAGCAACAAACATCAGACCAGCATCACATTCCTGTCCTTGGGCTCCAAGAGTGAAACTTCGACTGTGCATTCTGAGATGCTTTTCTGCTCACTACAGTTGTAAAGTCTGTTTATTTACGTTGCCCCAGTCTTCTCTGTTTCTTGGAGCGTGTTTGGATTGCACCGCCAGCTCTCTTGCATGTTATAATAAGAAGAAATTAGGAGGAAACTTTTCATTGTTTGTTCTAATGCTCTTATGTGGCCTCTGTGTGATGTTATGGCACGATAATTATGAATTAAGCAGTTCGTAATCCATACAGGCCGAGAGCAAAATGAAAAATCTTTATCACTTAGACCTGCAGAGATTGTGTGAGAAATCCCACGCTCATGCTCGCTTGCATCGTGTAGCGCCTATAAGAAACGACTTGGCACTTTGAAGGCCTGACGTTGCGCCCCTGCTGTAGGCGTTTATCCCGCAGGGATTCTCTCATAAACGTGCCGGCGATTTTGCTTCCTTCTCATAAGTCAGAGCACTGAACGTTTAAATGCGGTGTTAATAGTCTCATGTCACGGTAGATTACAGCACAGCGGCCCTGTGGTGAATGGGAGGAGGTGCAAAGCAGGAGGAGATGGGAGGGGTGTGGTGATCAGACCCGTTTTAAAGCCCTGCAGGAAATTTGATTCTGCGGATGTTTGCTCCTACGGGTGTGTGTTGTTCTCTTTAAGGACAAGGCAGTGATCATCTTACACGATCCAGCGTACAAAGTCCACAGCTCATGCAGTCAGCGATTCAGTACATAATGATCCAAAGCTGTCGGTGTAATATGATGTGATTAAAGTGTAAACAGTTTGATGCTAATGAAAAAACTGTTAGCATAGAGAAGTGCCAAAGCTACACCACGCCGCTTTTCACTGAGAGTGAGGTGTAGAGGCCACGCCTCCTTCACAAGGACTGCAGTGTAGATGCCATGCCCCTTTACTGCGACTGAGGTGTAGCAGTCAAGCCTCTTCAATGAAACTGAGGTATAGGTGCCACGCCTCCTTCACTGTGACCGATGTGATGTACAGAGGACACGCCTCATTCACTGAGACTGATGTGCTGAGGCCACGCCTCCTTCACTGTGACTGATGTGATGTACAGAGGACACGCCTCATTCACTGAGACTGATGTGCTGAGGCCACGCCTCCTTCACTGTGACTGATGTGATGTACAGAGGACACGCCTCATTCACTGAGACTGATGTGCTGAGGCCACGCCTCCTTCACTGTGACCGATGTGATGTACAGAGGACACGCCTCCTTCACTGAGACTGATGTGATGTGTTGAGGCCACGTCCCCTTCACCAGGACTGATGTGTAAAGGTCACGTCCCCTTTACTAAGACAGAGGTGTACAGGCCACACTACCTTTCCCGAGACTGCATCATAGAGGCCACGTCTCCTTGACTGAGACTAAGATGTAGAAGCCACACCTCTATTACTAACACTGAGGTGAGGTGTAGAGGCCACGGCCCCTTCACCAGGACTGATGTGTAAAGGTCACGTCCCCTTTACTAAGACAGAGGTGTACAGGCCACACCTCCTTTACCGAGACTACGTCTCCTTGACTGAGACTAAGATGTAGAAGCCATGCCTCTATTACTAACATTGAGGTGAGGTGTAGAGGCCATACTACCTTCACTGCATCTCTGGTATAGAGGCCACGCCTCCTTCACTGAGACTGATGTGATGTGCAGAGGCCTTCCTTGGGACAGCGGAAAGGTGTTGAGACCATGCCTTCTTCACTTGTACTGAGTTGTCGAGCTGACATTTCCATCTTCGGGACTGAGGTGATGTATTGAGGCCACAGCTTTTTCTTCCGTGACTGAGGAGAGATGTTGAAGCCAAGCCACGTCCCCTTCATGGTTACTAACAGAGACAGAGCAAGACTAAGGTAGAGGAGTACTACAAAGAAATACAGAAGCCTCATCATCGTTCTCTTCCAAACTTGGCATCATGAACGCTAATGAATCCAGCAGGTTCCTTTCTCTGTCTGTCCCGACACTCAATAAATAAATAACTAGTTTAGAACATTTTATGTTTACAGACTTAATTAGCTTTTATGTTTATGATGACATTTCTGCAGGTTGCTTGTCTAAAATATCTGGCATGTTTGATTCACTTACTGCACGAGTTGATTCCAAATCAGATCACGTTCATACAGCGATAAATCCGGGCTCGATTTCACTTGGCTTTCTTGCTTCTCTACCCAGCGGTGTCTCATTTTCATATACTGTCTAATGGGAGAGTTCAGATGATGCTGCAGCACTGCAGAGCTCAGTTGACTCAATGAATCAGTGAATCAATGAATCAATGACTCTGTCATTCAGTTCCTGCCTTGAAGTGGAGCAGTATTTCCACCACGCACAGGCTGCAGCACATGCTGTGTGCGATGAGATCCATCAACACACATACACACACACGCACACACACACACACACACACACACACACACACACACACACACACACACACACACAAGGGCATATTTTTTTAATACTCCAGTGCCATCACACGGCACACTCCGGCATTTGTCCTTTCCCTTTAAAAAAAAAAAAATCGATGTTGTGGGTCGTTTCCTTTTTGGTCGTATCTCATGAGCTTTTGTAGTTGGAAGCAAATGGCCACAATGTGTTGTGTGTCTGATGCTGACACAAACGAAAAAATCGCTTTACACAATACTGTATCTCCTGTGAGTTAACATGTTTTCTGCAGGATAAAAGCCTTTTAATGATGGTCAGAGTGGATGAGTGCTCATAAAATATGAATAGCCTCGGAGGGATTTATTACCAGCATGTTCACAATTACAGCTAAAAATAAGCATCTAAATTTAGTAAGCATTTTATGTACTTAAAGGGTGTGTAGAAACCAACAATAATATTGTATAATGTTGGCACAGCTCATAAAAAAAAAAAAAATTGTTTCTTGAGGAAGCAGAATCACTTCTATCGCGTCTCCTCTGTGGTTCCGTCTCCTTTGTAGCTCCGAGGGCGTGTCGGTGTCCTGATTGCTGGGATCCTCAGCCTCTGTATTGAAGCACCACCACTTAAGCCTCATCAACATGAGTTGCAACACATCATTAGCGTCCTGCAGGAACGCCTCTCATTTCATCCACTGATTGCTCAAGGCGCAAACCTCCCTCACGGTGTCTCCTTGTCCTCAATTAGGATCATTTTACTTGTATGTCGGTGCTGTTTGTCGGGCTGAATTATTCCTCAACTTGCCCAGAGGTTTAACTCCTCAGGGTTGGATGCTGAGTTCCCTCCCTTCCTTCCGGACAACCTGCCAGGAAGTGGAATAGCTCTTAGGTTTGAACATAGAGCTCACAGGTGTCCTCATAGGCTCATGACTTGTGAAGAGTACGAACAACTGCTAGTGAAATCGCCTTATGTTTGAACTATTTCCCTGTGTATTGCTTCTGATTAATTAAAGATATTCAGAGTATTTTTCCCGGATTTGTTGCATGTTGTAATGGTGTAGTAACAAGCTTGCCCTATCATCCAAAGATCGCGGGTTTGAATCCCGAGTGATGCTGGCAGCCAGCGAGCTGATTGGACAAGCTCTGTCATTGGGGAAGGATGCGAGACACTCTAGCGCTTTTAGATCAATCACAGCTCTAACCAATCATGTTGTGGACTTTCCAGTGTGCGGAAAGGAGCCCGATCTAGCCCGAAGTAGATTGCTATGCTTTACATTGTATATTCGTGTCAAAGACGCATAAGACTCACTTTGTCAGACTTAAGAACAAATCAGACTTACAAACATGCTCCCAGAACGGACCTTGTTCGTAAGTCGGGGTCTACCTGTAAGAGAAAAAAAAAGCTGAAAGCTGGCATATCACCACATGTCAAAGCAGAGTCTGACATACTTTGATGAATCAATCTATTCCCCTGCTGTAGTTTTATATTGCGACAAGAGCAGTAGTCCAAGTGATAAGGGGGTAGGGGTGGGGAAATGGGGTGCCAATAATTCTGGAGTTGAAAGGAACGGAGACCGAGTTGTGTTGATGTGATGTACAGGCTGCGAAAGAGAAAATCCACTGACTGATTTCTGTTAAACTCACATGGAGAGAAGGTTAACTGAAGGTTAATGCACAACCCAGTGCTGCATGACTAAAGAATTCATCGTCTCTCCACCCGTTCTCTCTCTCTCTCTTTTTCCTCAGTGATAAAAATCTGCATTTGCTCACATGAGGCGTAATCCACTGCTGCCTGATGGAAAATTACCTCGTGCTTCACTTTCTGCCTTTCAGTCTGCATTGCTCTCCGGCTGTCTTTCTCTCCGTCTCATAGCGGTTAGCTTGAGGAGATGAGGAGAACCGATATAGGTCTGACTGATATAAGCGGAAGCCCTATATACTGTATATCCACGTATACGTGCGTGTGTGTGTGTGTGGGTGGGTGTGAGTGTTTCGTGAGGGCGCGGTGTGTGAAATGGCTTTTCTGTCATTAACGACAAAGCTCATGATGCAGTTTCAGCTGAAAGTATAACCTCGCAGATCACTGGTTTAGAACGGTCACAGCTGGGCCTGGGGAGGTGGGGGGGGGTCGCGTGATATATGACCTCATCTCAAGTCACATGACCAGTGCCAGTTTGGGGGGTGTTTTTTATCAGTAGTCGTACTCGTGATCACTTCATAAATATCCTGCAGCAGTATTTAACTGACATACGATGTGCTAAACAGAACAGCAGGTGCGCAGATCATTTTTTTCAGGTTTAAAATATGAGGTAATGATGAACAGGATTAATACAAGAGGGAAAAGGATCTGAGGAGGAGGAGGAGAAGAATGGATCTGAGGAGGAAGAGGGGAATGGATCATGGAAGGATGAGAGGAAGGAGAAGAAAGAATCCTAGAAAAAGGAGAGAATATCCAAGGAGGAGAGAAGAGGATCAAAGACAAAACGATGGGTAAGGATCCAAGGAGAAGAGGAAGGCTATGATGAGGAGGAGGAGAAGTTGAAGAACGGATCTGAGAATAAGGGGAAAGGGTCAGAGGAGAAGGAAAATAAAGGATACAGGGGGGCGAATAAAGGATCTGAGAAGGACGACGGGAAAGGACCTGAAGAAGAGGAGGAGAAGAAAGGATCCAAATTGAAGGATGATCTTCATCCAGGTTGCAGTAAATGTACCTACCGCGGCCAATTCGTCATATTGTATATGTGATAAGGTTTAATATGTTAGTAACGACTACATTTTTTGCGTTGTTAAAAGTCAGCAAAGAGCATGAAAATATTGACCGCATCAGCGAAACCTGGTGCTGATGCTGCTCACCAAATTGCCCGAGCTGGGTGTTAGAAGGAAAACTGCAAATGTGTGCTCGAGCACAGAACCTGAGAGTAACGCTGCATTAAGCCGGGATCCACATCGTTCAGCCACTTAACGTCCACTCGAGTGCTTCATAATGACGGGCTTGGTGTTTACGCTTTTAAACACAGTGCAGAGAGGTCTTCTCTTTACTCCGGTGGAAATGCTGCTGCTCTTAAGAGGAAACTCGAATTTACGGCAAACAGTATTCTATGAATATTGTTGTATTCAGATGTAAAAATATGCACGTTTGAATCACATTTATCTCAGGATTGTTACAGATTTCCTACCTCATTAAGTTAAAGTTTTTACCCGCACGACTTAAAGGGGGGGGGGGAATGCAGACGGCATGACCACACACCGTCCAGTTGAATTTCTCATCGCTCTTAGACCTCCCGCTCTCCACACTCAACACACACTCTTGTCTGTGAGAGTCTTAATCCTGTAAACAGTCTCAGCTTGTATGACTGGCCCGAGTTTTTTTTTTCTTTTCCTCGCTCCTCCGAGGATCTCTGATTTATCTAATTTCAACACACACGCACACGATCATCATCTTTATAGCACCATATTGCTGTATACATGAACAGCTTTCCCGAGTTGCTCTGAATGGATTTTCTCGCAGACGGGAGCGTTACCCAGAATGCAGCGGTTCTTTTCGAGGTGTTGTCGAGGCTGCCAATTATGCACGCCCGCTGTCTCAGCACATCTCTCCAAAGGCAGTGCCATCATAGTAAAATCCTTTAATTATTATACTCTCTCGCTGTCTCAACACGGCCAGAGGACCAGAAGCTTATTTCGATGTTTTTGGGGCAGTTGCGCAATCGCTCCTACGAACCGCAATCGTTTTGGAGGCTCCTGCTATTTAACCAAGTCGAGATTGATTTTTTTTTTTTTAAGGCAGCCTGAGGCTTAAGGCTAATTAAGTGTTTTATCTGGTAGGGTTAGCTGAGGAGCCGACTGAGAACAGAACCGTGGATGCACTTGATGCAGTTAAATAACATCGCTGCATAAGCCGAAAAATGAAAAGATGTGCAAATTAAATTCAGCTCATGTTTAGCTTTCTGCGCACTGGAGCTGTGAGACATAGGTCTAAAGGAGCTGTGAGACATATGTTACCAAAATATCATGCCTCATGCAGTGACAACCTTGGTTTCCTGCAGGATTATTGGTTTTTGCATTCCAGTCCAGAAGGTGGCGGTATTGCACCAGCTGCACTAAATGCCAAAGAAGAAAAAATGATACTCTTGCAAAACGCAAGTATTTGCAGAAGATGGAAGCAGTTTGTATTTTTTCCGTAGAAAAATATGATATATATTTTAACACTGCTAATTAGTTTTCAAAAAATGAGAATCGATTCTGAATCAAAAATCGACTCAATGATTCATTGAATTGAAACGACTAACAATAAAACATTTAAATTTCACAATTGATTAAATCGCTCAGATCCTCGACACACTAGTGGTGCGACAAATAATTGACACAATCGACTAAAATTGATGAGCAAATAAATGACTAACTAATTTAATCACACACACACTCATGCTTCTTGCACTCTCTCTGGACTCTTGGGACAATAATTGCACACCCTTCACACTACATTACTATTTATTCTATAGCACAAGTCACTTTATGTACAAAACACTTTATAGCATTCTTGCACACCCCCTGGACATCTCTATTTATATTCCATATTTTTCCATACTGTACACCTAGGCTTTCTTATATTTCTTATATCAGATATATATTTTTCTACATTTGCACCCAGGTTTTCTTATTCTCTTATATTTTTCTTATATTTTTCTTTTCTTATATTTTTCTTATTGTATATTTTTACTGTACATATATTTTATTCTTTTATTCTTAGTTAAATCTATTTCTACGTTCTTTGTTATATTCTTTTCGTGTAAATAGTCTTTAATAGTCTTTTATTCTAAGGTCACGGGCAGTCGCCTAAGCATTTCACTGCATATCGTACTGTGTATGACTGTGTATGTGACAAATAAAATAAAATTAGAATTTGATTTTGAATTTGAAATTTAATCGTAGATTAGTTGATGTCGCCATTGCACACGTTTTTTCCGCTGACACGAAACGCTCCGACCTGCAGACATGAGCACACATCAATCTCATCCTCTGATCAGCTATAGCTGATAACGTAGGAATGCACATAAGAGAGTTCCTCTTTAACATTTTTTTGCAAAATTTCCTTTTTATTAGTCGTAGTTAGCGTCCTTGTTCTCTTCTTCTCCGTGTTTAATGGCGGCTCGTGAACCAGGCAGGTGCATACTGCCACCTCCTGATAGTGGAGAGCAAAAATAATGTGAACGCTGAGTGGGGGAGGGGGGGAGCAACCGTTCCTGGGCACGGTATAAATCAATAGTCCCTAATGTAAAAGCAACCTTAGTTTGTAGTGTTTCACAGACGTGCTTCCATTACAATAAAGTCATCAAAATAGTGAAATAGTACCAAGATAGTAATAGTGGACAAAGTCTCTCTTTGTACGTCCACTCTTCCCCTTTTTTTGTCATCTGAACAGCTTCCTTGTGACCCTGTGACATTTCCTGTGACATCTTACAGAATGAATCGTCTGGGATGATTATTTTTATTTATTTATTTATTAATTAATTTTTTGCCGAGACCTGACCCAGACAGTCTGTGTCCTTTTAGCGTAATCCTCTGTTTCAGAGACCCAGGAGGTCTGGCCGCGGCTACGCTCCTGTAGGATTAGGGTTAGGACACAGTGAGAGTGTCCACTCACTGTCACCAACATCAGGACAAACAGACAAACAGTCTGATGTCTAGTCTAGTGTTTCAATCCGATGCAGTGGGAGGAGCCTGAGAAGCAAATGACGTTTGATACTGGATCATACTGATTAGTTTGCACGTATAGTAACATGCATTTAAAAAAAGTGTTCAAACTGTTTGACCAAGAATAAATATTAAAATACGGTTTCAAGTGTCAAATTTCAAATTCATGTCCATAAGCACTCACCTTGACTCACTGCTTATACAATATGTCTTTATATAGTTCAGATAAATGTGATTATATGATTGTATCTAGGAATGGGTGATGAGACGTAGTTAAGCAATACTTAAAAAAATTAAGTAGTGCCCTTGATCAGGGGTTGGAGAGCAATTTGGTATTCAGCCTTGTGTTCAAAGCTAATTAGCGATGTAGCTGTAAAAAAAAAAAAAAACGCACACAGATGGTTCAGATATCATTCAGAAAGCAGTTATCAAAGAAATAAAGTTCTTGTGTGATTGGTTTTGAATGTAAGTTTTCGGCAGGCAGCTGCTCTCTCCACTGTACCGACCCACTTCCCCCCTAACCGTTAACCTGGGACACGGAGTGATACCGGATGGTTAAATGTCCTCGTGCTGCTACTGTATATTATCAACACTCGTGGAACGGGTCTCGTCAAATCGTTTTTATTATTATCAGATAAACCATTTTCAGTCAGACTTTGCATGTTTATGGGGATATAATTTGCTGTGCAAAAATGTAACCAGTAAGTGTGCTTAGAAGGGTTGCCATCACTTTTGCTTTGCTAATGCTAACTCTAATTAGCATGCTAACTCTAGCTGGCATTCAGATCTTATTCAACTTTACTTTCTTACAGTGCTGTGAGAAAAGTATCTGCCCCTTCCTCATATATTTAAACAAAAAAAAAGTCCCAAAATGAGTCCAAACCTCCAGGGGGTGTGGGAGAGGGGGCCCTGGGTCGCCGACTGCGGGGTGCCTTGGGTCGGCTTTGAAATGTTCTATATATATTTTTCGTTTTTTTGCATATTTGTCATACTTCAATGATTGATGTCATCAAACTAATTTTACTGCGATAAAGCGAGTAAATACAATAAGCAATTTTGGTAAGCCGTCAACTCCCGGGAAGGATCACGACCGCTTCAGTTTATTCCCCTTTGTGGATAATGGCTCTCACCGTGGGTCACTGCAGTCCCAAAGCTTTAGAAATGGCTTGGTAATGCTTTCGAGACTTATACATGTCAGTTACTTTGTTTCCCATCTTTTTTGCTTCACTTTGTCAGTTTCAGGGGCAGTTACTTTTTCACATAGGGCCAGGCAGGTCTGGACAGCTTTTTTCCCCTCAATAAATGAAATCATCATTTAAAACTGCATTTTTTTATATTTAAGCAGGTTATCTTTGTATAACATAAAAATACGTTTGATGATGTCAATCATTTATACAGATCTTGTATGTGAAGATAAGTTATTGATGAAAAAAAAATACTGAAAAATAAGTGTTATTGAAATACTTAAATAAGATAATTTCTCGTTTCTCCGCGCAAGGTCACGTGACCGACACTGTTGCGTTTGCCCACAGCTCTTATCCCTGCTCTACGTTGTCTCTAGGTCCACCCTTGATCCAAATCCCCGCCTTCACTGGCCGTCCACCGCTCGCACTAGCCCCTGAACTTTCCAGTTAGACTCCTGCCATCCGATTAGCTCCCTTCTCCTAATCCTATTGAGTCGCATCCTCCGCGCTCTGATCAGCCCCACAAATAGATACAGGAACTACGCAAACCCGAGCGTCAGGAGCCGTGTGGTCTGTGTGAGGTGTGTATTTTCTCCACTTATTGTTGTAAACGAAGCTTCCTGAAGCTTTTAGTTGTGCTGTTGCTTCAGCTTTAAATTGCACTTTGAGCTGATTTAAGGAGTGACTGTGTGTATCAGGTTATGCCGAATGATGTGACGTGTGATAAGAGCGCCACAGTTTAACATTAGATATGATTGCATGCTCCTCTCCTCTTCTTAAACCTGAAATCATAGGAAAGCTCATTTTTAGAAGAGAAAAAAATTGTCTTGTGTCAGCATAGTTCAGTAGAATATTTTTAAAGGGAACCATATTGTGCAAAATCGACTTTTTAAAATCATTTTTAGAAGTTCACACTGAAAAAAAGGTGAGGGCGGGGATAATTTCCTGCTTTTTGTCTTTTTACCATATTAGTATTTGTCATGGCTTAAATAAGCCAAGTGCATTCCCCCATCCCCCCCCATCATGATGTCATATAAGAAGATACTCCTCCCCCGGCTTGTTTCTTAGCTCTGCTGTTCTTTGGAGGGGGTGTGGCTCAGCAGCAACTTATTTGCATAAACACTGACATGGCACATTTGGAGGAGGAGTGACATAAAGAAGTTTAAGATATTCAAAAAATGCATTAACTGAGGAGTATTTCAGCTGGAGCATTAACACACACACACACACATCTGAGATCTATGATAACTTTATAAGAAATGAAATATAGGACTTTATAATAAAAAAAAAAAATCATCAAATTCCACTTTTCATAAAATTATTGTATTACTTCACTATATACAGTAAGGAAACTGTAATAAAAAATATATACAGTGGAATCTTTAATCGGAAACCGAGCAAGTATTAGTTTACGATTGACTCTTATTTTGAAACCGAGCGTCACTTATCTGTCGGGATTTATTTGTACTTTTTTTTTTAAGGTAAAGTGCAGATTAATTTATTTTATTTTCATTTTATAGATTGTATTAATTATTTTTATGTATTTATTTTTTGGGGCTGTGGAACGAATAATTTGAGTTTTCATTATTTCTTATTAGAAATGATGAATTGGTTTATGAGTGTTTTGGAGCACGAGCCCACTTCCGGAATGAATTATGCTCGTAATCCAAAGTTCCACTGTATGGGTGATATTTCAGAAAGCTGTGGCTGTACCGTAAATAGAAAAATTGCCTGCTGAATAATTCATTGCACTGTATTCACTACAAACATCGTGCCGAGCAATCACATGCCGCAGGTCTGTTTAACAAACACGGATGTTCTTCGGTTTATTCCTAAGCCTCGCTCTTGCGCCGTACATTTTTCTCCTCCTGCTTCATATCCAGGATTCTCCTTTGGTGTTGTCTAGTTCCTGTTTGTTCCGCCTGCCGGTTTGACTTTTCCCGTGATCACTTAACGCGTCATCCTTATGCTTTGTTGGTCCTGCTTCCAGTAAATAAACTCAACCGTGTGTTTGTATCGCAGTCGTTCATCGTTGCCAGATGCTGGCCGACTCTCAGATGGCGTGTCCCGGGTGTAGGAGGGACGAGGTGTTTGTTATAACTTAGGGAGTCTTCTTTGCAAGTGAATTCCTGCCGTTGTTTTTTGGATCTAAGCTGTAAATGAAAGGTTAATAATGTTTTTACGCGAATGAGGCTACACTACTACCCATCACAACAACTGCTGCACGTCCGGATTTTTTGAAATATATAAGTATTTACACACTTGGACTGTTGTTGGGATAGCTTCTATGGGTTACAATCATTTGCTAACCTGCTAACATGTTTAGCAGCGGTTTCACTATAAAATAAAATACATCACAACATAATGATGTTAACATGTGATAACATAATTACCACAAAGAGGCAGTAAAACTGTGATTATTATGGTATGCCTTGATGCATCTCTTCAGGCTTGTGGTATTTTCCCAGTGATTCTGTGCCCCTACTGTTTCAACTCCGATATTACTACACATCAGCTTTTTATTGTCCGGTTCAATACTGCAGCTTTTTATACTGCAGTAATGCCGCACAACGCTAACGGACATGCGAGCGACAGAGAAGTATTATGCAAAACAAATATAATGGGTTAATACATATTTAATGCGTTCAATTATTAACAGCAGTTTTTCAGTCAATGATGAATCTAAACTTTTCTCAGCTGCAGAGTCACCAGGGACCAGCCAATACGTTATTATCAATATTGCAACATTTGATCACCTCTATGTAACTGAATTCGTTTTCTAGTGTGCAGTGATGCGTAGAGATTAGCTGCATGTGTGTGCGTGATGGATCGGTGTTAAACCGCCTGCAGATGAGCAGCTGCGTGCCTCACAGAGGGCGAGGTAAGTAAAACACGGAATGCGTGAATCATCCTCCATTCACTCGACAGCTGCCTCGCTTTATGGACGGCTCTTGTTATTCCATCACCATGGCAGTCCGCTTTGTCGCTCCATCATCCGCAGCATGTGTCTGGAGCGTTCGCGGCTTTAATCCGCGACATTGGATTCGCGTTAAAAGTAGGCGGGTCTGATCTTTCAAAAAACGGACGAAGCCATTAGCAGTCCATCATGTGCTCGACGCTCATTCAGCCTAGATTCAGATGTTTATTTTTTGTCAGGTCTAGAATCTGGAGCATCACAGCCTCTGCAGGCCGAAGACGCCTCGAAATAACCGCACGTGTCCCGCACAAACTAGGCTTCCAAGCCAGCCGAACACTCTTTTAAAAACTAGGCTGGCTAGCGTGCATGGGTACAGCTGTGTGTGTGTGTGTGTGTGTGTGTGTGTGTGTGGGAGTAAGTGGGACAGCTTTCAGGTCTCTACAGAGGCTGCGTTTGCAGATTGCGAGCGCCGATTATTGAACGCTGACCCGAAACCGGTCTTTTCCCGTTCCTGCTTCCTCCCACGGCGTTCTGCACGCGGCGTACGCGAGACTCTGGCACGGCCGAGCTGTTTGTTTTCTCCCAGTGTATGATACTGAAATAGTGCCAGTCAAAATGTTTATTAGTGGCCCAGTGTTGCCAGATAAGTAGTGAACAGGTAGTGAACTAGTGTGTGTGTGTGTGTGTGTGTGTGTGTGTGTGTGTGTGTGAGCAGTGGTGTGTTCATCAACTTTCATCAACCCCAGGAAAGAAAGACACACTGATGAGTTTTATTATTGGCTCAAATAAAGGAGTTTACAACCTGAGCCACGATAGCGTTCAGCTGGAACACACACACACACACACACACTGAATCAGGTAATTGGAGAAGCTGTCATATTCGTTTTTAAATACTTAAATAGAACAGCTTGGATTTTTATATCTTCCCTCAGGTCGTGCAATGATCTCCTGCACACACACACACACACACACACACACACACACCAGCTTTATTGTTCTGCCTGTATGTGTTTGTGTGCATATAAATATAAAACCAATACACAATGGGGAAGAGACTGGTTATTACGGTGTATGTATGTGTGTGTGTGTGTGTGGGAGGGGGGGGTAGTGTGTTTGCGTGTGTTTAAACTACTGCACCATGGGGAGATACTGTGTGTGTGCACGTGTATACTGGACCCATTTGTGTGTGTGTGTGTGTGTGTGTGAAACCAGTATACCAGATACTGTTTGTATGTGTGTGTGTGTGTGTGTGTGTGTGTGTGTGTGTGTGTGTGTGTGTGAGAAACCAGTATACCAGATACTGTTTGTATGTGTGTGTGCGCGCACATGTGTTTGTTTGTGTGTGTAACCAATACACCATGGGGGGTACTGGGTATATTTGTGTGCGCGCGCACGTGTGTGTGTGTAAAACCAGTACAGCAGGGGAGTTTCTCAAGGTATTTGTGTGTTTTTGCATGTGTGTTTGTGTGTGTGTGTGTGTGTGTGTGTGTGTGTGTGTGTGTGTGTGTGTGTGTAAAACCATGGGGAGATACTGTTTGTATTTTTATATATTATATGTGTGTGTGTGTGTGTGTGTGTTGTCTCAGGATGTCCAACAAATGAAGCAGAGGTGATTTTTTGCTCCTCTCAGTTTTGTCCCCACCTTTAAGCACATGGTTCTTCATCAACTCACACGTATACACAAACACACACACACACACAGAGCGATACTGCTGAGAGACTGAGCGTAAACCCAACTGTGAGAGCTGTGATGTGATGTTGTTTGAGTGTGATTGTCTATAAAAACCTACGACGTTAAAGATCTCGGTGTCGTCACGTCACACGTGAGGGAGTGCTAACTTTTGCACTCGACACTCACATGGTAAACGGCTTTTCGTCGTAGTTTAAATCCTTCATACATCGTATTGTTGATGGGATTGAGATGTTGAGATTGTGCCATGAGAGTGGATATAAAAAGTTTAAACATCCCGGTTCAAAGTCAGGTGGAAAAACAAAAAGATTTGTTCTGAACATGTTGTGTGTGTGTGTGTGTGTGTGTGTGTGTGTGTTTCAGACATTGCTGCTAAGAAGAACTACATAACTGAGGTGAGTGAAGTTACTGACTAAAGAAATGCATTGAGTGAAAATGGAAAGTCTGAAAAAATAAATAGTAATAAACATAATCTCTCTCTCTCTCTCTCTCTCTCTCTCTCTCTCAGATGCCGTCCTCATCCTGCCACCCAGGCTTAGGCCTTGAGAAGAAGATCGGCCACCGCAGGGTGGATGCCTCAGGGGAGACCACGTACAAAAAGGTCCGCCTCGTACCCACCTTCAGAATCGTCCTCATAAACATCTTTCATTTCTTTTCCTCTGTCGTTGCTTTTATATCTCACTCTCTCCTTTTGTTTCTTAATGAAAGCCAGTTTATGCACACGGGTCCATAAATCCTGCTAGAACCCTACACGTAGTCACAACACGATACGTTATCACGATACCTAGGTGACCATTCGATCTGTGCAATGTACAGTTAAATATTACGATTTAATAAATATCCCACGCCAACATTCATCCATATTTTTTACAGTTTTGTTACAGTTCTAAAGCAAATAACTAGCTGTGCCTGCCCGCGACTTTGTACAGTACGTTTTTAAAAATGTATAGCGCCATCTGTTGAATTTCGGAAAGAACTAAAAGATTTTTGTGTCATCATGAAGTGCACAGAATGAAGGTGTGAGATTATTAAGATGATTAAGGTGTGCGCATATTGAAAAATGTTCACTGCCATCTCTTGAATTTTGAGATGAACTCGTGTTTAAAAAAAAAAAAAATTTAAGTAGCATATCTTCTCTTCCCATGGGCCGATCGCGATGAAACAACGTCCATATGTTACATCAAGCTCGACCAAATGCGCTTATGAAAAACGCCTTAAAACCCGTTCAGTAGTTTTTATGTGACGTGTGCACAAACAAACAGACGAGCAAAAATCCTTAAAAAATCATCTCGACGTGTTAAATGAATAACAAAAAATGCATTTTCAGTGTGGCGATACGTGCATTGAAAAAAAAAAAAGCAGAATCGATTTTATTTCACCCATCTCTACACCCATCTATACATACGATGCATCCGGAAAGTATTCACAGCGCTTCACTTTTTCTACATTTTGCTATGTTACAGGCTTATTTCAAACTGGATTAAAGCCATTATTTTTCTCAGAATGATATCAGGACAACATGAAAGACCTTTGTTTGACATCTGTGCAGATTTATTAAAAAATCTCAATCTCTATCTCATCTCTATACTTTCCTCTGTGTCTGACCTTCAGACGACCTCGTCGGCGCTGAGAGGTGCGATCCAGCTGGGCATCGGCTACACGGTGGGCAACCTGAGCTCCAAACCCGAGAGAGACGTGCTCATGCAGGACTTCTACGTTGTGGAAAGCATCTTCTTTCCAAGGTGTGTGTGTGTGTGTGTGTGTGTGTGTTTATTTATTGTGCTTTAATTATATTTCGCTCATGTTTTTTATTGGAAAGATCCCCCTTTTTGGAGTGTCTTACGTGTATGTGTACGATGTTGCTCATGCTGTGAGTGTTATTGTTTTAGCTCTCATGGAAAATTAATCACCCGTCATTAGTCACAAGTTATAATGAAAAATTTCTGGTTTTCTCTGTTCGCCAGTGAGGGCAGCAATCTGACTCCAGCGCACCACTTCCCAGACTTCAGGTTTAAGACCTACGCCCCCGTGGCCTTCCGTTACTTCCGGGAACTCTTCGGGATTCGACCCGATGACTACCTGGTGAGCAGAAAACCGCACGTCACACCCTGACCTTTGCTTCCTGAATGTTACACACATCAAAAAGCATTGCATTCCAAGTTTTCCTGGATTTCATCCAGAATCGCGTTTAATCTCAGCATCAGTTACATCATCCTCAGCTCAAGATGGTTAGCTTTATGCTTGTTTTGTGTGTGTGTGTGTGTGTATTTACAGGGTGCAGTTTCCTGACCATTTATACAAAAGCAAATCCCCCAGAACAGCTGTGTCAGATGTTTAACCAAATTAAAGCTTTAATGAAAATAAATCGAAGTGTTCTACAGGGAGTAATAAACCTCGCCTTGATTCAGGGTTTCCCAAACGTCTTCCTATACAGCAAAATCATCAAAACATTTGCCTTTACTTTGTAAACACACACACACACACACATGTACACTTCCCTTGTCGCACAATGACGATGTAATTGTTTTGAGTTATAGTAACACGACTTCTTACTGGATATCCCTGAGGAAATTATTGAAGGAAAAAAATTATAATTCCGGGCATGTGTTTAAACAGAAACTGTTAGAGAAATATTAGGATTCATGTCAGAGCTTGTTTTGACAGCGTAGATGCCGAGCGTAATGCGGTGTGGGCGCATATGTGTGTGTGAGTGTGAGTTGTGGGACACCAACGCTCATCACCTGGGGATTATTAATGTAGTGGCAATAACACTCCAAAGCCTGCAGTGGTACGAAGAACAAAATATTCTATGTTGATGGTTTATTTTGATACAATAACAATAAAATTAGAAATGCATTTTAAGAGTGAATTCATATGTAAGATGTATCTAAGATGTAAGCCTAATATACACTGCCTGGCCAAAGTTTTTTTTTAAATGATCGGCCTGCAATAAGCAAAGAAAACAGCTAAGGAGATTTATTGGAAATGACTGGAATTGGACTGACATAGTTCTCTAAACTTGGAAATATGGCATATAAACATTTGTACATCCAAACAATAAGATATATTATTAGCTGGTAATTACAATGATATTGTTAAGATAGTTTAATGGTTAATGGTGAATTAAAAGTGAAGAGTTATGGTATAATCAAATACAGGTAGTCCTCGACTTACGAACATTCGAGTTACGAATTTCCGCAGATGCGGACAGACCCACAGTTCCACTTCTGGTTCGATCACAGAGATAGCTCGCCTGTCTTGTACAAAAAAATAGACACTGTAGTGCACCAGATGCCAATATTCACAATTATATACAACAATTTTCAGTGTGTAAGTAAATATATAAAATGTCTAAAGTCTGGTGTATACAGTATATTCTATGTGTGCGGACGAAATTAGCCGGCCTCACCGGTTTCACTGAATCAGTCCGGGAGCAAGATGATAGAAAATAGTCTGAACTGTAAAGCTGGTCAATAATCGTATTTCCGGAAAATCCCCAACAAAACAGAGTTCACTGTCCAATACGGTGGAAAACAGCTCTGAGACCAAATGGCGTCTGGGATTCCCTTCACGATTTAAAGGCGCAGAGACAAAATTCCCTAGAAGATCTCATTTCTTTAGATTTTGATGGCAGTGTGGGAAAAGAGGATTGTATGCCGTACTTTATATATTCCTCTCAAAGGCTCATTTTGTCAAACTTAAGAACAAATCAGACTTGCGAATAAAATGTGCTCCTGGAATGGATGTCACATGTGACTATGAAGCTGCTTATAATGTTTTATTGTATGTACTGTATCTAAGTGCATCTAGATGTGTATCTTCTATTCGCACTGAGTCACTTTTCCACACATAAAACTGGTTGCAAGGTTGCATTTCAATTAACTTCATCTCACTTATTAGTTCCTTTAAAAAAAGAGACGTGATTTATGTGCCTTATTTGTATCCTTTTTATATATCGTGTCTTTTCTTTTTAGCATTGTACTAGTAACTTTGGTCAGTTCTCACATTACCCTGTGTGCACTGACTATAAGTAAGATAAACAGTGTGTCTCTGGATATCGGGAATTTCCTTTGTGATGAATGCAGTATCTACCTATCTTTGTCTTTCTCCCGCTGCAGTACTCTTTATGTAACGAGCCCTTGATCGAGCTCTCAAACCCCGGAGCGAGTGGATCCATATTCTACGTTACCCGAGACGACGAGTTCATCATCAAGACCGTGCAGCACAAAGAGGCGGAGTTTCTGCAGAAACTGCTTCCTGGGTACTATATGGTGAGTTCATGAGCGCTCGTTAGCTCTTGCAGCTCTATCTTTAGCGCTTACCGTTCAAGCCTACCAAGAAAAAGTTCAAAAGTCGACCATCAGGTGGAAAGTTCATCAGTGCTTCCAGTTTTCTGGGATTCACAAGTATTGGAACATCCTAAACGTTTGATTAAACACAGGACTGATATCCGTGGACGTTGTGATCTTGCATGACGACGCGCGTCCGCACCCTCATACCCACAGCATCTGCATTTTGAAAAAAAAACTTGGTTTTGAGGTGTTAAAGCACCTATAGTTAACCTATAGTCCTGATCTCACATCATCTGACTTTCACTTATTTGGTCCCCTGAAAGCAGCCTTATAATGATGAAGATTCACTTCTGATGAAGACAGCGGTGCATTCCTGGCTCGCAGCTCAGTGTAAAACCCTTTTCAATGATGGAAACCAAAACTTGTTGACAGATGATGGACAAAGTGTATTGAGATAATGTAGAAAAATGATGTATTTGTCTTTTCTAAAATAGATTTTACAGCCAGAGTGCGGATCATTTTTCACTCACACTTATATAATAGCAATAAAATACTCTAACATGTATAAAATCTTTCACCTAATCAAACGTATCGAGTCTTCCCAAGCTGGTCATTTGCAAAATATGATTAGAACCCCAAATCCATGGTGAATCACGGTACCCGCTGAGCCCCGATCCACGCTGTTCATTAGTGGCCTTTAATAAGCTCCCGTCTGCTGTTTATGCTCCAGCCTTGGCGCTCACACTGACCAGACTGTATCTAATCAAGTGGGAGTTGAATTCTTTCAAGTGAATAAATGAGTGGGTGGCAGCAAATGACTCAGCGTGCCGTCTAACTCTGCAAAGCGACAAGCTTCCACGGCTCGTTCCGTCCTGGAATCTTGCCCGGAAAATCATTGCAAAAGATTAGCATGGCGTTGGAACACGGGAGGGTGTGTTTTAGTGCAGAAACGCGAGAGAGAAGAGAAAACCTTTCAGATATTAAAGTGATCCCTGCTGGCTCCAAACCACCACTGTTCATTTCTGATTGCTTATAACGAATCGGGATACCCGTCACACCCCAATACGATAGGATCTCTAGGTGCCGATTTGATTTGGATTACGATTCGATAAGTTTCATGATTTTAGAAATATCCCGATTCGCTATGAACTTTTTTAGATTTTGTTACGATTCTAAACAAACTTGGCAAACAATTCGCTCCCACCACACAGGATGCTGTGCTGCCTGCCAGTGTGTGACTAATATAGAGAGAACCACCTGTTCGCTCACTCACTCATCATCTGTACTGCTTTATCCTGTATACAGGGCCAGGAGCCTATCCCAGGAGACTTAGGGAACGAGGCGGAGTACACCCACCGCAGGGCACACACATACACACACTCATTCGCCAATTAACCTAATCTGCATGGCTTTGGACTGTGGGAGGAAACCGGAGAACCTGGAGGAAACCCACCAAGGGAGTGGAGAACATGCAAACTCCATGCACTGACACCCGAGGCGGGAATCGAAACCATACGAGATGCGAGGCGACAGTGCTAACCATTACGCCATTGTGCCGCCAAATGCAAATAATAATTTTAAAAAATTTATGTTTCAAATGAAACATTTGGAGAACAGGTGTCTCAGTTTTATCTGAATGTCCTGTGCGGTTCTGCACCCTATTCCTGATGTTTAATGAGTTCACGTCAATCTCCAGCCCTCTTTGTGGACGAGACTATAGACTCCTGAGACGTAATCAATTGAGCAGGACAACACTAACATTGCTTTTCTTCTCTTTTACCTTCTCTTCCCGTTTCTAATCCTTCTTCTTTCTTACATTTTCTTCCCTTGCCTTGTCCTGTCCCTTACTCTTCTTCCCATGCCTTTCCTTTGGATTCTATTCAAATGTATCATGATTTTATTTCCCGTCTTTTTCTTTCCTTTCTTTCCCTTTACATTTCCTTCTTACCTTTCAGAATCTGAACCAGAACCCAAGGACCCTGCTCCCCAAGTTCTTCGGCCTGTACTGCATCCAGTCGGGAGGGAAGAACATCCGGATCGTGGTGATGAACAACGTCCTGCCACGTGTCTTCCGGATGCACCTGAAGTTTGACTTGAAGGGCTCCACGTACAAGCGCAGAGCATCCAAGAAGGAGCGGGAGAAGTCCAAGCCTACATTTAAAGACTTGGACTTCATGCAAGAAGTGCCTGATGGATTACTGCTGGACACAGACACTTACAACGCCCTGGTCAAGACCCTGCAGAGGGACTGCCTGGTTAGTGGCTGCGTTTGTGTGTGTTTGTGTGTGTATGGCTGTATGTTGGAAGAGTTTTAAGATTACACCTTATATTTTGAAGCGGGAGCCATAGTACGTGTATGTGTGTAGGTTTTAGAAAGCTTCAAGATCATGGACTACAGCTTGCTCCTGGGTGTCCACAACATGGACCAGGCTGAGCGCGAGCAGCAGACGGACGGCTCTCAGAGCAGCAGCGACGAGAAGAAGCCTGCAACCCAGCGAGCGCTTTACTCCACAGCTATGGAGTCCATTCAGGGAGGAGCTAGTTGCGGAGACTCCATTGACACGGAGGACACGTAAGCAAACTTGTTAACATGATTTGTGAAATTTGTGATTAACCCTCTGGCAGCTTAATCTCCAATTTAAAAAACACATTTTTGGGGGTCGTTATTGCCAAAGACTATTAAATAATGCAGCAAGGAGTTTAAACAGACGTATTTAGTTTAAAAAGGACATATTATGCTAAATTCACGTTTAATTATTTTCAGAAAATGTTCATAGGCCATCATTAGAACTGTGTGATTTAATCAGTTATGCAATTTGTTCAATAATTTGTTGGTCGATTCAATAGTTTTAGTCATTTTTTGGTTCAGAATTAATTCACACACCTAAATGTATTGAGGTAATCTTACTAATGTTAATTGGTGTAAAATCATTTAACAGTCTAATAATTTGAGGGCTTTGGTGGCTCTGTGGTAGGTCTCACGCCCGAAAGGCCCGGGTTCGATTCCCAAACCTGGCCACTGGGTGCAGTGCTGAGGGTTACATCAGGAAGAGTCATCCTGTGCCAAGTCGTTGTGGCTGTGGCGACCCCTTGATGGGAACAGCCAAAAAACCAACAACAACAGTCTAATAATTTTGAAAGTTTGCCCGTCTTCTTTTGAGTTTGTGGGCAGTTGGTGCAATACTGCCACCCGCTGGACTGGAGGGTGGAGCAGAAGATGAACTGTGCCAGAGAAAAAGATTACTGCTTTGTACTGTACATCCTTGACATGACGTTCAAATAAAGTCAAAAGTTACACAGCTTTTTAATACTACAAACCCTGTAAGAAATTCTCTGGTGGGATGAGGCTCAGCAGCAGCTCATTAAACTAGATACTAAAAGTTATAGAATAGAATTAAACAGGGTTAGGGGTAGCTCTGTTGAGGCCTTGAGCGAGGCCCTTAACCCTCAATTGCTCAGATAAGTAAGTCACTTTGGATAAGGGCATCTGCCAAATGCCTAAATGTATACTTAATTTTTCTACATATTTTAGATCAAACGAAGAAAAAAAAAACATATGGATCATTTTGAGTATTTGTTAAATCACAGTATATCATCAAGCTCATTCTCAGAAATGAGGCATTTCGTCAACGTGCATGCTGTAGTAAAGACATTTATATCAATCAAGCTTTCGGATTTATCACTAATGAGGTTTTAGTGGAAGTTGATTGAATTTTAAGGAGGAACATAGGAACAAGGTAGCAGTGCGGATAATATAATATGAAGGATGTAATGGCGCTGTGTAATAGATGAGCCATCTGTTTCCTTTGCTTTCTCTTTTTTCGCAGGATGGGGGGAATCCCAGCAGTGAGCGGGAAAGGCGAGAGGCTGCTGCTGTTTATAGGCATCATAGACATCCTACAGTCATACAGGTACGTACGTTTTTTTTCCAGACATCAAAGATTTTCCATTCATTTCCCAGCATTTCTGTTCACAGCATTTAGCAGACGTTTTTTTAACCAGAGAGACTTACTGTATAGACGTACTTGCACAAGACCTTATGTACAGTACATTCACATGTTTCTTCCTACCAACACGAGTAGGATACATCACGAATGGCGTTCAAGTCAAACCGGGATGAAATTTCCAGTGGATGAAGGCGTTACAACATTTCGATGGTGCAAATGTTGAGCTGAGAGACCACTGCAGTCGTTCCTTTGATCCTTGAAAAAATCAATAGAAAACTTGAATAAGAGACACATCTGTCTGTGGGAACTGTACACACAATCATTCACCAACAACACTTGCACATTACAGGAACTCGTAATAACTCTGGCAGTTATTGCCACGTCCTCCATACAGTCCTGACCTCACTCCAGGCCATTTCTACATGTTTGGGTCATTAAAGGAATTCCTGGGAGGCCAGATGTGAAGCAGGCACTCCAATCAACTTTTTACCTTGATGGTATCTAAGCATTAGATAAGATAAGTGCCTTAGTGTAGCTAGGGATTATATAGAGAAATAAATGGAGTTATTCTGCACAATCAGAAGTCCCAGTTTGACTTGAACATGCCTCGTACAGTAGCGTCCTCGTTGGCTTTTGCCCAGACAGAGAAAACAATGGCATCATTGCAGTACCCATTGGCAATTTTTGACATGTTCATTGAGCATTGCGTTAGAGCTTTTCATTTTAGTCGTATTTTTAAAAAAAAAGACTAAAATGAGTACACGGTCTCGGGGATTATCCACATCGTATTCTGTAGCTCTCGTCTCCCATAATATATCATGACATTCAGAAGCTTCCCTGTGGGGTTCCGTGTCATCTCATGTATAATGCTTTCTTACATAATCAGCGTGAAAGTAAGGGGGTGGAAAAACATAATCCCGATTTCGCTTTGCATTGCCGTGCCTGGCTGACAGGCAGCATTTCAGTAAAACTCTGGCGTGTTTTATCTTTGCAGACTCATTAAGAAGCTGGAGCACACATGGAAAGCGCTGGTCCATGATGGAGTAAGTTTGACAAGAAAAATAAGCCCATTTAAAGGCCCACAGCATCTGCTCTGGCATTACATAAATATTGGAAATTGGAAAAGTTGCTGCTTAAGTTTTTATAATAGCAATTTGCATATACTCCAGAATGTTATGAAGAGTGATCAGATGAATTGCATAGTCCTTCTTTGTCATGAAAATTAACTGAATCCCGAAAAAAAAAACTTTCCACTGCATTTCATTGGTGTCATTAAAGGACCTGCTGAGATCATTTCAGTAATCGTCTTGTTAACTCAGGTGAGAATGTTGACGAGCATAACGCTGGAGATCATTGTGTCAGGCTGATTGGGTTAGATTGACAGACTTGACATGTTAAAAGGAGGGTGATGCTTGAAATCATTGTTCTTTCATTGTTAACCATGGTGACCTGCAAAGAAACGCGTGCAGCCATCATTGCGTTGCATAAAAATGGCTTCACAGGCAAGAATATTGTGGCTACTAAGATCAACAATTTATAGGATCATCAAGAACTTCAAGGAAAGAGGTTCAATTCTTGTTAAGAAGACTTCAGGGTGTCCAAGAAAATCCAGCAAGCGCCAGGATCGACTCCTAAAGAGGATTTAGCTGCGAGATCGGAGTGCCACCAGTGCAGAGCTGCTCAGGAAT
This sequence comes from Clarias batrachus, assembly GCA_003987875.1. NCBI lineage: Eukaryota > Metazoa > Chordata > Actinopteri > Siluriformes > Clariidae > Clarias > Clarias batrachus. The sequence continues at coordinate 211,892 of QMIH01000184.1, forward strand.
GGCAGCAGGCAGGTGTGAGCGATTCTGCACACACAATGAGGCGAAGACTTTTGGAAGATGGCCTGGTGTCAAGAAGGGCAGCAAAGAAGCCACTTCTCTCCAAAAAAAAAACGTCAGGGACAGATTGATCTTCTGCAAAAAGTATGGCGATTGGACTGCTGAGGACTGGGGCAAAGTCATATTCTCGGATGAAGCCTCTTTCCGATTGTTTGGGGCATCTGGAAAAAGGCTTGTCCGGAGAAGAAAAGGTGAGCGCTACCATCAGTCAATGAAGAACAATGCATTTTCCAGCACCATGGAGCACCGTGCCATAAGGCAAAAGTGATAACTAAGTGGCTCGGGGACCAAAACGTTGAAACTTGTGGTCAATCCTCAAGAGGTGGGTGGACAAACAAAAACCCACTAATTCTGACAAACTGCAAGAAGTGATTATGAAAGAATGGGTTGCTATCAGTCAGGATTTGGCCCAGAAGTTGATTGAGAGCAGCCCAGTCAAATTGCAGAGGTCCTGAAAAAGAAGGGAAACACTACAAATACTGACTCTTAGCATAAATGTCATGTAATTGTCGATAAAAGCCTTTGAAACATATGAAGTGCTTGTAATTATATTTCAGTACATCACAGAAACAACTGAAACAAAGATCTAAAAGCAGTTTAGCAGCAAACTTTGTGAAAACGTATATTTGTGTCATTCTCAAAACTTTTGGCCACGACTGTACAACTGTTTTTTTTTAGTTACTTACATAACGAGTTATTTCAGAACCTGCAATCAGATTTATTGCATTCTGATTAAAATATCTAAATAACCAATATATATATATTTTCCTTCTTCATAGACGATGAACTACAGTGTTTATTAAAGTTGCACTTAATGACACTTGTATACATGTTTAGAGTACAGAAAAGCACAGCGCAGCGCAGTAGTAACTGTAATACTAGATGCTAGTGGGCAGCCCTTGTCTGTCTCCTGGCTGTGAAGGTAAATTATTAAAACCAGACACCATCTGGATGGCAGAGCACCCTGCTGGGTAATCCCACTCTCTGGGCTCGTGTATCCGCGAAAATAAGAACAAGAAGAGCGAGTGTATGAACTGAATCTTAGAAGCTTGGATGCAAATCTGTTCAATCTGGTTTTCCACCAAAGCTTGGAGATAAAATCACTGAACTTTTTTTTTTTCTTACGTCTTCTCTTTTGTCCAGCTGTCATTTCTCCTGTCCTCCTCATCATGCCTCTCATCTTTGCTCTGTTTTTTTAGGACACAGTGTCAGTGCACAGGCCCAACTTCTACGCCGATCGTTTCTACAAGTTCATGAGTTCTACAGTTTTCAGGAAGAGCTCCTGTAAGAACCGTAAACACTAACACTTTTCACATCCCGTATTCAATCCAGTAAGGATGTGTGTGTACAGTGTAATCATTTTCACGTAGTTGGAAGAAAATTGTTCATCCTATATGAACAGTATGAAACAGAAAGACAATTAAGGTGCAACTTATTCTGGATTCATGTAGAAGTTGCAGAATTTCATGTGAATTGTTGTTTTTTTCCCCCCTTTGTTTACAGTTTTTAATATTAGTTTATATATTTATACAGTAAAGTCCATAGATTTTCAAACAAGGATACGTTCTGAAGGAGGGATACGTTCTTAATTCAAGGACAAAATTGTGGCATTACAACCAGAATTACAGCCATTTTTATACACAAACCCTCATTTTGGAGAATGGGGGTCATAAATAATGGAACTATACATGTTATTAATCCAAACTAATTTTAATATGACACAATGATAACCCAAGTAAATACAAAATGCAGTTTTTAAATGTTGATTTCATTAATTTGGTGATTTCTGTGGGTGTGGATTGGGATTAATGGATCAGTGGATTGCGTTAATAACATATTTCTGCATAATTGTTTTAAAAATCATTGTTTTGTATATTGCCAATAGATAAACTAAATGAAATATTAGTGTAACAATAGTTTGAACTTCCTGCTTTTCATTAGCAATGATACTGTACATCAAGTGGTGTGAGTGATACACTCCTACACCCCCCAACCACAGAAGTGATGGTAAAAACAAAACCGTTCTGGGAACTCTCAGGACGAAGCAGCCTTCTATCACTGCCAGGGGCACTGACCTCGAATGTTCCCAATTATTTCAATTGGAACAAGGCATCCATGTGCTCATCTCTGGCATGCAGCACAGTGATTTACACAGCACCACTGACTCACGTGTTATCTTGACTTTGCCACTCCAGCGCTGAAGTCCTCGCCCTCGAAGAAGAGCCGCAGCGCACTCACGGTGCCCAAACATAGCGGCCCTGGGGCGGCCTGGTCAGCCAGTCAGCTTCCCTCGGAGCGAGACCACCACGACTACGACCTGAGAGGAGCACGCAGTTTTCCTGCGCTTGAGAACGACGGTAACTTGTTTATCAATGTTTCACCGCTTGGCCACTTGGACGTTTTTTTCACTAAAACAATGATCCTTGTGGAGGATTTAATTGGTCTGAGTACGAATTCTGTGTTTCCGTTTTCCTCAGGTCTGCATCCATGTACCCCTCCATCGTTTGAGGAGGCCACCACAGCCTCAGTTGCGACCACGCTGTCATCCAACACGTCAATATCGATCCCAGAGCGGTCCCCGTCTGACACAGCAGAGCACCCGCGTTACAGGTGCACACTCTGTCCACTCTGCTTTCACACACACATACGGAACAAAAACCGTGTTCGTAACTGCATGCAGTCCCAGAGATCATCCGACACTTCGGGCAACGTTCACATTACCAGCCTGACGTGACTCAATTCCAATTTTTGGGAATATTTGTTCTAATGTGACACATATTATAATATAAAATATAATGTTATATCAGCTCAAACCTGGGCCACTTTCAAATGTGGTCCTAGATCAGATATATATATATATAATACAACAGCATATGGGAACTGAGAACTGTACGATTTGTAATTGAGGCAACATTTT
>QMIH01000184.1:214892-274180 GCA_003987875.1 Clarias batrachus
AGATACGAAGACAGCGCAAGGATTTCATAGCCGTAATAAAACAGTCAAAGCAATTTTATTTGCGCTAAAGTTGCATAAATGATTTGAAACGAATCGGACAAACTTGCGACGCATCAGAAGGTGCAGGCAACGACGTATCAATGTGCACGTGTGCCATTTTGCAGGACAGACGCGTCCACATTAGAGTCAGATAAAAGGCACTTACAGTTTATGGACCGTCCTGACGCGCAAGTCCAATCTGACTAACAAAAAAAAAAATCTAAATTGAGCAATGTGGCTTGTAATGTGAACGTAGCCTTAATTGCTGAACACGCTGACAAATAAACCCTAATGTTTTAAGACATTATTGACAATTGGGAATTCAGTCGCTTCACTTTTTTTTCAGTCAATTTACAAATGACTTCTGAAATAGTGAAGCGACACTGAAATATAAAATGATCTTTGTCTCAATTCTTACACCACTAGTTCCTCCGTTCTTTACTATGGGAAATTAAGCATGTGGCTCTGTGAGTGTTCTGCAGCTTAAACACCTTCAATATTTCAGACTACAGTATAGCCATGTATTTAATCCTGTTTAAACCCGTATGTTACACAGTGCGTTATCGTAAACTCGTCTATTATAGAATAAAGTATAATATCAGGATCGAGACAGTGGGTCAAACTGGGGTCGACTTGATTGACTCAAAATGTATCGTTTGCATGCATTACTGCACTTGTACTGTATGTGACAAATTCCATTGAGGTTGCATCGCCTGTTTCTTTATTACATTTACACCATCTAAGCACACGCCCTTATTCAGAGACTACAAAGTTACAGACAAACAAAACACTCTTACTTTCTTAGTCTTTTTTTTTGTTTTGTCTTTTTTTCACCCATCTGATTCCTCAGGAGGCAAACCATGACTCTTAAAGACAGTGATGGAAGGTGAGTTTAAAAAAGGAAAAGAAAAAAGAAACAGAGCTGAACGTTTTTTGCTTGTTGCTATATTGCTTTTTTTAATATCTGCCTTATCTTCGAAGTTGTGTTTTGAAGTGTGTGTGTGTGTGTGTGTGTTTCCCGGATTTCAGGATGGTCGATGTCCATGAGGAGGATCTGCAGACTATCACTGTGCAGGTGGAAGTTAAGAGGGCAACAGATGATGAGGAAGAGAAAGAAGAGACAGTAATGGTTGAGCAAGCAGAGTTTGGGGCTGCGAAGGAGCCTGTGATCTTCTGTACACCGCCTCCTACAGAGAGCAGGTAAACACATGCACATTATACCTGGCACTGCTCGGCATGTTCCTAAACCCTCTCTTTGATGGAAGGAGGTCGAAAAGTTTGTGACTTGGATGAGAGGAGTCTCTGATGATGTTGCGTGCTCTTTTCTTTTTTCGCGATAAATGCTCTTTTTTCACCCAGCTGATAACGTGAAATAACTGCATGTTTCACGCTTCATACTTCAGGCTGCTGTCATCTCTTCACATCTAGTCTCTGGATTAAATTTTTTTTAAAAGGCTCTGCTCTCTCTAAAACTGCGTGAAAATTATTATTTTTTAAAATTGTTTTAACGTTTGGGAACAGAAAAATCTATTCTCATCAGTATGTTCTAAAGGCCTTCTATCCCGTTCCTCTAATCACATTAAACGTGTTCAAACATGACCTGTTGTGCGTTTCTGTCTTTTGTGAGTAGGAATTAGCTTCAGGAGGGGGGGGAGGTGAGACACGAGCATATGGTCCTGAGGGCTTAAGTGTGTACTGCTGCTGAAAGCTCAATCAGCCATCTGCCTGCAGGCTCCCCTCCTGCTGTTAATGCACTGCACTGGGAGAAATACGCACTAACTTTATTAAGTTCTGCTGCCTTTATCTTATTAGCCGCTTGCTTTTTAATCCTGAGTACAAATACAAAAAGCACGAATACGAAGCCCCCTAAAGGTGAAGTTTGTCATTTTGGATAAATGACTTATTTTTAAATGTGCAGTCTTCACTTTTTTTCGTTCTTCTTCGTACTACCGCCTGTCATGAGCGTCGGTTGTGCTGAAGCTAACCGCTGGCGTCTCTCTATGTCCCAGCATGCCCGAGGAAATCGATGTCCTCTCCATGCCCGAAATCAGAGAGACCGAGATTCTGGACGACATCATCCCAGAGACGGTCGACCATCCACAGACAGCAGATCTCCCTCCACCTACATCGCCACCGGCAACCGTCTCTCTTGAGGAGGTCGCCCTGGAAACAGGCGCCGAGGCAGACGCCTCAGCGGCGTCGGAGTCAGGAGCTCCTGATGCACGTGCTCTGAGCGCCACGCCAGGCGGACAGCAATCCGAGTCCCCCAGCCAGGCGTCTGTAGACGAAGAGGTCGTGCCAATGACCGATATCTATTTTGTAAGTCCGGCTTTGTAAGTGTGTAACGGCGTTTGGCAGGCTGTAGTGATGGTCTGTTTAGGCCTTTTAAAAGAGACTCGTATGCATCTGGTAGACGGCACATTTCTACCAGAGGAAGCAAGGATTAGGTTATTTTTAGTTACACTGAAATAGAGTCCACTGGAAATAATAAAATGAGTTCAAAGCTGTTCCTCTATGATTGTTTAACAGTCCATTAATTAAGTGTTAGGTTGGACCTTTGTGGCAGGTTAAAAATGCAATAGGGGTGTGTATACTTGTAATCGCGCATTACTCATTAGGGATAAATATTAATTACAATTTTATACCCAGATGACCATTTGTTAAGTGAGATATTATAAATTTAGAAGAGTTCATAAACTATACGGTTCCTCAAAAGGATAGAATGTGGTGTATTAAACCAGAGGGGAAAGTAACCAAGCTCCATGTTCCACAGAGAAGCAGCTTGGATGATGTAGTGGAACTGTGAAGGTAAAACGGTGTGACTGCATGCATTATCAGACCCTGGTTTATTACAACTCCATATAAAAATTTCATTTGTGGTTGTAAAAACCTCTTGAGAGACGTTGAAAATGTAGAACTGAAACACCGAAACGAAAAGAAAACAGTGACAGTCAAGATTTTGAAAAACATTTCAAATATTTTATGAAATTCCAACAAATATAATAACTTTTTTCACAGAACCCTAAAAATCCTCAACAATAAAAAGGGATGAAATGATTGACGTAGAAATTCTGCAACTTTCAAATCAGTTTATGCAAACACAGACTCAGAGTAAGTTAACAAGTGGGAAGGTGTTTCTACTGTATGCAGAGTTTTAATAAATCGGGGTGTGTGTGTGTGTATCTGAGTGTGTGAGAAAGCAGTTTGCTGAAAAACTCAAACACAACCAGCTTCCCGGTTTTATCTGTGAGATTCAGGCCATGTCCACACGTAGCCGGGTATTTTTAAAAATCCGAGATTTTTTCTTCTTTGTTTTTAAAAAATTATTCTGTCCACACGACCAAGGGTTTAAAAATATCTTTGTCCACATGAAAACGCAAAACACCCTGTTAAGCGCTGGTAGGAGCCTCCTTAGTCTAGACAAAACGTCATTGCCTGTTGCGCTTTGTAGAAGTCCGACGGGTGTCGTCCCAAACCGCCGTCGCTGTCTGCGGGGTCTGTGTGTCGTCAGTTTTGTACAGTATGTAGCAGCAGTGAGCTTAGTAGTACATTCAGGCACCTCTGTTCATTAACGTAATGTGCGAGTAACTGCGCATGTGTGTATAAGCATGTAAAAAGTCCAGTATGCAACATTAACACAGTCACTAGTTTACTGTACATACATCCGATGCACAAAATATCCTCATACACAAAGCTGACATCAAATCAAGGAGACGCGCACACAGACAATGACATCATCGGCGTTAAAACAAGCCGAAATCTCCGTTTCCCCTGTCCAGTTTTGGAAAATCTTGACTTTGGACGGAGTTTTCCAAAAGCTCCGTTTTCAACGACCAAAACGGTTCCAAAATCTACGTTTTTAAAAAATACCCGGCTACGTGTGGACATATGGTCACAGTGCAGCACCTGACCCAATCACTGTCTTTTTGTTTCACTCTCAGTTCATCATTCTAGCTTCATCAGCATTCCAATCACACAGAATCTGCCACTGTCCATTCTCACACACTCTGAAAGCATTTCATACAGTCTCTTGCTGTCCAGTAGATATCCGGAATAAATCTCAACATCCTAACATTAACGTTTAACCATAGCGTTTATCTTTTTCGACTTCTTGTTACAGACTTGCAGGAAACACCTAAAAACGAAACTTATGAACAACAAATGAGAGTCACTTAGCGGAAACGCTGACGTACTGTAACAAACCGCTTCTGCGACCGAAACAGTGATGCACTGTGTCTTCTGACTCCTTTCTACTGAAAGCAGCATTAACCTTTTCAGCAGTTTAAACTACAATAGCTCTTTTATTGGATCAGACTACACAGGCCAGTCTTCACCCCCCACGCGCATCACTGATCCTTGGCCCGTCCATGACCCTGTTGCCAGTTCACCGGTTTTCTTTCCTTTGAGCAATTTCTTTTACTGGTCCTGATCACTGCAGACGGGAACATCCCACAAGAGCTGGTGTTTTGGAGTCGCTCTGACCCAGTCGTCTACCGAAGTCGCTCAGATCCTTACGCTTGCCCATTCTTTCTGCTTAAAAACGTCAACTTCAGGGACAAAATGTTCTCTTGCTCCCTAATATACCCAGAGATCTTGTATCTGTAGCTACCGTGATAGGATCCAAAGCGTGACGGCTAGACGACTGGGTCAGAGCAACTCCAAAACTGCATCTCTTGTGGGACGTTCCCGGTCTGCAGCGGTCAGGACATACCCAAAGTGGTCCAAGTAAGGAAAAGCAGCTTTAGTCTCCACCATGGGAAAGTCTTCAGGAATTTGTACTTTCTCGTTTCTCACAAACACAACAAGCTGTATTTTTTTTTTTTCCATGGAAGTTGTAACAGGAACCAATGTTTTGTTAAACTTTCTTTAAACGCATTCCTTTATCTATTTAATAGCAAAACTCTTAAAGCTAGATATGTTTACCTCCTCAAAAAACACTTCCTTTTATCTGGTTAATTTTCCATTATTCATTTCATTTCGATTTTTTAAATTATTTTTAATCCTTTAATCTTCATGTGTTTGTGGTGGTTCAGTTTTTGTTGATGGGCTTTAAAAAAAATTTTTTTTTAAGCTTTCACTGCTATTTTTGATCATCATTTCATTTAAATCTCTCTCTTTCTCTCTCTCTCTCTCTCTCTCTCTACACCCACATCTTTCATTAACTCTGTTTTTCATGTGTTTACTGTCCTGTGAAACAACCCACCCCCTTTTGCTTTCCACTGATTTGCCCTGTTCTCTTTACTGTAAACCTACAACACTCCCCGTTTGTGTGTGTGTGTGTATGACCAGTATGCCGAGGGGAGATACTGGGTGTATTCACCTGCTTCTCACCGACGCAAGCTCAACTCGAGCTACGACAAATTTGTAAGTGAATTAAGGCTAGCAAGATTAGCTGTAGCTCTAGCCATAGCCACCTTTCTCACCACACCCATCACTCTAGACGTCTGTTTACAGTACATCATAACCCTTCAGCTTGTATGCAGATCAGGTTTTTCTTTTGTTTCTCATACACACACAGAATCCTGACTCTAGCAAACAAAGAATCCTAGTTTCAGTTCTAGCGATGCCAAGCTTCCTGATTGAATGAATGTTGACGTAAACCACCTCACGCTCTTGCTGTCTCTATCTGTTGCACTCTTGACTCTTTATCTGTCTTTCTCTCATGCTGTCCGTGGTGCGTGGCCATCTGTCTGTGTGCGTGTACCTCTGTGACGCCCCCTGCTGTTGTGTTGGTGGTGGAACTGCAGCCTCAAGAGGACAGGAGCTGGGTTTATTCCCCTCTCCACCACCATGGCTCCGAGCCTCAGCCCATGTCTGATGGAGAGAGCGAGGCAGTAAGTGTGGGACTCGAACCGAAATTAAAAAGAAAGCCTACACGATTCCCGCCCTGGATCCCCCACATACAGAGAACTCCTTCTAGTCTTTATTTCCTGTGCTCATGCTTTCTTTCAGTTACTCGCTATTCTGTCCATTTGTTCATTTTTACATTTAATCCCTTTAATGCACTCCCTTGTCAGAAGAAAAACACAAGTAATAGTTATTCTCACCACTAAACCCTGTTAAGGACAATGTATCGTTCATTAACAAATAAAAATTATATTACCATGTAAAAAAAAAAAAAAAACAGAACTGTTTTTTCACTGAAAAGTGAAATTATTGGTCTGCATTAAGCAAAGAAAACAACTAAGAAGATTTGAAATGACTGAAATTGGGTGGGTTAAGAACCCTTTAATACATTATCAAAACCAGGAAGGATAGTGCTGAAGTGTCAGCTTTTAGGAAGAAATGTGGTCTGGAAAAAATGGAGATCACGTAAAGACACCCGGTGAAGTTATACTGTAGATGTCGTAGAAAAATCATCAGTTTAATATTTTCCATACATACACAGTAGAGTTCTCACTCACATAGAGTATGAACCCTATGATTAGCTCAGGTTGTGCTCACACGTCGTCCCTCAGTGCTCAGCGCTGTTTCATTAGCACTAGCAGCGGGCAGTGGAGGCGGTAAGCAAGATCATTCCAGACACTACAGAGTGACATGGGCCAGTCTGGGTTTGGAGAGCATTCTTCAGAACATACACATATGTCAGGTTCCAGCTGTTTGTGTGTGTGTGTGTGTGTGTGTGTGTGTGTGTGTGTGTGTGTGTGTGTGTGTTAATTGTGTGTGCTCATCCCTTATGCAAAGAATCTCCCTATATATTAACTGTCAATATTACATGCTTTAGTGTTCTGATCTACTGGTAAACTGAAACAATTTTATCATTTTAATATTCCTCATTGCTACACTAACCTAACTGATAACCAAACTAATAATTAACAGAAAAAAAAGATACAGTGGAACCTTTGATTACGAGCATAATTCGTTCCGGAAGCGGACTCGTATTCCAAAATACCCATAAATCAAAGTAAATTTTCCCATAAGAAATAATGGAAACTCAAATTATTCGTTCCACAGCCCAAAAAAAATAAAACACATAAAAATAATTAACACAATATATAAAGTAAAAATAAAACAAATTAACCTGCATTTTACCTTAAGAAAGTAAAAATAAATCTGGACAGATAAGTGTTTCTGTTTATGCGCGCAGACGCTGTGTTTGCGTGTGAAGCCGAGAGATCCATTTGCTTCTTCTTTGTATGAGCCTGTGCGCGCGTAATTTGACACCGTTCCTCTTCACACACACACACAGCGTGAAACTGTGAAGGGGGCACAGTTACACACGTGCACACACATAATGACAGGCTAATACAGAGAAGGAGCAAATGGATCTTTAACCTCTATAATGAGACTTTCTTTTGCTTTATATGCGCAATAAACGGTACACGCTGTACACACACGCTTACAAACACAAAATAAAAGATTTGTTAAGTGCAAACACATGGTCACAGTGTTATAGTAAACAGTACATGTATGGATGTTGATTATATCAGAGAGAGACGAGCACTAAGACCGAGCGGGGGAGACGATTACCCACAATTCTGCAGGGCAAGGGAGAGAAAAACCATTGGCTCAATTGTGATCACGTGATGCCAAGACCAATAAACCAAGACTTGCTCGTTTTTCAAGTCAAAATGTTTTAAAAATCTTTGCTTGTCTTACGGAACACTTGCAAACCACGTTACTCGCAATCCGAGGTTCCACTGTATTCATATTCACAACATACAGAATAATATATTGTATTAATATATTACAATATGTTGAAAAATAGATAAGGAATTGCCACTTTTTATATATTGAGAAATATATTCAAATGTATATCTTAATGTATGTAATTTTTTCAACAATATACTACATAATATATATTTTTTATATATTTTTTTTACAATATGCTTATGTTAATGTAGTTTGCATACAATGGATTCGTCTTAATAGACATTCGTCTTAATCAGAGCACACGGAAAAAGTGAAAGTGTGTATAACTCTTAAACATGCATAAAGTTTTAGTATAAAGTATAAATATAATGGTTTTTGTATTTATTGCAATTTATATATATCCATACATGATCCATTCATATATTGAAATATATTAATAAATATAAGCACTAGCCTCCCTATATATGGAAATGTATTATTTAATATATTACATTATATTTTACATTATATTGCCATCTTTTTTTTCTGTAAGGGATGTTGGGTCTCATCCATAAGATAATACAGATACACACAAATTGTCAATTTTATTAACTCTCTCTCTCTCTCTCTCTCTCTCTCTCTCTCTCTCTCTCTCTCTTTCCTTTCAGTAAAACTGTATTCAGTGTGATAAGTGATGGATGAACTCGAAACTGGTCTGTCTTTTCCTCGGTCACGCCCATGCGCCCTGCAGGAGGGACTCTGCTTTGCCAAGCACCATGGAGAGAAAAAATAATCTGGAACTTTTCAGAACTTTAAAAAAAAAAGAATATCATACCAGTTTTTTTCCCAAATCTCCTTCATGCCCTGATTGTGATCATTCATCATTCATCAGTCTCATTTGCATTATCCAGATCTGACCATTTTTTCAGAGACTGTAATCACTCTTATTGCTTTTCTTTACATTCCACCCATCCTTCAAATGTCTACCGCATTCACATTATTTCATCACTGCAGGAAGTCTTCAGCGTGACTCTGTGCTGCAGGAGTTTCCCCGGTATGGGGACGGACGCTGCTCTTTCACGTCTTTTACAACATATCAGTGGCCGTGGCTCAGACGCCGTACCTGGGACACAGCCACGGCTGCACAGCTGTGAGGAACTTTCAGGGTTCAACATTAATGTTGAACGAGTGCTGGTCTCAAAAACATCAGCATTCCCACACTCGCCGCTGCTGTAGATGTGATGTACTGTAGAAGTGCGTATGGGGGGGGGGGAAGGAGTCATGTTTTTATGATCAGTTTGTTCCGTTTGATATAATTTTTTGTCTTTTTTTTTTACAATAGATTTGGGTTTCGAGGACATGGATATTGTGTCATACTTTCTTTTTCTTTTTTTTTAATGGAAACAATACTTCAGTCTAATTTACTAAATCATTCCTAGTTTCTTATTTAAAAAGATAATCTCAGATAGTCATGGTCTTAATGCCATGCACCTGTGTGTGTGTGTGTGTGTGTGTGTGTGTGTGTGTACACTCAATACTGCGGTCAACCAACATTAAAATGTATTAAAATTCCATTTAACGTAATTCTATAAAACCATTTAGATTTTGTTGTAATGTTATTTAAGCCATGTTCAATTTTGTAAGATTTATTTCATGCATAGAATGTGTATAATTTCTTATTTATTAACTTTTTAAAAAAAATCTATAATAAGGTAGATTTTTAAATCTACCTTAGCTTTATAGATTACAATTTGTTCCACTAATTGACGAAATTTAAATCAATTCTATTTCGATACTTAATACTACTGAGCACCACAAGTGACAAACATACAACAGAGGAACAACAGGAGAATAAAAAATATATGGAGGGGAAATAAATAACGAAAGAAAAGACCCACTGCTAGACAAGTGCTTTTTTTTACATTATTTCTCACTTTTAAAATAAAATTTTAAAAAATCGAAAAAACAAGCTTCTTTGTGAAGTTAAGAAAACTCACGCCTACTGCAATACGATTGATTACAAGAATTCAGTCTCGTACATGATTGGTTAGAAACCTAGAGGACGGGGACTCGGCAGTCGGGACTCAAACCATTGTGTTTTTAGCTCAGTTTAGACCACTATTTTAAATATTGATAACTGATAACTTTTGAAAATAAATGACAATTTAGGAAGTGAAATGTTCTTGAATTTAGCCAAACCTAACTATTTTCTGAAAAATAAAATTACAACAAACCAAATATAAGGTTATTAATCTTATTTCTAGTCAAATGTTGCAAAAATTGCAAGAGAAAAAAGTCGTGATGAGCTGGTAGATATAAATCTGTGGAAATCTGCATCGTTTGACTAGAAATAATCTTAATAATTTTATATTTGGTTTGTTGTAATCTTATAATTCTTTAGCTAGTTTCAAGAATATTTCACTTGTTAAGATGCAAAGATTGTGTTACAGTGTGCCAAATTGTAGAAATCCCACCTTGTGCATAATTGGTTACAAAAATTTTGTCTCGATTCTGATTGGTTAGAAACGTAAAGATTGAAGGCGGGACATAAATCGTGTTTTTTTTTTTTTAACCACAGTTTAAAAGACCCAGAGTTATATGAGTCACCCTCACAATAAAAGGACATTTTCTTCTTCTTCTTATAATGATAATAATAATAATAATAATAATAACTTTTAAGGAGAATTCTATTTATCAGTTGTTGTTTTTTTACCTTTTGTTTTTTGTCCTTTTGGGGGCACTGTAGATTTCGGTGTAGCAGTATAATCCACAATGTCACAACACTGTATGTGTGATTGCTTCATTTGGATCAATTATTTTCATAGCCGATAAGAACGGATAAAATTCCTGACGTGTTCATAATCAATCAGTGTGCTAATTTTCCAAATATAACGACACAGCTTGTGTTGTAGCTATAATGTACATATGTTACAATCATGATAGTGTAGGATGTTTTCATTGATAGGGCTTTTATTTTTGATTGCATGTAGAAAAAGAAAAAGAAAACTAGGACGGGATGTGTTAATACAGTAAGGAAAATGTCTTGTCCTGTATTCCAAACAAAGAGTTTGTCTGAGGCTTTAAGTGTTGAGACGTCTGGTGTAAAGCTTTACTGTTTTTATGTAGTGTGGGGAAGAAAAAAAAATCCTCAGTAGTCATTGTGCATATACGAGTGTCTGTGTGAGTGTGTATGTGTTGAGAAAGATGTGCTTTGTTAGCATTTATTTCCAACAATCTTTTCCACAAAGGCATTGCATGTACTCTGCACTAAGAAGCTCTGTTGAGATATTTGTGTGTCCATCTCTAAACCGATGCCCTGTGTGTGAGTGTGCGCGCGTGTGTGTGTGTACAGATCAGTGGATGATTCATGGTGTACAAAATAAAATTGTACTTAAAAATAATGGGTTTATTTATTCATTTAAATTGTAAGACAATCTTTTTGGCTAAAACATACTCTGTGTGTGTGTGTGTGTTGTTGTTTTTGTTCTCTCTGTTTGTATGGGTTTCCTCCAGTTTCACCAGTTTCCTCTCACCTCTAAAAACATGGGTATAGCTGAACTGAAATTGCACATAAAACTGAAAGAATGAAATGTGAATGAATATGTGTGTGTGTGTGTGTGTGTTTCATATCCTTTGACATACCAACCCTGAACTGGATCCTGTGTATAATGACCTATACACAGTTTACACATGTTTAATGTTCTGATAATGTTTTCACATATTATAAGACCTCTGCTTATGGAAATTTTCTACAAATTTAAAACAAGCATAGTCCTGGCCTACTTGGCTCAAACCTTACTTCTACTCCAGGATGAGGTGCAGAACACCCTGATTTCATCTCATCATACTGCGCTCTCTGCCTCTCTGAGATGGCCGCAGTAAAGACGCAGTAAGGACGCAGATGACAGCTCTTGAGGGCTTGAAGAGGTCTTGGTCTATCTGAGCTCCTCCGGTCTTAAAAGTGGACCTGAAGGACAAGGAAGAGAAAATCCAGCAGGACTTGGACATCCAGCTGAGAGCCACGGTGGAAAAGAATTGCACACTCAGGGAAACACTGATGGTATGCCATGCGTGGGTGAAAGAGAGAGAAAGCATGGGAGGTCATGAGCGATAAATAGAGCATTGACGAGATAAGGAAAGAGTTGCATGAAAGGTCAACCAGCAGGCTGCAGAGCACCACAGCCGACGTGCGAAGGAAGCTGAAGGTGTCAGGAGAGGAGGTATGTGCGAGTCAGAAGAGCACTATAGAGAAAGCTGAAGTTGAAGAAGAACAACTAGAGCACAGAAACCGTTGATGCACAATGTGAGCCTTACTAAAACGAACAGCAGATATAAACGTTTCGGTTTTAGTGTCACAATACTAGCATGTACAGTACGTCTGCCAACATTGATAATTATGCTGTAAATAAACCCTAGTAAATGCTAATATTTGCTGACGTGAACCGGGATATGCTAAGGTAAACTAATTAAACCAGTCATGAGTGTGTGTTACATAGATTGCTGGATTTGCACACTGAAAACATTGCACTGTGACAAACGGACATTTTTAAACGAACATTATTTGGTATAAGAAGAATCTCAAAATAATCTCAAAAGTGCCAAAGATTGATGTCATGTAAAGTCATTACATGTTATGGAACTTGGGCCTCTGTGTCTGGGAAACCTAAGGAAACGGATTAAGCCATCAACCAAACCTTATCCGAATAAAATAATAAAACAAACAAAAAAATACTTTTACTCATAAAAACCCAAAATGGCTTGTGAAAATTGAAAGCAAGTAGAAACTAAAAGCATAATCAGGAATTGCTCGAACTAAAAAATAAATAAATAAATAAATAAATACATCAGGAATGCCAGGAAAGGAGACACAGACTGTCTAACCGCTCGCTACAGGAAGATAACCAGAAAACGGATTTAAGCTAATGGAAAGTGAGAACTGGAGAAGGTGCTTAGGTCGACATGGTGAGATCAGCCAAGCACAGAGAAAAGGCTCCAGTCTGAAACGAAGCTGTAGCTGTCATTTCAAAATACCAGCGAAATCTTTCCCCAGGACTGAGGCACTGAAAGCCTGTGTGCTATTCTTAAGTTGCCGGGAGGAGAGACATGGCTCATTGCTCCTGGTTATTTCAGACCGATCCTGTGCCTCCCTCTGGTGCACGAAGGCGGCCTAGCCGATGCCACGGCCCCAGGCCAGGTTTTTAGAGCGAGGCTGTATGTAGGACTGATGTTTCTGATTCTGAAAAACCCCTGGCTACAAATGGGTCTGGTGGATGTGTGTAGTGCAGCAGGAGGTGTGTTTGGAAATATTTGCTATAATTATCGCATTTACATACAACTGAAACTACCCTTTTTGCAAAAGGCAATAAGGAGCTTTTTGGGAGGGGGGATCAGCTCCTTCAACCAGCGCTCCACATTCTCGTATGTCACATGCTTGGCGATGTCGTACACCAGCAGAGCACCGACTGCACCCCGGTAATACCTGCATGATACTTTAAAAACAATCGATCAGCTCTACAAAGGCCTCATATTTTATCGGTGAAAGGTTTTGTGGTATGGTTAGGATTTCCAAAAATGGCTTCATGATGTGAATGGGTATAATTCAGAATCACTTACACAGTAGGTAAGTAAGGGTGAGGATTGATGGTGAAGTAGATTCTCAACAACACGGTGATTAAACTGAAGAACTGAGCTACAGTTCTATCAAAAAAAAATTTTGATCAAAAATGTAAATCATTTCTTATGCACTCTTTATGAAATCTTTCATTTGTCTGTTCACTGAGAATAATAATCATGCTGACAAACTCGACAATAACGGCCCCCGAAACTGAGGATGATGATGATGATGTAACACTGCTTTGTGGAAAACAGCTTCCAGTTCATAATTGTGTAATAAATGAATTGTGTGTGATAAATAAATGAAACGGTACAATATGAAGTATCATTTGCTAGTAATTTATATAAATATAATTATGGCTACAAAACAAGAGAAACTGAAAAGCTACTGTCCCGGAAAAAAAGAAGGAACAATATTAGCACATACAGGACAAAAGCAGAACCTTTCCTTTCCGTTTATTTAAAATGATCTGAGATCAACGTGGCTTTGTGTGTATTCTACTCATTTTCAATCCAATCTGAACAGCATTATGTATAAAACAAAGTATATGATTTAATACGCATTTGGTGAATGACACCTGCTACTTAGCTAATCTGCTGCCTAGATGACCGAGCTAGTGCTAATCCACATTATTAGCTAAACAGTTGAGATGTTTTTCTGTGTTGTTGTGTAGTTAGTATCATACTTCTATTGAAAACATTTTCTAGAAACTTTTTTCTGTTCTGTAGTCTCTGTGATGACTTCAGTTTTTTTTTTTTTTCATTCCAAAGTTAGTTAGCTGGTTATGCTAGTTACAGTATCACATTGCACCACTGTTGGTTTTTGTGAAGCCAGGTTTTTCCTTGCTTTATTCCATCATTTTGCTAATATAATCTGCACTGCATACTGATATTCCGCACTACTGGGAAGAACAGTATGTTTTAGAGTAGAACAGTATACTAGTGTACACTGTCTACTGTACAATAGACGTTTAATAGCGGAGTATGCAGGACAGCCTAATTAGCGATCCATTGTGCTACCGAAAAACAATGAAATGAATTATTTCTTCGGGTCTCCAAATGAAGCCCTAATGAAGCCATAAATAGCCAATATTTGGCATTAGTAGCATACTGTAAATAAGTTGATGGAAGATCTTTGACCATAAAAGAAATATAAGAGACTGCTGGAGGTTCAGTTTGAGAGTTTGAGTATGATTTAAGCTAACATCATTATTCTACTCAGACAAGTACTGATGCACAACAGCCACAGGCTAGGCCTACTGTAGCCTGATAGTAGCTCATGGTTCACTCACGCTGAGGTGATGGACCGGTAGCGTTCCTACCTGGCTGTGTCCTTCCTGTATCATCTTGTTGTTCGCTTGGATGTATGCGCTATAATGGAATGCAGCCTTGTTTTTTTTTTTAAAAAACCCTGCTAAGAAGCTAATATTGTGACAGGATGATGATTAATGATGGTACTTTAGTGGTTAGCACCTCGGGATCTGTGTGCATGTTCTCCTCGTGCTTGATGGGTTTCCTTGTGGTTTCCTCAGACAATACAAAGACATGCCGATTAGCCTAATTAGTGGTCCTAAATTGTAGTGTGTGAATGCGTTTGTTTGTTGACCCGAGGTCGGTACGAAATAAGTCTGAAAAATAAGGAATAAATATATTGATAATCACCGTTGGCCTCCAAGGTCCCTAGTCGGACTACAGAGGTTCCTAGACGGAGATAGGTGGATTAATCACTTACTGTATAATATAAACAGTGTTAAATATCATTATGCAAATAGGCAGAATAAATCATTGGCACCATTATTTAAGTAACAAGAAGTACTAGCTAATAATTATTATTATAATAAAGCTCCCTCATAAAGCACAGGGTGGCTTAAGGGGTTAGACTCAGAGGTATTTAACATGCTCCCCATGTCAAAGAATCCTGCTGTTGGTTTCAACTACATGGGCTTGCACACATACAAACGGTTTGTTGTGATCCATCCCCATGAGGAGAACCGAACAGCTCCCAACACAAAAGAGCTATTGACCTGCCCATGCAGTAGTTCCAGGATATTACAAAATCAGTAAAACGCAGTCCCTGTCCTGCTGATGAATTCGGCTGGGTCTGTTGCTAAAGTCGAGATGGTCAAAATGCCAGATCATCATTTACATCTTTTAAATTGGAAGCTTATGTGTGGATTTCCACAAGTTATAGTCATTATTGAAGACTTGGGCAAACGTGTCCGGCACATAGTTGTTTTTTTTTCTGTAAAAAATCAGAAATAATGAATATTTTGATTATGGATACTTTTTATAAGCTGAATCAACCCAGCATAACAGAATAGTTATTTCAATCCTACTTAAAGGAATGTAGTATCAGTGTTCAGAACAGGAGGCACGGTGGTGTAGTGGTTAGCACTGTCGCCTTGCACTGCCAGAGTCCGGTTTGATCCCCGGCCAGGCTCGAGTCCCGCCTCTGTGTGCATGGAGTTTGCATGTTCTCCCCGTGCTTGGTGGGTTTCCTCCGGGTACTCCGGTTTCCTCCCACAGTCCAAAGACATGTAGGTTAGGCTAATTGGCGTTCCCAAATTGCCCGTAGTGTGTGAATGAGTGAGTGTATGTATGTGTGTCCTGCGATGGATTGGCACCCTGTCCAGGGTGTACCCTGCCATGTGCCCTAAGTCTCCTGGGATAGGCTCCAGGCCCCCCGTGACCCTGAATACAGGATTAAGCGGTACAGATGATGAGTGAGTGAGTGTTCAGAACAAGTGTCCATGTTTTTCAATTGCTAAAAAACTAATCAAATATCTGAAAAAGAAATCACTCATTTCATGCTAAGTAAAATGAGTACATATTAATTCTTTAATGACGGATAAATAAAATAAAAAGTAAAAGTAAAGAAGACAAAATACAAAACATAAGTGGTCTGATCGAAAGAGGCATAAAACTAGGGCTTTGAAAAAAGAAAGTTAAGAGAGCACAGAAAAAAGCATCAGAAGGCAGTTTGACATACCTTGCAGTATTTAACAGTACTGCACTTTTTTGGAAAAATGAAATTCAGTGGTTTACTCATCGTCTATACCGCTTTATCCTGTACAGGGTCGCGGGGACCTGGAGCCTATCCCAGCACGGATGGGATGACAATCCATTAGGGGGGGGGTGTTGGGGGTATACACACACTCACTTACATACTACATACATATGAACTCCAATTACCCTAATTTGCATGCGGTAGTCCTGTGACACGCCCAGGTATGACATAAAAGCTGATAATCTCCACCTGAGCAAACACCAATGCCCACTGCCCACAAAATTTTTTTTTATTTCTAATTAAATATTTTATTTCTTACATTAAAGAACATATCATTAACAGGATTACTACTTTGCTGTTTTTAGCAAGTATGGATTTCTCGGGGAAAAAAAAAACCCAGACAAAGACAATTTTTATTTGAGTAAATGCTGTTATATATAAAGTGCTGCATTGGATTTAGAAATAATTATATGAACAAAACCTATGTTTAAGAAATTAAATATAATTTAAATTTAAATATAATTAAATATAATTTAAATACATGTTTTAATGTCTGATGACGTTGACAAAAATCCTGTAATTCAATTAATAGGTCATTTGTACACAAATGTTACAACTCGGAGGACGTTCTCAGAAATAATAGATTTTTTTTTTTTCATGACTGACTGACACATTTTTACACACAGATAATTAATTTTCGTTTGCCTCACGATTTCTGCAATTTTGTTTCACACTTTAACTCTTTTTATTCATTTATTTTCACGTAATGTAGATATTTCTTATTATATTAAATATTTTAGTATAGTACATATTTATCATTATTGTTATATGGTGTTAAGGTGGTTACATGCTATTTCAAAGCACTTTTACACATGCTGTAATAACACGTGTAAATGATATTTTAATATAACTGCAAGCAATGATGAGCGGGCCCAAGCACTCAGCGCCATTGCCACCGTGTGTGTTTGTGTGTGTGTTAACATTTGAGTGTTAACATTTGTGACATGTATGGCTGTAGAATAGGCCGCAAATGACAGAAAAAAAGCATCATAATATGATGTCACTTAATGGGATGTCACCGAACGTGTCTCTGAACGTGATGTCCCACAGAAAGTAATTAACCACTTTTCGGCAGAAGTTTAAGGCATCATCACTGCTGACGTGTTTAAGATGTTTGTAAATGCCGCTACAGTTTTGCATCCTCAATGTCTCATAGGCCAGGTTTGATTGCGATTGTATCAATTCCCTAGGAGGAGTATATCAAAATCCATCTGGTGCGTTTTGGCAAACGACTCAAAATAGCTGACTTCCTGTTGAGCTGAGCCCAGGACATGCAAAAAGTTGGAAGTTGTTCAGCTCAATGAGCTCTAAATGTGTACCAGGTATTGTTTGCATACTGTACGTGCACACGTGGACAAAATTGTTGGTACCCTTCGGTCAATGAAAGAAAAACTCACAATGGTCACAGAAATAACTTTAATCTGASAAAAGTAATAATAAATAAGAATTCTATGAATGTTAACCAATGAAAGTCAGACATTGGAACAGGCTTGGACAAAAATGATGGTACCCCTAGAAAATACTGAAAATAATGTGACCAAAGGGACATGTTAATTCAAGGTGTATCCGCTAATTAGCATCACAGGTGTCTACAATCTTGTAATCCGTCAGTGGGCCTATATATAGGGCTCCAGGTCGTCACTGTGTTGTTTGGTGACATGGTACTGTATGTACCACACTCAACATGGACCAGAGGAAGCGAAGGAAAGAGTTGTCTCAGGAGATTCGAAAGAAAATGATAGACAAGTATGTTAAAGCTAAAGGCTATAAGACCAATTCCAAGCATGTTGCTGTGACTACAGTTGCACATATTATTCAGAAATTTAAGATCCACGTCCTCCCTGGACGTGGCCGCAGGAGGAAAATTGATGACAAATCAAAGAGACGGATAATCTGAATGGTAACAAAAGAGCCCAGAAAGACTTCTAAAGAGATCCAAGGTGAACTTCATGCTCCAGGAACATCAGTGTCAGATCGCACCATCCGTCGTTGTTTGAGCCAAAGTGGACCACATGGGAGACGAGCAAGGAGGACACCATTGTTAAAAACAAATCATTAAAAAAAATCAGATAGATAGAGAACATGGAGAATACATATATTAGATAGATATTCCTCTTAGGAATTCATAGAGTGAAGGATTGTTGTAATTCGCACAGTAAACAGCAGGATGTAAACGCAGCGCGTGTGTGTGTGTTTGGCGCCCCCGTGTGGTCAGTGCGTGTGCGCGCGTGTGAGCGCCGGGACTCCTCCCCTTCTGCAGAGCAGAGAGCTCTCTCTTCCTGCGCTCAGCTCTATGTGACACTCAGCACTTGGCGCATTGTCTTTTCCCCCCCATTTCATTTTATTTTTTCACCCCACTCTTTGCATTGGATATTCGATCCGGCGTCCGCAGCCTGTGCGTCTTTTCTCCTCGCTGCTTAGGCTCGTCTTCTCCATCATGGGCAACAGGGACGATGAATACGATTTCTTGTTTAAAGGTAAATCCTGGGGGAACCGCATTCTCCCGCACTGGGAGGGAGGGAGGGGGGTGTGGGGGGGGGGGGGCGAGCAAGTGAGGGAGTGAATGAGGTATGGGAGTGAGGGGGGGGGGGGGGGGGGGGGGGGGGGGGGTTACCGCTTAATAATCACGCTTTTGTTTTCTAGCCAGTTCGATATTCGTGTCTCCGAGAAAGAGAAATCGTGCAAACCGACAATAAGACTTGCGATCTGTAGATCCTGTGATTTAAAGATCCCGATCGCTCACATTCACGCAGGGAGAAGACAGAGAGACAGAGAGCGGTTGTCCTTGCCAGGTTCAGATCAACGCCCGCAGCAACATCGATAGATCGGCGTCGAGATCGATGTGCAGAACATCTGGATTTACTCGGCTCGATGTTTTCATAGGCAGTGTGTGCGCAGGATGGACAGGCCAGGCCCTTATGTAGCCTATATAACACGGAATAAGACCATAATAACCAAAGACATACATGTTAAACTCAGTCTCAGGCTGTGCATTTAGTTATTCGTGTATAGAGTTATGAAAATCAAACTTGGCCAGGCTGTATTCCGCCTCGTGTCTTAAGTCACCTGGGATAGGCTCCAGGCCCACCGCTCTGCTCTATACAGGATAAAGCGGTATAGACGATGAGTGAGTGAGTGAAAAATAATGTAAAAGGAAGCACATTAAAAAGACCTAGTTTAGAAAGTGTGACCTATTAATGGATCAAGCGCCGGTGTTAATAGACAAGCCGGATACAAAGAAACACAGGGATATATTCTGTACTGCAGCTTTCTTAGGCAAGCACACTGAATGCATGAGAATCGAACCAAAATCCTTCAAAAGAGTGCCAGGTGGTGGAATTTGATAAAGCAGGGTTGCGCTGTAACTCCAGGGTTGGGGGTTCAAGTCTCACCCGAGTCTGTGTCTGAGTGCAGTTTGCATGATTTCAGTGTGCTTGCTGGGTTTCCTCCGGGTCCTCCGGTTTCCTCCCTCACTCCCAAGACATGCAGATTACACTGTTACAAATTGAGTTCCCAAATTGCCTGTAATGCTTGAATGCGCATGTGATTTTTCCAACTTGCCCATAGTGTCTGATTGGTTGTGTTAGTGTGTATGTGAACTTGAGCCCTTAGCTCCCTGCGACTCTACACACATGTGTGAAAACAAATGCATATACAATACAGGGGGGATTTGTCCTGTTATTAGATGATAAAACACACAGCACTGTGTCTGTTCTATTGTTAAATGATGCCCTAATCAACAACAACAACAACGAAAAAGATCAAACGATGTATTTCAAACTCAATCTTGAGGACGCAAGAATTCGCTGACTTTGTGCTTTTTGGCCATCCGCAGTCGTTCTTATCGGGGACTCGGGCGTCGGAAAGAGCAACCTGCTGTCACGTTTCACCCGCAACGAGTTTAACCTGGAGAGTAAAAGCACGATCGGAGTGGAGTTCGCCACCCGCAGCATCCAGGTGGACGGCAAGACGATAAAGGCGCAGATTTGGGACACGGCCGGGCAGGAGCGCTACCGGGCCATCACCTCTGCGTGAGTGCATCATCAGCTGTATAGTATATAGCTTATAGTAGGCCTAGCCTGTGGCTGTTGTACATCAGTACATTCTTTCTGAATAACCTAACTGTGTTAGCGTAAATTATACTTGATCCACAAGACAACTTTCCTTTGTTTTGGTTAAATCATTCTAGGCTTAAGAAGCTTACAGCAGCCTAAAATGATTTACTAATCTTCGCTGATTTTTCATGTTTAAAAAAATCTTACGTAAACAAGAATAACCAACTAATATATATATATATATATAAATGAGACCGGCTTGAAAACATCCTTTAAGTGTCCAACCTCCTTCACGACCCTCAAAGCAGACCAGCTTGACCAGTTGAGACTGGTGACGTGCCAGCTTACTGCCACAGGCTGTGTTTTTCCAGTAATGCTAATTTATATACTTAATTAAAGGCACAAATGCTCTTCTCCATCTCAGACATCTCCATCTCATTGGTGCCTTCGAAGAAGAAGAATGAGATGGAGACGTCTCATACCTTTCTTTAATGTTCTAAGATCTTCTGTCAACCTCTTTTTGCTATTAATACTAATTTACTGTATCTATAGCTTTATTGGACATGTTCATTTGGAGACCCAACGAAACAATCCAAACCATTGTTTTTTTCCTAACACATTGGACTGCTAATTAGGCTGTTCTGCACATTCCTCTATTAAAGCATCTATTGTACAGTAGATACGGACTTGTTCAAGATGCCTGACGTATACTGTACACTGCATACCCCAAATTGTTCTGCTCTAACACATACTGTTCTTCACAGTAGTACGGAATATCAGTGCAGTGCAGCGCAGCATGTATGTAAAATGTTCTTTTGGTTGGCCGTACTACACGTTCACGTGGCTGCTGGTCGGTAAAACAGGCTCACGGATGCAATCGTCTAGCTCGTTTATTAGATAGATCACTTTTGCACAGAGTGTTTTCAAAGAAGTAGCTAGTGAGAAATTAATTATAATTTTTATAATTAATAATTATAATTATTAATTTAATTATAATTAAATTAATAATAATCTAAATGATGGCATTATGGGCCATCACAGGGACTATATCACTTTCTAGGAAAATGTTGCCAATAAATATATGGTAATAACTTAAAAACTGGAACAAAACATATTTTTAATGAGAAAATAAAAAAATAATTTGATTATTTCTAAAAATATATTTTCAAACAGTGAGGCCTGATGTTGGTTTTCGAATAACCTTCCAGTCCACATTTTTATACAAATGACAACCGTTTCAGTGCATTACAGGCTTTTTGTCAAACGTTCAAAGATCTGCTTAAATTACTGTATATTTATTTTCTTAAAAACATATTTATACAGGTTTTGTCCAATAACCATGTTTTTTTTCTGTAACTGTCATATAATTATTGAAAAATTCAATACAGCACCTTTTTATAGCATTTTATTTAGATAAAAAGTGGCTTCTTCTATGTTTTTATGAAAAATCCTTGAATTTGACCTAAAACCAGTCAAGTAGTACGGTAAGAAATGTACTATTTTATTAAAACTACACTATCATGGAATAATTTACTAAAAAAAATAAATCCACCAAAAATTTCAACCCAACAGTGATGACAGCTATATATATATAAAACAGAAATTTTGTTTGTTTGGGCAGTGAGCGGGGCATGGCCAGTGGGCGGTGGTGTTTGGACAGGTTTTATGTCATGCTATGGACATGTCACAGTCAGTTATCAGATGTGTGTCAGAGTAAGCGCGTGTCACAGGCGTACCTTCCCCACTGTAACAGCAGGCAGCGTCATCATCGATTGTTATATGTTGCCTTGCACCTCCAGGGTCCAGGTTCGATTTTTGCCTCGGGGTCTGTGTGGATTGAGTTTGCATGTTCTCCCTGTACGTGGTACTTTAGTTTCCTTCCACAGTCCAAAGACATGCAGATTAGGCTAATTGGTGTTCTCATATTGCCCGCAGTGTGTAAGTATGTGTATGTGTGCGCCCTGCGATGGACTAACACCCTGTGTACGCCCTTGTTCTAAGTCTACTTGGATAGACTTCAGGCCTAGATGATGATGATGATGATCATGATATAATCCTTTTCAGATTGGATTTACAATAAATAGAATATATGCAATACCATTTTGAGCCTGTAAATATTAAAGAGGTTTAGATGGGTAAGTTATTTAAAATAAAGGGGAAAGGGCATGGGTTTTTTTTTTGTTGCTAGTATGAGGGTCAGTTTACAGTATGTGTTATTATACAGTATGTGTTAAGTGAAGGAATGACACACTTTAAAAATGGCAGTTTTCTACAAAACAGTGTAAAACCATATTGCATCATCATCATCATCATCCTCAGAGTCGGGGGCCGTTATTGTCGGGTATTTCAGCACGATTTATCTCAGTGAACAGAAAAATTAAAGATTGCATGAGAAATTATTTACATTTCTTACATTTCTTTTAAAGCCTGTGTTAAAGACTGTGTTGTAGGTAATCTACTTCACCATCAATCCTCACCGTTACTTACCCATGAGAGATTTTGAGCCATACCACAAAAACCTTTCATCGATAAAATATGAGGCCTGTGTAGAGCTGATCGATATCTTTAATGTACCATGCAGCTATTACCGGGGTGCAGTCGGTGCTCTGCTGGTGTACGACATCGCCAAGCACTTGACATACGAGAATGTGGAGCGCTGGTTGAAGGAGCTGAGGGACCACGCTGACAACAACATCGTCATCATGCTGGTGGGCAACAAGAGTGACCTGCGCCACCTGAGGGCCGTGCCAACCGACGAGGCCCGGGCTTTTGCAGGTACGAGGGATGTGATTAAAAAAGACTGATCTTTATTATTTAAGAGTGGTTAGCATTGGACGTGACACATGCAAATGTTATTGTGTAGGTAACATCCGTGATATACAGTAGATCGTCAGACCACATTCGGATCGCGTGTTAAGACTAGTCCTGTCAATCGATTTAAAATTTTTAATCTAGTTAATCATCATCATAGTCATAGTGATTAATCGTGATTAATCTCAATTTTAAAATAGTCAGATTTACTTGTACCTTGGATTACGAGCATAATTCGTTCAGGAAGTGGGCGCATGTTCCAAAACACTCGTAAACCAAATCATCATTTCCCATAAGAAATAATGAAAACTCAAATCATTCGTTCCACAACCCCAAAAAATAAATACATAAAAATAATTAATACAATCTATAAAATGAAAATAAAACAAATTAATCTGCACTTTACCTTTAAAAAAGTACAAATAAATCCTGACAGATAAGTGTTTCCGTTGGTGCGCGCAGGCACCGTGTGTGTGTGGAATTAGCCCCTTCCCTCGCCTCGTTTTACACAGTAACACTCCTCCTCCCTCTCCCCACCTCGCTTTTTAAGTTTCACAACAAACACACACACACACACACACACACACACACAACGGAAACACCGTTTTTAACAGGAAAAAAAGAAATCTCTCTGACACTGGCATGAGCGCATATTAAGGGAATCACTTTTTAAGTTTCACAACAAATGGACACACTCATAAGCACAATGGAAACACAGTTTTAACAGGGGAAAAAAGAAAACTTTCTGACCTGGCGTGAGCGCATACTAAGGGAATCACTGCTGTAAAGTGAAAACAAAACAAATGAACCAGCACCTTACCTTTGAAAAGAATCGCGAAATAGCAGAGTTTCTGTGTGTTTGTGAAGCCGGGAAGGGGATGAAAAGGCGAAAGAGCATCTGTGCGTGTGTCAGGGTGTGTCTGTCGGTGTCAAATTACGCGCGCACACGATAAGAGACTAAAAGAAAGGGGGAGATGTTGATTATACATAACATTAGCTCATAAACTAATACTTGCTCGGTTTCCGATTAAAAATGTATTAAAAATCTTTGCTCGGTTTGCAGACCACTCGTAAACCACGTTACTCGCAATCCGAGGTTCCACTGTATTATGAACATGCATTGGTATAATCTTACAGTTGCTGGGAGTATGGGGTGTGGCAACCCACTGACAGCAGGGCTCGAACCTTGAGCTGCAGATGAACCTAGAGTCTCTCACAGCTTGTAGCTTATTAATGTACTCTTGTAGAAGTCATTCCCTTTGAAGGTAGCTCCAGCACACAACTTGGCTTTTATCCAAAGTCTATTTAGAAGCTTTTGATAATGACTGTTTTTAATCGCTAACTGTTCAGCAAATCTGGTGATGTTTCCTCTGTCATAGTATTATTATCTGCATTAAAAATGCCATAATTACACACAGCCAGGTAACCGTGCTGCAGCGATTATGGGAAACTTGGTTTATTATGATTAATTTGTGTTAAAAAATTGTAATGCATAAAAATGTATAGATTGTTCATATTTGTTAACACGTTAAGATTGACAAAACCCATTTATACAGAAACACTTATGACGCATAATGTAATGCTGCACTGACATCTGTATATGACTTTATATGTTGTTCGGAGATCCTCTGTCAACTGTTTTATTTAATATTGTTTTACTCTTATATACTTGATAATATTAATTTATTGCTTTTTTGAATTTTAGATGCTATGCTATGCTATGAAATGCAATGTCATTATTATTATTATTATTATTATTATTATTATTATGTGATAAATGTACAGTAAGAGCCTATTCATAGACAGATGCAAATCTTGGGAAGGTTATAGTGTTTTAAGTGTTTCTAATTAATGATGAATGTGTTATTTTACATAGAAAATTTATTTTTTTATGCTGTTTATACTACAAGGAAGGAAATTGCTAATAATTATGCACATATGCTATATGCGCAAATCTAGCCTTGTTTTAAAATATGCATTAGACAGAATAACAGCAGCAACACTCCCTAGTAACACTGCTGCTTAATGAGCCAGAGATATTCTAGCTTTTAGGAATAGATCCAGGCAAGGACTAATAAGTAGACCATGCTTCTAGGACAAGCAGATTTCCTTTCAAGGCTATTAGTTTTTTATTTGTAGTTGCCTTGCAGACAAATAGGTTCAACAGCCTTAAAAAAAAAAAGAATTAATTATAGGCGTGGGCAGTGCTCTCACATCTGTAAAATGTATTTATGTAATAAATGTATTTGTCGTAATGGAGAAATAAAAAGTAGTCTGTGTGATAAATAGAGAATCCTACAGTATTTTGCATTCAGCACCAGACTAAACTAAACTCCACACAATCCAAAAGAGGAGGATTAAAAATTTAGTCTGGTGGACTTCAAAGCGATGTGAATGACGGTCGTATTCTTTTATAGTTTTTTCCTGCAGAGGCACTCCGTCTGCTTATACCCTCAGCCACGGTTATAGAACAAATGGCATCACTGAACTATCAAGAGAGAGCGAAACTGGCGCACTTTAGTGCATTTAGAAATCGCAAGAAAAGGAGGTAGGTGGAGGTTACACGATTGCACGAGACGCTAAAACACTCTTGTCATTGTTTACAGAGAAGAATAACCTGTCATTTATCGAGACCTCGGCTCTGGATTCAACCAACGTCGAGGAGGCGTTCAAGAACATTCTAACAGGTACACCGGGTCAAACACCGCGACGTGCTGGAATATTGTTCGCTTTTTAGAAATGTGTGCGTGAGTATGATTTTAAATAGTTCAGCCAACTGGAGCAGGGTTTCAGGTTTATGTGAGGTCATTAAATTGCGGTCTTGTGAGAGCAGTGTGATGCAATAGACATCCCGGTGTAATCACTCAAGCATGCGCGGGTCAATGTGCCATTCAAGCGCATGAGCGAAGGCCGCGGTGGCTGGGCGTGCAGGCGCTTCTAACCAGTACGAGTTTCAGGTAGTAATAAAGTGCGAGCAAATCACAGGATGTTTTTTTGGTGTGTGTCAGTGGTTTATGATGGTTTTCACGTGAAAGTACTGCTGTGCAGTAAATCAGAGCACATCTGAGACTAGACCAGCAAAGTCAAGTTTTTGAAATATGTACCGTACGTATTTTATGAACAACATAGTTTAATCTGAACGTCTTTTTAATAAAGCATGAATACAGTATACACAAGCAGCAGCTATTTAACTTGGTTTATGAGGAGTTGTTTGGATCAGGACGCATCTGGTTGCCTTTTTACATTGAAAGTATCATGATAAAACCTTATTTTAAGAACGTGAATAACATTGATTATTATTCTCATTTGGGACACATTGGAAATTTCTACTGCTTATACTGTAGAAGTGCATGATATCGTTGCCTTTGGAATGGCAGCTAAACTCACAGCTTATTATACGGTTATTCATTTTAAAGCATGTTATTCAGTAACTAGCATAAATGATACTGTACGTACAGTGAAACCAAGAGGAAAGATGTAGAGTAAGGTTCTATGCAAGATTAAAATGTGAAAAATTGCTTTGATAATCATTAAGTTATAGAATATTCATGTCCACTCGCAGTATTTTATGCATTACTAAAATATGGCCCATGTTCATTAAATTGCTTCCTCCTTTTGATTGCTTCTGCAGACATCAAGTAAATGCAAGTACTGCATTAAATAAGATAATATCCAGCTCTTCTGCTCTGTCTTGCAGAGATCTATCGCATCGTATCACAGAAGCAGATCGCTGACCGATCAGCTCACGACGAGTCTCCAGGGAACAACGTGGTGGACATCAGCGTGCCGCCCACCACGGACGGGCAAAAGGGCAGCAAACTCCAGTGCTGCCAAAACCTGTAACCATGACAACCAACGTCACCCCTTCACCCCCACCCCCTGTTCACCGAACACACCACCCCACTACACTCATCTCCCTTTTTCTCTCTCTACATCTCGTGCCGCTGACGTCCGTTTCATTTGTGTAATATATATATTTTTTCTTTTTTTTTTAATAGCTTCTCAACTCACATATGCACTCATACACACAGACAGACAGACAGACAGACAGACAGTCGCACACACTTATTTCTGACATGAAATAAAATTTTACAGTACAATCCGTGGTGACGTGCATTTACTTAATGTACTGGAAATAATGGCCCCCGGTTTAATGAAGCAGCCTGAAGAAATCTCTCTAAAACTGTGTTTTCCAGCATGTGGTAGGCCTAATGGAAGTTTAAAGTCATTCTGTTAGAGCTTATGGAGGTTGCGTTTGTCGCTATCATAAGGAACATTTTAGAGACATTTGTCTCATGAAATAAAGGATTGCATCATAGTTCTATCTAGTATGTGACATATGTGGTGGGAGCCAGCATGCCTCAAGCCATCGTTAATCTCTAAGGCTCACTCTGGATGACAGAGTCTATTATAAATTGAAAGCAGACATCTGGCTGCCATAAGCATTTTTTTGTTGTTTGTTATGGAGTAAATCTGAAAAAGCTTGTGTTATGAATTTAAATGATTTATTTTTATGCACTCGAAGAAAAAAAAGAAAAGAGGGAAAAAGATTTAAATCAAAGTCGTCGATCTTATTGTTTTAGGTCAGAAAGCTAGTTATTTATTGATTAATTCAGTTTCTGTACAAATTCGTCCAGCTTGAAGTTTCTGTTCACATTACTTAACTTTTCATTGTTCGTCACAAACAATTTGGTCAATTTTAGTTGAATACTTTGTCGACAGCATTATCCGTGCACATCCAGTTGCACCCATTAATGCGTGGTGTTGTTATGATGTGAGCGGGTTAACATGCCACCCAATCTCTCCTAAAAGTGCAGCCGATCACCTGCGACAGCAATCTCCAAGTGATCAGTGCTTTTCCCCTCTAAATATCTCAAAATGCTTTTCTTTTGCATCAGTCAGGAGATCAAAATCAAATAAAAAAAATGCTCACTGTTTTTGTTAAGACAAAACTTTAAATGCATTTTGTTAAAAAAAAAAAAAATTTTGAATTGATGGTAAAGCATCACGTTGCCTTAATGTTTTCAATTTTCACTGTCCCAGACATGTTAAGAATGATACTTTCAGCAAGGATAGGAAGATCATCAGTCATTTAAGAGGTGCAATGATGACATGCAGAGTTTTTGTTGGTCTTTTGGACCATCCAATCCACCACAGGTTTTTACGCCGGATGCCCTGCCTGATGCAATCCTCCCATTTTATCCAGGCTTGGGACCAATACCTGGATCCAGTGGCTAGGGATTGGGTATTGGGTGGGAATTGAACCCGGACCTTCCACATGGCAGACGAGCAACCTACTACTGAGCAACGTATCTTCTGGCTGAATGTTTGAGCCTGTTCAAATCTCCCATAGAACATAACTATTTTCTTCAGAAATAGGCAAAATACTAAAATCACAATGCTCTCGAGTAGAATTGTGTTTCTTTGCTGCAGATGTCAGTAAACTCAACAAATCAATATTAGTGTAAATTGAGTACTTTTGAGTAATTTTTTTTTGCTGAGAGTCTGGTAAGTTCGATTGTCTTTTTTCCCCCCCAAACCATGTTGGATTAAAGTTGATCAGAGTTGTGGACATAAGTATAAAATGACACAAAATAGATATCTTTTTCAACTCAAAACAAAAACAATAACCAAAACCATTAATAAGCAGAGCCTTCATATCGCTTTGTGCTGACAGGAAATGTGACTGAATGAATCAGTGAACAAATTTAAATGAATCTTTTTGCTGGGTCACTCAAGAGACTCAAATGTTTCATCTCTAACAGGTCTGCAAAGCTTTGGGTTGATCCAGAGAAACTCTTTAGTCATAATAATGCACAGTGTGATGCTAAACTCTTCATAAAGATTCTGAGTGGACATATGACAAAGAAATTGCTTAATCCTGCTCAGGGTCATGGTGGATCCATAGGAGACCAACGAAACTGGAGAAAACCTACATTTATGTCCTTTGGGAGGCACCCAAACCATTTTATCTCACTACACACGAGTAGTTGAAGGTTAAGGCTCTTGTTCAGGGGCCCAACAGTTGCATCTTGGGTGGTGCTGGGGTTTGAACCTGGGACCTTCTGTTCAGAAAACCAACAACTCCTGAGCTACCCCACACACGGGGGGAAACTGTGAATCGGCATAACCCTTACTGGTCTCTCAGATCCCTCAGTAAGTGGACAGATTCTTCAGTTTCTCTGGCCTCCTTCTCTCCAACTGGGCTGCAGTTGTACTGCTTCAGCCTTGTGTCTTTGCCTTGGCTTTCCTTCAGGATTTCAGCAGTCCACATAGTCCTCTTAAGACTTCCACTGCAAGTCACCTATGGTGCTCTGCAGCCTTTTATTCAAACTTTTTTCTTATCTCTTTTTCCCACTGGTGGTGATTATCTCTCAGTGACTGAATGGAGCGCTGGGAGGAGCTCAGCTCCAGCAACACAGAGAGCATGAGACTGATCCATGCTCCTCTCTATGTTATTCTTTTGGGGCTCAATAGACTTCTTCAGCTTCCTGCACTCAGACTGCTGGAAGGAATCTGGAGGAGGTTGTCCGTCATGTGGTGTCATTCCTTTTCAAGGCAGCCATGTACCAGGTGTTTCCCCTCCTTGTGCTTCATCAGCTGATGTCTGTTTTACATTTTGAAGGTGACTAAGTGAATGAACTTGATCATGAATGACAAAACATTAGAAACTATAGATCAGGGGTCTCAAACTCAGTTCCTGGAGGGCCGCAGCCCTACAGAGTTTTGTTCCAACCCTGCTCCAACATACATACCATGTAGTTTTCAAATAAGCCTTAATGACCTGTTTAGTTGGATCAGGTGCTTTTAATTATGGTTGGAACAAAACTCTGTGGGACTGCGGCCCTCCAGGAACTGAGTTTGAGACCCCTGCTATAGATAATGGTTTAAAGAAAAAGAAGTACAAATGGGAGATTCTGAAATTAAGGACTAGACTAATTCTGACTCCTCTTATACATTTTCTACTTGAAGTAAAAAAAAAATGTTTTCCTGTTTCTCTAAGCTCTATTTTAACCTTTGTTGACTTCCTCAGCTCTATGGCCAAGATGGCATGTTCGTTTACCAACTCTCCTTTTAACCCATGACTGAAAGAAAAATATTTAATACAATTTAATCAATGTAATAGACACAATAAACATTTAGTTTTCTTTTCCATAATTTCCTGTAAACTGATTTTCTATTTTACAATTACAGTATTTCCTCTAGAGACTAAACTTGACTTTTCAAGTCTGTACAAAGCTTTATCTCTATTTCTCTGGCCTCCTCCTCGGCTTTAATTAAATTGTGCTGCAGTTAGCTTTAGCTTTTTTTTTTTTTTTTCTTTTTTGGCCTTGGCTTTCTTCATAGTCCTCTTTTTCTCTCCAGGTACATTTTTAGCTCCCTCTGCAGGTCATCTGTTGTGATCTCTGCCAGTTGTCTGCTCCCTTAAGCAAATTACTTAGATTCCTTATCTTCTTCTCACACTCTTCCTTGCTCTTAACCTCCGGTTGTTTCTCTCTTTCAACCTTTTGCCTTGCATAACATCAGGGTTTCCTGAAGTGCTTGATTCTGTCACTCTCAGCTGCTGCCAAAGGGTGCAAGAGAGATCCTTTATATGTCCAAGTCCTTCTGTATTAACTTAGTGCTTTCTTGTGAGTATTTGCTTCAGTATTTCAGCTGGATTTAGTCTCAATGAAATGAAATCAAGTCATTCTGCAACTCATCCTTGGGTAGTAGAAATAGTTTAAATGTTTAAGCTAAGTACATCTTGGCCTGTATTTATTAAGCATCTTAGAGTACTAAATCACTCCTAGGTGCCCAAAAATTCTCAGTGATGCAATTTTGGTCCTACTTTTAGGAGTAGGAGTAAGTGCAATTTATAAACATTCTTAAAATAGGAAATCACTCCTATCTTTAACAAAAAATTGGAGAGCTCCAGAAATGTCCTAACTGGTTAGGAGTTGAGTGGAAATTGCCTTCAGACAGAGACTTGATTAAAGGTTTATTTACTAATGGTAACTGAATGGCACAGAGCTCATTAAAACAGATTTGTGCATTTGGACAAAAATGAAATACTATTTGTGACAGCTCTTATGTGCTATGCAATTGGTCTCTTGATGAACATTTGGTATGCTGTATCCACTGAAACTAAGATGATTGGTATTTTACATGTTATAAACAGAGAAGATGCAACTGTGATGATTCACAGCGTGCATCTCTGGTTTCACTGGAGTTGTTGGTTTTGCAAAAACGTTTATATCCTACTCTCTGGTAGGAGTATTATTAGCCCTAAATTAACTTTCACCTCAATTCCTAGGAGTGATATTGAAATGCTTCACTGTGCTGAACATTGGATGTATACTACATGAAGCATTTATAAAGTTTATGCTAAGAGTTCATGGTGAACTGGGTAGCAGTTCACCATGCATGGAACTTGCATCGTGCAAACCCTATTTAAACTCATACTATCTTACTGGCCTTTGATTGAATGGTAATCTTTGCAGACACTCCAAAAGTTGCAGGACATGCATCTGTACAGTATGCCTCTGTTCCATCATTCTCCATCAAAGGCCACATAGTGAGTTTTTGAGAGAGAGGGAGAAAAAGAGAGAAAGAAATTGCTAATGCTCAACATGACAGCCCAATTCTCTGTCCTGATGATGATGTTGTTTATAATACCTGTCTTTAAAAAGGTCATCCTCAGGTAGAGCAGAGAGAATTTGGTTACCAGACAAAACAAAGTTTCAGATGCAAAATCAGTGAGTGTTACTTTAGGTTAGTAGAGAGGATTTCCTGCTGACTCTGGAGATTGGTAAGCGAACAATCTCTGTATTCAGCTCATGCATGAGTGTTCTGAATATTTCAATATTTAGAGTTTACAATAAAATGTAGGAGTAATTTGTTTAAAGCTTTTCATGATCACTACATAATTTCATATGTGTTTCATATCCATATCATGATGGATAGTGCCTACTGAACAAGCCTCTGGAGACAGTGTTGTGATCTGGGGTTGCTTTAATTGTGGCAATAAAAATATCATTCTAAGATGTAGAAACATAAAGAATCATGAAGTCCTTACCGGTTTCTTGACCAGAAAGTTTCTCAAGCATGAGCTTTCCTTCTCTATTTGGTTTGATTGTGAAAGATCTGTCTGCTTCTTTTTTTCTTCTTCTTTCAGCTGCTCCCGTTAGGAGTCACCATAGTGGACCATTTGTCTCCATCCGATTCTGTCTACCCCGTCTTCCCTTGTCACTCGAACCGCCTGCATGTCCTCCCTCACTGCATCCATAAACCTTCTCCTGGGCGTTTCTCTTTTCCCCATGCCTGGCAGCTCCATCTCTAACATTCTCCTGCCGATAAAACCTCATCCCTTTTCTGCACATGTCCAAACCATCTTAATCTGGCCTCTCTAACTTTGCTCCCAAACCGTCCTTTCGTCCATCTGTCCTTCCTGCCCCTCTAATATACCCTTTTCTAATCCTGTTCATTCTTGTCACTCCCAAAGCAAATTGCAGCATCTTCAACTCCGCCACCTCCGGCTCTGATTCCTGTCTTTTTGTCAGTGGCAACGTCTCCAAACCGTGCAACATTGCTGGTCACATTAATGCCCTGTAAACGTTCCCTTTCATTCCCGCTCTGTCTCTCTGTCTGGCCAGGCGATATAAATCCTTTTCTTCTTCCTTTGAGCTTAGCTTTTCATACAACTCACTATAGACCTGTTCCTTTGCCTTTGCCACTTCCCTCTTCACCTTGCATCGCATCGCATCTCCTCATACGCCTGTTTACTCTCCTCTTCTCTCTTACTATTCCAATTCTTTTTTGGAAACTCTTTCTTTTGATGCTTTCCTGTACTTCCTGCACTTAAAGGTCTGTCTGCATTTCCTCTTTTATTTACCGTTCAACAAGAAACTGAGAGCTGCTTACCAAGAATGTAGGCACTGTTCACAAAGAAATGTTGTTTAGCAGGAAATAATCTGCTGATACACAACAGATTGCTGTGAATAAGTGACCAAACGGGTGAGTGAGTGAGTGAGTGAGTGAGTGAGGGTTTGAAGCACAGTTTTTGAAATGGAACTTGGTAACCATAGCAACCGAAATATTAAATTCTAACAGCCTTAAAGGCCCTCTGGGTAATAAACAGGCTTAACTACAAACACAGGATTTTTAAAAGTGTCAAAAAAGCATTATCAGAACATTAAAAGTAGGTAAACCATGTACAGGTGATGACGCACTTGATCCTAGTCAGAGTTGGTATTGATCTTATGGATAAAAAAAAAATCCCCTGGTCTGGAATACACTCTGAATTAGATGCCAAAACACTAACAGTATCCTGCTTATACTGTACATGCTGTATTGTAACTCTATGGATGATATGGCTACAACAAAGTTAACCTGACATACCTCACAGACACACAGCTGGAATCGGACATGTGTGTTCTCTGTAGTGTCTCGGCTGACCTTCCTTACTGTCTCTGCTGCATGCTGCTAGTGCTAATGAAACATAGCTGAGCACTGAGAGAACAAAGTGTGAGCACAACCAGGTACGTTAGCTGATCTCTAACTGTATGAGCTGTATGAGCTTTTATACGTTGGATAATTAATCAACAACAGCATGCTTTGAAAAAGGAGTCGATCATTTTCCTGTTGCATTTCACTCAACAGTGATTTGTGTGTCCTTAATCACAGTGGTGAGAATTAATAACTACATTGTGTTTTAGAAGGCATTAGAGTTTTAGAGTGAAAATGAATGACTGGGCACAATTGTGAATGTCTGAAAGAGCGCATGAGCACAGGAAATAAACACAACAATTAAGTTACGTTTTTATTCCTCTATTAGTAACCACAGTGAGACAATTGTGTAGGTTTTGGGGTAATTTCAGTTTGTTCACATCAGGTAAAAGCAGAGCTCTCAGCATCCACCATCAACCCAACAGCAGGGGGCGTCACACAGGGATCTTGCATCAGCATCAGCTGGAGTGTTGTAGGTTTACAGAGAGACCAGAGGACAGTGGAAAGCAGAAGAGTGTGGATTGTTTCACAGGAAAGTAGAGGTGTAGGGGAGGGAGAGATAGAGATAGATAAATAGAAAGCGAGAGAGAGAGAGAGATTCAGTGATGATTGAGGTTAAAGAAAATTCGGTTGAATCTTTTATTTTTATAAAAGCCCAGAAATATCACTTGAACCACCATGAAGACTAAAGGA
The DNA here is from genome assembly GCA_003987875.1 of Clarias batrachus. NCBI lineage: Eukaryota > Metazoa > Chordata > Actinopteri > Siluriformes > Clariidae > Clarias > Clarias batrachus. Next base: position 249,231 of record QMIH01000184.1, read on the forward strand.
TGGGGTTTTGCTAAACGAAATGTGAAAATTTGAAACAGAGAAAGAGAGTAAGTGAAAGTTGTCTCACAGGCTTCACCTTTGCTAATGTTGCTAACATGAAAAACCCAACAGGCAGCAAAAAATATAAACACTTAATTTCACAACAGAGACATTAAAGACAGAGACAGTAAAGCACTCATTTTTCAGGTAATTACTGTAACACAGGCGTTCAATTTGGACCCCCTCAGGTATGACTCGCTGATTAGTTTTTTTCCCACCGCTTTTCTCCCTAATTTAGTCATGTCCAATTCCCACCGGTGGTGTTAGAGCACTCCCACTACAGTGACAATTACCAACCAGGAAGGGCGTAGGCTAACATGTGCTTCCTCTGACGCACATGAAGCAGCCGGCTGCATCTTTACCAACTGTCGCTCAGGCGCCGTTAGGGAGCGGCATAACACACTCAGAGAAAAGCACTATCTGATCCCTTGTCACAGATGCGCATCATTGGCTAGTGTCACTATGACCTGAATATGCCATCCCAACCTCCTGAGAGAGAGCATGGCCTATCTATTCTCTCGAGGTTCATACTGTAGCATCACCTGAGAATCGATCTCCAGATGATCCACAGGGCGATTCACTCGAAAGAGGCCTCGGATATTCGGTAATAACTCTGAAGCAAACAATTTGCTACATACCTTTTGGCGTATGTGTAATTGATTGCATTAGATGGGACATCACATCACATACTTTTCATTGCCACTGTATATCCAAATATAACAATAAACCAAACATATGGCAGCATATCAGGATTCATGAGCTTCGGTTAATGTTTAAATCAAATATCAGAACTGACAAAAAGATCATTTCAGTGGCTATGGCATGACTGTTTGTTGTGATGATCAATGTGTGCAACTAATTCTAACTGAAACCTATTTTACCTATGCTTAAACTTTATATGTCTTGTGTATGCATTTTTATGAAATTGCATGTATGCGTATGAATTGCAAGTATGCATATGAAAATGCAATCCTTGTAATTCCCAAAAAGTTTCCTGGGTGACTTGGAGGACTTGCTGAACCGGAAGCTGAGCAAAATCAAGTAAGTTCTTGGAACAATTAAGTGGAAGTTCAGCGAGAAGAGCAGGCTGTTGCAGCAGTAAGAGGTAGTACAGCAGGCCAGGAGGAAATATGTGAGTCGACTCCCCTGACCTCACAGCTTCCTGCTTCCTGTAGACAGCAGGAAGTGGGGATTAATTGCTGAGCAAGCTTCTCCATTGCTGCCTGAATAAACTGTGTGCAGTGTCAGATAGAGTGTCTGAGAGAGAGAGAGAGAGAGAGAGAGAGAGAACTGTACTGTAAACAGGTTATGTAATAGAGATGAAAAAGATTTGTGTAACATATTGATCATATTGTTTAAATTTGTATATGTTCATATTTCCATTTAATGATGTTAATGTAAACATATTTTTAACCACCATTTTTCAATTATATATTTTTGTTCAATTTGATATATTAAATGTAATTTTTTTTATTTTATGATGTATATGTGATATGAATTTGAATATTCTACTTGATGCATATTTTTTTCATAAAGGTTTCATAAACATATACATTTTAATATACAGTAATTTAAGGAGGTTTGCATCAAATGCAATGGTTTTCATTGAGACCCGTACATTCAATGTGTAAAGGGTTATACAGTAATTAAACTATTTAACTTTTTTATTTGACTCATTGGTGTGTTATTAGAGTTCCAACATGTCTGTTTCACATGTCTGAGTATGAAGTCTCTGGGGTCTTTTTCAGATACAGTTAAAGAAGTGTCTAAAGTAAACTTCCTTTTTGAACATGCAAATGCAATCTTTTTATATACTGTAGCATGACTGCCTGCAAATTACTGAGCTGGATATTCCTTGTAAAAATCACTGAGCTTGATATTTCTTGTGAAATGCAGCTGAAGGAAATGTGCTGACATGAACATTCCTTGTGATGGCAAAGCTTGTTCTGTCATCAGAAAAGCTGTATTTCAGAAGTTTCAGAAAATAAATAATTTTTTAAATACCTAATAGCTGTTGAAATAATTATTGTGGGTTAATACCATGGCCCTGGTTGAATTCTTGATTCCGGTTGGTCTGTAAATATTATTCTATAACAGCAGCTCTGACTGTTGCTTCTGGTTTAAAGAAAATCACAGGTTTATACTGTATTAGTGCGCTATTCCTATGCATTAATGTTTCTATAGTAAAAGAATGATGACATTTTCTGTGAGTAGACTTTCATTTTGAATTCATGGAAGGAGTCACCAGTGTCAGCATTCTGTTGCATAATTAAAAATGTAACCTAAATAATGTTAAAAGTCTCCTGGATGCAGATCTTTGCAGGTTCTTAGTATCATAACCATCTCTACTCATAAGCTTTTTTTATTGTCTTTAATTTTAAGAGAAAATAAAGGCTGGTGCAGGATTAATGTTCATAGCTGCTGTATTGCTAATCATAACTGCAACCAATTTATTTGACAATTGTAAATGTCCTGGTAGCTGTGATAGGTAGATGTGCATTTTAGTTTATAATAATCAATACCACTTCATGCTGGGCCAAATTACAAGGTGTGTTCAAGCTTCTCTGTGTGAACACACATTATATGTAAACACTTGGGTTTTTCCACTCCAAATAATGTCTTTGTGGAGCTTGCACAGGCATTGCTATGCTGGAACAAATTTGGGCTAGACCTCATCGTTTGAGTGTAGGGAAACTTTAAAAACTGTGAAAACTGCTAAAGCTTACAACAATATTCCATTTCAACTTTATGGTAACAGTTTGGCGGTGTTCACATACTTTTGGCCATATACAGTTTTAAAAAATGTATACTGTGCAATATAAAATGCCATGGTGGGTACATTTTTGTTCTTGTCCAAAAGACATACAGGTTTGTCAACTAATATCTGTCTACTTTGAAAAAAAAAAAAAAAACACAAATGTATTTCAGCAAGTTATGTAGTGAGTTTTAATGTTGCTTGGGCTATTTACAGACCACACCAGGGACAATCTTAAACCTGTATATGTCTACAATGTAATCAAAATACAATTTGTAAATTCAGCATTCTCCATTTTTCACTGGTTTCTCCAATACTGATTAAAATTCTAGAAACTTTATTGTTGTTGAAGATTCATGCAAAAGATAAACACACTTTAGTTCCATGCAAATATGTCATTTTTAGAACTATTTATATTATAAAACAGTTTCCCAGACTGTGGCACATGTGCAGACTGATGTGCTACCATCAGTTCTGCGTTGTCCTAACTGTAAAGCATTTTTGCTTAAGAACACAGCCATGAATAAAGAGTGGTAAAAAAAAAAAAAAAACATCCTCAGAGAGCATCTTTTCCCAACTATGCATGAACAGTTTGTTGGCAATTAATACCTTTTCCAGCATGCTGGAGCACCTTGCCATAAGGCAGAAGTGATAACTAAGTGGCTTAGGGTACTAAATATCAAATTTTTGGGCCAAAACATCGTAATCCCATTGGGAACTTGTGGTCAATCCTCAAGACCACAAGACAAACAAAAACCCACAAATTCTGACAAACTCCAAGCATTGATTATGTAAGAATGGGCTGCCAACAATAGGGATATGACGCAGAAGTTGATCAACAGCATGCCAGGGCGATTTGCAGAGTTCTTGAAAAAGAAGGGTGAACGCTGCAAATATTGGCTCTTTGCATACATTTCATGTAATTGTCAATAAAAGCCTTTGATATTTAGGAAACGCTTGTACTTCAGTATACCATAGTAATTTGCATTGCCCAAACTGACAAACACTAGATGGTGCCAAGATCACATGTCTCCGATAAGTTCACCATTTCCCTCACTCTCTGTCACCTTGAGGTTGAGGCTTCTGTGAAAAGAAGTGAGAATCTGTTCCTCTGAGCCTCCCTGAGATAGTAACGCCACATGTCTCTTTGGTATTACCAACTCTGTTCTGTTTTTGATAACTGTTAAATATATACAGTATATTTATTATGAGGCAGTCTGGTGCTGATCCCATGTTTAACTAAGCCAAATTACTGTAGATCTCCTAGAGGAGAAATGTCCACTGGTTTTCTTACTGTTACTGAAAATGATCATGGGCTCTCTGTCTTACAACTTGACTTCAATCTTAAATTTCTTCGTTTACAATTTGACAAAGCATGAGTGCCTCAAGAGGAATCCTGCTATTAATAATACTCATTATAATCTCCTTCTTCTCCTTTTGTTGCTCTTGCCTGAGGAAATGTAACAAGGCGGGCTGAAAGTTCGTAAAGACCTGTGTTATGAAGCTGTAAGTAATGTTGACTTTAAAGGTTTAATCGACTTCCTGCTTCCTTGTGCCCTGGGCATAACCTTCCTGCTAGTGAGATCACAGTGGAATCATGTGTCGTCTGGATATGATTTTGTGGTTCAGTTCATACTCGGAACCTCCATTCTGCAAACCATAACCAGGGTCAGACTACGGTTCAGAAGGTCCCAGGTTCAAACGTCACAACCAGCAAGTTGGCCCTGAGGGGCCCTTGAGCAAGGCCCTTAACCCTCAACTGCTCAGATGTATACTGAGAAAATACAGTATATAATATAAAATTAATACATGGATGTGGTGTGACTTTATGAGATATTTCTAATATCATATGCAAGATGTATAATTGTTGGTTGCTTGCATATCACACACATCAGTCTCTTAAGTGACGGGTTGTTAATATTTCTGAATTGGTGTGTTTTGTGAATATATGAGGGAGTCTAATGAGAGTATGTCCTTAAATGAAAGATCTTCTTTCGTTGAAGGACATAACTTAACTACAACTACCACTTTAGCTATAGCAAACCCAAAATAGAAACCCTGTTTATAGTTTTATACACCAATATATTTCTCTGTACACCATAGAAATAAAATATAGTTATGTGTGAGTTGCATCTAATACACACACTGACGAGAGGACTTGTAGTTGACTCTTATCTTTGTCTTTCTTTCTCTTTCTCCTTCTGATGTGGGTGTGCTCGTACTCTCTTTCATTCTTATCCCTTATCTCACTGAAACACTTGATAAAACCCACATAAGTGCAATCACAACATTTCATCCTGTTTCAGTGTATGCATCCGGAGACACCCTTCTTCCTCGACCAATCAGTATAATTAATCTGTCTGTGTGTGCATGCAAAAACACCTTAATGTACAATTATAAACCAGCATTTACACTTTAGTCATTTACAGTAGGAGCAGTATTCATGTTTTGGATATGAGGACACCAAAACCTGTTATTAATCGTTATTACATTAGTTATATGAGTTTGGAATCCAGTGCTCAAAGTGTTTGAGTGGCTGTGGCCAGTGTTGTAGAGGAGCAGTCTCAGGATATAACCTGCAGAAAAAATTGATAGGCCTGATGCCTAAGCCTTTTTGTTCTTGTTATGATGACCACCTGTTAAAGCATGTGTAGCAGTGCCTGTTTGCATCATGTGGAGACTGTAGAATCTGTATAATTGATGGTCAAACTGATCAAAATCTACATTTATAATAATACAAGGAGCATTCAAGTCAAATCAGGACTTTGAAATGAAATGTCTAGTGAATTAAGGCGTAAAACCGATTGACATCTACAGAAGACATCAAGCGCTTGACTGGTACAAATCGACAGCCGGCAGAAGTTTGCAGAAGAGACACATCTGTCTGTGCGAACTGTACACACAATCGTTTATCAACACCACTTGGACATTACAGGAACTCAGCTGGAAGTTATTGTCACATTCATCGTATAGTCCTGACCTTGCTTGCTACAGTTTCCACATGTTTTGGGCATTCAAGGGGTTCCTGGGATGCCAGTGATTTTAGATGTGAAGCAAGAAGTCTGATCATGGATCTGGCGTACTGAGAAAACTTTCCACCTTGGTGGTAACCAAGCACTAGTTAAACACTAAGTGCATTAGTGTAGCAGGGGATTATATAGAGAAATAAAGGGAGTTTATAACTGTTCTGTTATTCTTCATAATCAAAAGTTCTGGTTTGACTTGAACACCCCTCATAGAATAATAAGCGTAGGATATGTCCTTTTTATTATTTGCCATTGACGAGTCTGGTCAATGAAAATCAAGCATAAAACATGTTTATTTATTTTAAATTTACAAAAATAAAAAAATTAAAAAATCCTGACAGTGTATATTTATTCGGGAATTGTGTTAGGAATTAGGGTCACTTAGTGTCACATGTGTTATTGATCAGACTGGCAAGTCTTCTGTTTCAGACTAACAATTCTCCAGTTCAAAAAAACTTCACAAAAATTACTCAGCAAACATCACAAAAATTGCACTCCTCACTCCATCTCGCTCTCTTTAGATTTCTGAATGTTCACATATAAGCGTATGAGAAGGAAAAGGGAACCTCGCTTTAAGTTTGAGCCAGTTACTGCATCCGAGTCTGATTGTTGTTTTGCATTACGTTGTAGAGCATAAAAGTGAAAGAGCTTTTACATCCCTCAGATCCATAATTCCATAAACCCAGTTAGGATACATTACAAAGAGTTCTGTAATGTCTCTTAATGGCTTAATGCCAGTGAGAATGGGCATTAGGTAAGCTTTAGGGAACATTTCTTGCTAAATTTAATATAATAATGGATGGTAGCAAGTCCTAATGTAGTACATCATTAAAGTGTTGGAAGTTTCTTTCTGACTCTAAGAGCAGTTTTGTCTGTGTGCTGACTGAGGGAATGCAATCACAAGTTGCTCTCTTCTTCTTCTCCTTCTTTTAAGCCTGAGAAAAAGTTGACTTTTATAACTCAGGTAACCTTCATGACCTGCATGCAACACAGCTTCCACTACAACTATTTTTATCTTTATGGTAAATATTGGGACAGATTTTTCTGAAATAATCAGAAATAAAAAATATACTGTAGTTGAAAAAAGTTATTTTTTATTTTTTATTATTTTTTTTTTTTACCAAATGCACTACTTCCAGACACTCTCATTTTTGATGTCTCATGATTGTTTTAATATTTTATACTTCTTGAAGCTTGGGGAACTGAGAACAGGCTAAATATTCGAACCCTTGTCAAGCTGCTGGCCATTTTTCTTAACCAACTTTTCTGCTTCTGATCATAACCCAAACCCTGTAACCAGCCTACCAGGATCTTGTTTCATGCAAACAATCACATGGGACATTGATCAGGAGATCACCTCCACACAAGGACATGCAGACCTTTTAATTTGCCCCACTAATCTTTGTGATCTTTGTTCCCATCAGCCTGTGAGTCAAACTTATACCACTCTGGCCACTGGGCATCCTGCCACTCAAAAAACTCACCATCTTCTCAAGTTCAAGTACTGTTGTTGACCCAACATGCTCACAGGCACCTATTGTATACATTTGTATCCTCCTGCACTACCTATACTCTAACTAAAGTGCCACATACTTTACCTCAATGTAAACTGATGGCTCTACTGTCTCCACAATGCACATAGACATACTTAGCCATATGTTTCATTAGCCATAATAAAGTCAGAATCACTTCAAGTGTAATTATAATAGGCTACTTCTTCAAGTCTTTATGGCTTATTCTTCTACTTGGTCTGTCTACATCATTTCAAACTGGTGAGCTTGATGTATTTCATTACTTTGGCAATCCATGAAGACAATGTCCCCAGAAATGGAGGAATGGTTTCAACACAATAAACAGGTGTGAGTTCACACATGTCTTGAGCAAGCAGACAGAAAAAGCTTCATAGATTGATACCATGGTGAGACACCACAAAACCAACCTGGTGACCCAATCTGGCTCAAAAAGGTCTTCAGAGCAAAGTTGTTTGTGCAAACATGAATCCGGAGTATATCAGACTTTACTAGATCCTCAAGAGGATAAATGAGGTAACATACAGACGTGCACTTCCATAGCACTGTCTCCGTGCACTCCTTTTTCATCTCTTCAGACACAAGCCTGTCATTTCTGTTCCCCTGGTGACTCATGCTACATCCCAAACCCCTCTCATTTAGGGGAAAACCTGCATACTACAGTAAGTGAGCAAGATTGCATGTTACACTTAAATCTAACATGTTAAACTGGACTATACTGGGCAGAGGTAGCTCAGTGTATTGGATGTCTGATTAGAAGGTCCTAGGTTCAAACCCAGCACCACCAAGCTGCCACTGTAGGGCATTTAAAACTTAATTAGTGCTTATATGTTTAATGAGATAAAAGTGGCTCTGAGGTGTCTGCCAAATGCCGTAAACGTAAAAAGAAATTGATTCAAAGGGCTACAGGCTAGAGAACCATTCTTGGATATCTGCACACAATGTTCTAAATCCCATACTATGGCAGGAATTCTACGTCAAACACCCCGTACCCGGTAACTTTCCTCGAGTCAGTTGACAGACTCTAATGCATTACAAACTACAAACATGGCCACCATGGACTACAGAACCGAGCACGCACACACCAAGGTCACATTGGCAGTCATCCGAGGGCTGACTAAACACACCTGTTCCACATGACCACTACATCTACTTAAGCACATCTAGAACTGACTTACCTTGCTTATTATAAGTTCAGTGTATCCCTCATGATTTCACCAAACCTTTTATTTTTTTTGGATGATTTTACGGTCTTTGATCTTTGCATGTTTTTTTTTGTGTTTACTTTCAGGATGCTGAACCTAACTGCTGTTTGCTCATCATTTGAACTCTATCTGTGTTCTAAATTTTACTCCTTAAATATATTTGAACTACAGTATGTGTTTTAAATAATAATAATAAAAAAACAAAGTTATAAGTTTAAAATGCTTGAACTGCAATTCCATCTCTGACCTACAGGTAACACCTACTGTAGTAAACCAGTGTAAGTACGTGTTTATTGATAGGGACTTAAGTGGTTTTTGTAAGCCCCTCTGGATATGGTCATTTGCCAAATGCTATAAATGTAAATATTGGCTTGTACCACCCTTAACTGTTCAATATAAAATTTTCAATGTGGTTGGAATAGTCCAGTATTTTAGACACCTTACTGTACACATGTAATCCTACACTGTATTACAGTATGATACTCTTTTTTGACAGAAAGAAAAATGCTGAGTAGTAAAAACTGAAACACAGAGCTAAATAGGGGAAATAATGAACACTCTTGACAGTTAGCTGTATTTCTGCAAACACTTGCCTCATTATAAATAAATAAAAACTCGACTGGGACAAAAACAGGTTTATACTAGTACTATTAAATTATTGATTGACTTCTTGTTCAAATATATTGCATTTGTCTCACACAGGACTTAAAATTTAACTATCATAGATGATTAATTTTCCAAATGTTCCACGGTTTTTGCACATAAGAATTATTGTATGTGATATTAAACTGAGCAACCAATGTAGGAGTGAGCATGACTGGATAAGAGATGGACAGTAGGTAAGAGATACAACCTTTCTAGATTCTAACCTGACATAAAACTAAAGGTGACACTGCCAAGTTGCTACTGTAGAGCCCTTGAGCAAGGCCCTTAACCCTATCTACTGTATCCTGGCTGAGCTGTGCTCTGACCCCAGCGTCCTAAATGGAATATGAGAAAATTAGAATTTCTCTTTGGTAATGAAAATACCAATTATTATTATAACCTTTGTATACATCGGATAAATATGAAAAATGGATAGATGGATAATATTTGAGTGTTTTCAGGTGAAAGATACTTACTAAGATACCAACAACATATTCAAACAGATTTCACAAAGCTTCACAAATGTTCAATTTGCGCACCACCTGTGACATGACAAACGTCAAGTCATTAGTCCAGCTCCTACCAAACACGCTGTGGCATATCTTGTGTAACATTCTCCAGCGCCTCAGTGATTATGAGTTCATTTAGGCCTTTAGGAAAAGGTGGGGATAAACACCAGTCCTTTCACATTGCAGGTGAACGTTGTGGCCATTTCAACAGCACATTGTTATCATCACTGAAAGAAAAATTCATTTAAAAAAAAGTACAAATTAAACTTAGTTTTTAGACATCTTGTTAAAATTTGAGATTTGAGCGAGAATTTGCTATGTTGCTAGACTACGAAATTATGTTAATAAAAAAAAATTTGGGACACCTTCTGTTTCACCTTGGTGGGTGACAATTTTACAGTAAAAGTGTATGAATATATTTGTAATTTCACCAGGCATAAAAAACCCCAAAACAAACAAAGAATCAAATATATTTTAAAAAATATACTTGATGATGATAATGATTATGATCATTTTTAATCAGCCCCGGCGTAATCATGAGTGGATTGCGTCTGAGCGCGTGCAGCTTGAAACCAATAGGAGACCGCGCGCGCCAGGGGAGTTCAGTGAGCTCGCGGTAAGGAGGGAAAGCTGCAGCTCTCGGTGCGCGCGCGCGCAGCTTCCTGGAACCGGGACAACGTCCAAATGTGTGCGACCTGCACCGGTGAGTGGCGGAGTTTGATTTCACACTCACACTCTCTCCTTGTAATACTGAGGATAATGAATGCGTTAGCGGGTGTTGTTTGGCGGTCCAGAGCGTTATGGCGGGCTGGAGATTACAATCCGGAATTATTAGAAAGTAAGTTCTGTATGATAAAACCTTATTGCTTCAGTATACTGTAGCTCTATGCTTTTTTTGTTTGTTTGTTGGCTTCATATACTTGTTTTCTCTTTTCTAAAAGGGGAAAACGCACAGTGCATTATTTATGTTTTTTTAATATATAAATAGTTATACTGTATATATAAAATTTGCATTCAAATGATGTAGAGAACAATGAGAGTCTATTGCTTTGAATCAGGAAGTTGGACCCTGGGTTCTGAGCTCTCTCAGAAATAAATATTTTAAAGTGCACTAATATATCTATAGACTTAGAACACATTGCCCTTTCATTGCTCATCCTGACTTTTTCTCCAGAACATGACCTCATAGAGAATTACAGTGTTTGTCAGAAATTTTATAGCTGATGTAAAGTCTAGGCTCTGCAATATTGTCTCTCTTTAGCACTAGTAAAGAGAGAATGTCCTTTGGCTTATCCTCTATCCTTGGATATTAACCTGTCTTTGTGGATGAGGCAGAAGTGCCAGTTGGTATAAATTGTGCTGACAGTATACTGAGTCACTGAGATTCTCTATACTATTAAGGTTTTATAAAGATGGCATTTTATGGGTTCAGGTTATCGAGTTGAGCTATGGCCGTATTTTCATCCCTTGAACATTGACCTATAGAAGAGAACTGGCCCGGAGGAGCCATAGGCCAAAGTGCGTGACCAGAGGAAGCAGTTTTATTGCACATTTCTTATACTGTACATGTTCACACACACACATGAACATCCAATCTCTCTATTGATCATGACAATGGTCTTCGTCTGATTACCCTGGATGTGATATAATTTAGTAACATGCCTGTCTTTTTTATTGTTGCAGATATTGATCAAGTGTTTCTTAAGATTGAAATCAATCAGTTCCTTTGGTTTGCCCCATATTTCTTCCTAAAATAGCCCCATTGATCAGTCTGCATGACTTAACCTTAGTCTAAGTCTTATTCCTTTAGGTGAAAATTCACAACATAGTGAGAGACATGATTTTATTAAAACATTGAAATGTAGCTCACTGGCTAACTGTCTTCCTAAGCTAAGCAAAGAGGTATCTGTTTGAACAGTTAGCCAGTGATCTACATTTCACTGTAAAAGCACGTCTCTCACTACATTGTGACTGCAGTGCATCCATAATAATGTAATAGTAATTAATGGTCTTAAATCACTTTTTTTTCCAATCCTGTACACAGTTATTGTCATCTTTCAAGAGAATGGGTAAACCTATAGAAAATGTACCAGAAATCTTACGCAAAGTTCTTTTAATTATTCTTCATACAGCTGGATCTTATCTTATAAAAAGTAATTCGCAATGGATTTTTTTTTTGTAATTAGTGCTACAGTGATTGTGCTATTGTGCATGTTACTATTGTGCACATAATGATTAAACTATTGTTAAGATTGATAGCACCATGCATTAAAAAAAAAAAAATTCTATTCCAAAACTCCTATATGTGTTCTGCAACACTCGAGGTGTAGATTTTAGCACTATTATTTCTCCTTGGGATGAGTCATTAAATATTAATTGTGAGGGTGCCAATAATCTTTCCATCAATAAGAATATGGTTCTACTGTATGCTGCATTTACATATGCTTAATATGTATAATACCACCTATTGCATTTGCTAATAATTGTCGTGTCACTAAACTCTGATTGTAATAATCTGATTGTTTATCTTTTCTTGTAATAAATATATTCTTTCTGTATATGTTTGACCCATGTGGGTCTGTGGCTGCTACAACTTTTTTTGCAGACTTTAAAAGATTTAAGGATTGTTGAACATGTTGATGGTGTTCCACTGAGTATACTGTACACATAAATGCATAAAATGTTTTGAGATGTTTTCTCTGAGGAGATGTTTATTAAAATTTTGTAAGGAGTCAACAGTTGCAGCTAAGTACATGGGAAGTAGTTAGGGAAGAATTTGTGCTATAGTGTAAACTATAACAGGGATTAAATTGTTTTGTGAACATACCAATACATTAAATGTAGCTACAAACAGATACGTTTTGTATGTGACATTTTTTAATTATGACAAATAAAGATGATGAAGATGAAGATGGGGTGTTAAATTCTGCTTTACGTTGGCCTGTGTCACACCACCCTCGTGCATGATAATCTCAACTTCTTATCCTGTACATGGTCACGGGAGGCCTAAAGGCTATCCCAGGGGACTCAGAGCATTAGGCGGTAAACTCAGTCCAGCGCATGGCACAATCACGAACAGACTCGCACAGTATTAGCAATTTGAAAATGCCAGTTAGCCTAATCTGCATATCTTTGGACTGTATGAGGAAACCATAGGGAGAACATACATAGTCCACAAACAAACACACAGACCCAAACAAACCTTCTTGATCCTGCACTATGCTAACCCCTTCGTACTGCGTCACATCACCCTGTGGGTTACTATTTTCCTAACTGCTGATTCCTACCTTATTTGTTAACTTTTGATGATTTCTATACTTGAAAAAATTCATTCATACAGCGCTAACTGTATCCATAACACTATAATGATGATTTTATTTTCAATTTAAGATCAATTAAGCTTGAAGCACTTAACTTAACAGTATTTCTACCCTCTTTAACTTTTAGGAGATTCCTTTCCAACATCCAGTGAGCTCCTCCTTTGTTGTTCCTCACCTCTACACCTGCTGGACATCCAGAGACGGACCTTATAGCTCCTTTCTTAAGTAAAATGAGTAAAGCTCCTCTGCTGGACTATGGGTTTCAGTCTCTGGCTCCAGCTCCAGGTTACGGGGTTACAGCAGGCCTGTCTCTGGCTACAGACACGGAGCAGAGCACAGCCCTGTGCTTCGTAGGCCTTCTACTGCTCTTCCTAGTCTTCCTGTTGGTGCGGTGTTTCCGGATCCTTCTTGACCCATACGGTACCGTGCCAGCTTCCTCCTGGAACGATCACAAAGATGGACTGAGAACAGTTTGATTTCACGCTGGTGTAATAAATTGAAGGATGTGAAATCGAAACCAACCCTTTATGCTAACAGTAAATATAAATGAAGACCAAATGCTGAGTGACCTGGATATTGATTCAGGCTGGACACATGCTTGAATGAGGTATGATTAAATGGAAGGTCAGAATTCTTTGAGCAGGCTTTGTTGGGATTGGTCAGCATTCAGCACTTCGAAGTTTTGTATATGCAAACAATATTCAAATAATCACTACTCAAATGATATACAAATTCACAGATGAATGTCCACACACACTGCAAGACAATTCAGGTGCAAGGGGGTCAATCAGAAAAAAGAAAAGAAAAGAAAAATTAGCTTTAACTTTGCACTACTGTTTTTTAAAACTCATGAAATATTTGTTATTTAACCATAATAGATTTAAACCAGTTTTGCATTTGTGAATGCACATCTACAATGTGGATTTACATAACCCAAAGAGTTTTGTTCCTTTTTTTCTTACTTATAATTGGTGTACTCTACAGTATATTCGCTGACACTGAATCACAACTTTGAATCATTGATAAGCTGGAACATTGTGCCTTCCTATCTGTAAAAGCTTTATTTTATATCAACATATACTGCTGGGCATTCTGTCACTTTCCTAATGTTGTCCAGAATGGTTTCATTTCAGCACCTACGCATTTGGTCCATTAAAATACAGTATGCCAGTTCCTCAAACTCAAGCTATTTATATCTCCTTTTTTTGTTTTTGTTTTTTCAGGATACATGGTTTAGCCATGACATTTTACTGATTAGCTTCCTTCTTGTGTCAACTGGTAACTATTATAAATACTATATTTACATGCCTATTTCAATGTTAAAATCAGTTGGAAATTCTGGCTTTTTAATTTTATTAACTCTTAGACCAACTGAGGAAGGAATGTCTGCATACTCAAAACATCCTGTCTATGTGTAATTTGATCAATTTTATTACATTGATCAGTGTTTGAACTGAGGCTTTGCAGATGGAACAAAATAACCAAGCACAGCACTCTCAGCCTGTCCATGTATACTATATGGATAGAAGCATTTGGCCAAACCTGCATTGTATCTGAATACATGTATTTCAATATGGAGTTGGACCCCATTTTGCAGCTATAATAGCTTCCACTCTTCTTGAGAATGCCCTTTCATTCTGTAGAGTTTCATTTACTGTATGAGGCCAGGCACTGAAAACACCTGAATTCAATAATTAACAGGTTTGGCCAAACACTCCACATAGTGCATTTCAGTAAGACTTTTATTTTTTTGCAAAAAAGAGAAGAAAATGTAAATGTGTACATTTTCACAGTGTATTTCACCATATAGACAAAATTACTTCACTGCTTTATTTTATTCTGTGGGTTTCAATTATGCCGAAACCCACTTCAGACTTCTCTCTTTATCTTTTATGTTTTAAATTTCACTGTTTAATGTCCCCTTTGCATAATACTCAAACCAGCATGTGATTCTTTTGCAAAATCCAACCAAATCTTTCAAGCTGCGATCCACAATATCACAAATCTTGTGCTTAAGCCCTGTCTCACCATCAGATCTTTCTACGAGATTCAAGGTTAACAAGCTGACTCAGGTACTTTAGCAAAGGGCTGCAGCTAAATCTTGTGCAAACTCTGGCTTTCTGGCTACATGAACCCATTTTCTGCTTTATGCTTTTTTTTTGCTGATATCCATGGCATACATATAGTTAGCATGAACTTCTTTAAACCAGTGAGGCTCTTGGTCATTGTGTGTAGCATTGTATTTGGGTACTGGGTTGTTATCTACGTACTACATTGATTATACGTGTACAAAAGAATGTGTAGACCATACGAGATTGTGTGAGAGATCCAGCCAGAGTTAAAGTCTCTAAAGTAGGCTATTGATAAGCAGTACAGATTGGAGAGACTCCAGAGACACTCACGTTACATAAACATCCACCTGCCTATCACAGTTTGTTTGTGTGTGTGAGGGAGAGAGAGAGAAAGTAGTGCTTATTAGCGACCTGCTGACATCACTCAGGTGCGACACAATGGTGTTTGTGAATCATCATTATGTATACAGCAATTAAAGTAGTGTTTGCTCGAAAGACATCGATTTGTCAAATAAATATGGGTACAGTAGTGCCTATCACTTTCTCCTATATTCAGCATCTTGGTTTCTGAAATATCACTGGGGGGAAAAGCATCTACCAAATTATTACACTTTTTTTAATTGAGTTATTACAGTAAATTTAAGTAAATTGCTTTTTACTATTTACCTGTACTATTACCATGTACAGTTCATTATATAAAAACAAATAATCCAACATTGTCATTTTAGATTTTTTTTTAATTATAAGTAAGCAGGTAGATTAAATTGTGTGTTTTTTAAATCTCGCTAACTTTTTACACTTGGATCCTGCTACTTCCTGACATATGCACTTATAAAACAGTGAACAATGGTCCCTGTTGTCAAACGAAGCAAAGAAGAGATGAATCATCACATGCTCATAATTTCCCAGTGGAGATTTAGTGAAGCCCAATGAGCAGAACTTACAGGAGGACTTTTCTCTCCTGTTCAGGATATACTTATAGATATATAAGTATTTATTTTATATATGTATATATTTTACATCTCTGTAGTCCAACAATGGTATTTATTCCTATTGTGTACAATCATGTAGGACCTCACATTTACTTGCACATTTATATACTATGGGTAATTATCCTAATCTGCATGTCCGGAGGAAACCGAAGAATCCGGAGGGAACCCAAACAAGTCCATGAAGACAGACCCTACATTGGAATCAAACCAAGAACCTAGAGGTGTAAGGTGACAGTGCTAACCAGCCGCCAATTCCAATATTTATATAGTAATAATCATATATATCTTATTATAAAAATCATTCCTTACTGGAAACTGTGTATGTAGCAACTATGAAGCAAATACAGTACCAGTCAAAAGTACTCTTTTATTTAAATATGCAAACATCAATCCCAGAACAAAGTGTAGAGTATATTAAAAGACTGTTTAATGACTTCCTGCCAAACATTGACGCTTCACAAAAGAGATGAACTTTTTTTCTTGTTCATAAATATTTTGCAGTCCTTTGGCTGTTTAATATAAATTTACTTCAAAGTCTCTTAGCCCAGATATTTTTTTTAGGAAGTATTCAGATATCAAGGGTATTAAACAAATGTATACAATAACCTTGTGACTATTTATCCTAAACCTTTCCTCCACAAGAAGTCTACATTGCCATTATACAGTATAGACATATTTACAGGCTAATAACTAGAACAACCCAGTAATAAATACTACTTAGATACTAATGTTATAGTTTCCATCACTGTAAAATAAATAAATAAAGTCAAATGAAATTACATAAAATCCAAGACTCATTGGCTTTGATTCACAGATCCAACTTCCTTAAGCAATGGAATATTATTTTTTATTTCTTCTCTCTTTCTTGTCGCACTATAAGACACCATAAGTCCCTTTGGGAATTCAGGGCAATCATCCCACTGGCTGAGAGCCACTTGGCTGTTTTATGTGAAAAATCTGTGAATATGACAGGGAAGAGTTTAATTGAGAATATATGGCCGACCTCAAATGAGGCAGTGTGAATCATTCATATTTCATATTTTGTATATTCCAACATAATAACGCAAATAAAACTGATATTGGTCAATAATAATGGTGAATATGAACACATGCACATTTTGTTTCAGTTCTCGCTCGCTGACAAATAGGAAAACATAAATGCAACATAACCCAGATAGGTTGAACAAAATCAGATACTGTAAGTGCATGTAAGCTAATCTAACATCAAAAGGTGAAAAAAAAGGAATGGCTGTTATGTAAAGAGTAAGAAACAAAGAATTACTGACTACCTCAGGTGACTGTTTTTTTTTTTATCACAGCATTTTTCATGCATTAAACTTATCTCAAATTCATCTAAATGAACAGGACCCACAGTCATATTCACAAACATGCTTGGAATGAGATAAGCCGGGTCACATGTGATGGCCTGTTGCATACATACAAGGGTGTGATTTAGGCAAATGGCAGTGAAGTTTAAAGTTGAACCAGGAAATAGAAGGAAATAGAACAAGGAACTCACGCTATTATAGTTATAGGGACAAATGTGTATCTGGACTTATGCAAAACAGAGCACATTTTGTTATTCGTTAATTACCATTAATGAACTATACCTTTGAAGTTTTATCAGTTATACTTGACTGATTTTTACACAAACACTTGATTCTTTTTATAGCTGCAGATGACATTCATACTTCATCATACTTCAAACTTTTCTTACACCCATTGGATAGGAACAAAATGACCTCCACTCAGCTTTAATATATACACTGTAAACCTGAATAAGTTGGCAAAAAAATTAGAGTTAATCAGAAACACCTACCACTGAGCCACATGTGCGCTATTGCCCTGATGACATCAGACACAAAATCGCTAGGCTGAAAGATTTTATGTTGGTGGAACTTTAAGGTGACAGCAGGGGCGGATCTACCGGGGTGGCACGGAGTGGCAATTGCCACCCTAAGAAAGAGCCTTGCCACCCCATTTGCCACCCCAGCACCAGTGTCCTAGTGTTTATTAATTTATCTGACGTTCCAATCCAGATATCAGGTTCAAGTCAATCACACTTCAGCCTTTATTTAATTTTTATAGGACAATGTAAAAATGTGCACCCTAGTGTATACACCGAATAAGAATAGCGTTCCTTGAATCTACAAAAACCATGCAAGAATGCTTGCTTCTCATACAATTCCCCCCTCATAACTTTAATGCCACCCCCTTGCCACCCCATGAATCATTTTGTAGATCCGCCCCTGAGTGACAGTTACTCTTACTTAAGTAGTTACAGTTACTTAAAATATAAAAATATGTTCTACAAACTCATCAATACCAAAAAGTTCTAAATACTGATCAAGGTCTATTAATTTGAACCAGTTGTAATTATTTAACAGTACTCAATATGTTTCATTACTTTGAGCATTAGGGTTTACAGTATATAATTTTGTAGCTAATAAATGAATGTGAGGATATAAATTCTTGTAAGATACTGATACCCTGTGACTAATGTACTAGACGGTGCACGAGGGAAGCACGTTTCGGCCTGCCTAGATGATTCTTAGATTCACACTTCGCACTCGACTCGCTTAAAAAGAATCGATCGTAAGGAACCGATTCCTTGGTGAATCGCTTTTCAGTACCGGACAGTTCACGCGCCGCTGTGCAGCAAACCTGCCTCTCTCTCTCTCTCTCTCTCTCTCTGTTTCTCTGCATCCTGGACGGAGGACACACCGCTGGACACTTCACCGTCAGGTACTCTTGGCGTTATACAGCGTTATATATAAACATATAAGAGAAATACATAGTGAGTGATAATGTTCTTAACGAGGTCGCGACGTAGCGCGTGTTTAGATACGCAGGACATGTTGTCACGTGACGCTGATAAACTATGACGGTCTCTGCTGATAGGATTCATTAAGTTTAGAGTATGTTTAATATCAGCGAGACGCGTTTTTAATGTGTCATGACGGAAAGAAAAAGACAGCAGATCTGACCTTCAGCTGATGAGATCACATCCCCGGAGACACTGTCTTATGTGTGTAATGTGCTGATAAGCTTAAAGTCGAGGAAATGTATGTGTTCTTAGGGGAAAATTGCATTAGTGTGCTGCTTGGAATATAACCAGGTTATACAGGGTGACTTAAACCCTCACCACGGATTCACACTTTCCATAGACAGGTCACTGCATATTTTTATACATTTAAACGAAATTAAATATTTTTCCTTTTATTTCATTACCATACTGTACCATGCATATGCTCCATGTCATTGTCAATGAACACTTATATCATTTTGTAGCCATTGGTTCACCATATGTTTGATCCATAAACCTCCATCCATACTGCACATCCAGGGACCTCTGTAGTCCCACTGTAGACCATGAACATTTGTATTTATTGAATGTATGTTGACCTCCGATCAACATTCACACACTACCGAACCCATCACGAACAGGGAGAACATGCAAACTCCATGCACACAGACTGCGAGGTGGGAATCGAACCCGGATCCTGGAGGTGACTCTGCAAGGCGACAGTACTAACCATAAACCATCAACCTAAACTTACATGTAGCCAGAGTATTTGTAACACTAATTTTATCAGCTAGAAAAGCTTAAAATATCCATGGTAACTTACTCACCACCACAAGGTGTGCTTGGTTTGATGCAGACATTTGCTTACATACCACATTCATATTCTCTGCTCTCTCCTCCTGCAGCATGGAGCTGATTAATGAGTGGTTGTGGAGGCAGGAGTACTGGCTTCCCCCTGGAATCAGCTGGGAGGATTTGGAGCAAATAAAGGACTCTCCAAAGCCCCGGGACCTGCTCATCTCGCTGCCCCTGGCACTGGGGTTCATAGGCCTGAGAAAGGTTTTTGAGAGGTGACCTACATGCTGTGTCTACGTGTTCTTGTCCAAAGCTACATACTAGTACATTAAGAATTGGGGACAGGAATTACCAGGGATCACCCGATATGATATTATTTGATTTGTATTACCATTCAATAAGTATCACGATTTTATCCTTCCACACAAGATGATGTGCTGCCTGTCAATGTGGGAATAGCTTAGAGCACCACCTATAGGATTATAGAGGAATGGTAGGATTTCATGCCCTCAAATGCAAAAATATATCAAATGAAATATAATTTCTGACAATATATACATTACATATATATATATTTTTTAAATACAGCAGAACCATGGCATACATATTTAATTTAATTCGTTCTGGAGGTGAGCTCTTACGTGTATTGTGATAACAAATTTTCCTTAGGAAATAATATAAATGCAGATAATCCATTTCAGCCACCCAAAAATATTACCATAAATGTATGCCAAAGGCAGTGTTGGTATTGTGGATGACTCTTTTGAAACAGCTTTTGCTGACTGAAAAAAAAATTCATAAACTCGCTGTGCTTGGCTTTACACTGAAGCAAACAAGTTTTGAACGACTCTCAGATGTACTCCCAGAACTTAGCTGGCATTCGGTTTTTTGGATGCCGAAAGTGCTTTGTAACCCAATGCAATTCTTGCAAAATTGAAATTCTTAAGGCGAAATTTTAAAGGGCTGCCATTTTGTTTGGCAAGGTTCCACTGTAATCCATTTTGGAATCACTAAATCTTTTTTTTTTCCCTACAAATCATTGACAAAACATCAAACCAGTACTTTATTTTCACACACTGTTTAATAGTGTAACATGTGGCAGAGAGTAGACATACTGTACCACTGTACTTCTCATTCAAATGATTGCACAGCTGTTTTAGAGCAGGTGGACTGAATCAAGTGGGTGGTCTTGATACATAACATACCATGACGCATAATGTTTTTTTTTTACATTTTGAAATAATGGGCATGTCTTCAGAAACTTTCTGGTAACAAGACAAGATCAACACCACAAAAAAGCTAATTATAGTTTAAAGGTGCGATAGATAGATAGATAGATAGATAGATAGATAGATAGATAGATAGATAGATAGATAGATAGATAGATAGATCCTGACAGTAACACAAAAACAGACTGTATATTTTACATATAACAGGGTCATTTTAAAGATGACCAAACATATTATGCTAAGAATAAACAAAAAAAAAAAGAAAGTGAAATGCAGTGCAACCTTGGTGTACAGGGCAAATAGTAATAATTGCCCAAAAACAGCATGAAATTCACACTGACTGAGTCTATTATTTGCATGTAATACTGAGAGTAGTGAGCAGACCAAAAAATGTAAAAGATGGGAGAGTTATGCGTGTACACCATGATGTACAGTACATACAGTAAATAATAATGCAAAGTTGTCACATGGATATTAACAGTAAATGTAACTTTAAATGGTTAATACATTTTTAAAAATGCATTTGTTCGCAAACTGCTTTGATGGTTAAGTGGGAAAAAACAGTTCAGGACATGCTGTTGTAGGAAAAAAAAAATCGATTTAAAAAAGGGTAATACACAGTCTGTGCCTCATGATGTTACCTCTGTAATCGGTTCTGTACCTGAATTAGCTCAGTCTCCAGAACAGGAGTTCCCTGGGTATACTTGGTCTGGTCAGCTGTTGTTGAGGATGGAAGATGAGCTAATAACTCAACGAGCGGAGGGCAGACACATGGACTAGTTCTATGACTGAAATTCAGGATGTTTACGGTATTCAAGGTTCCCATAGCTTGAAAACTCCCAAGGGCGCTCCCAAGTGGGAGTGTGGACTTTCAATTAAGGCTTAAAAACAAACCCAGACTTCATAACACACTTGCTATAACAGATTAAAAGTTATTTTGGATGTAGTTCATATTCAAGCTTTTTCGAGATAATACAAAAGTTTTCGACTTGGTAAAATCATTCTTATTACTGTATTTTGGCTGATGGCCATATGTTGAAATGGAGAAGAATGAAGAGCTGAGCTAAATGTGGGTCTGGAGGATTGTGTGATTGTCCAAGTGATGGCTCAGGAGCCAAGGGAGGAAGAGGTGCTAAATCTCGCATTGAGTGTGTGTAAGCTGTGGCGTTGTTACTGTGGCAGCTGACCACCGCTGTAACCAGAGAGGACCTGAGCTATCACCTGATCAATTTGTCCCTCTTAGCCATGTTTGAGCTCATCTTTCCTTAGTCTAATTAACACCACACACACACTCTCACGCACACGTGTCTATATTTGACCCAGTAGGCGTCTATGACACGAAGAGCTCACATGTATGTATGTCCTGTTGTTTCTTATTCAGGAGCATAGCTGTTCCTCTGAGCAGACACCTAGGGGTGAAAGATAAGGTGCGCTTATCAGCCTCACCTGCCCCAAGCCTGGAGGTTTTTTACACCAAACACAACAGACAACCTGCACCGGTGAGCTCGGGGATAATAAGCACACACACACACACACACACACAAAAGATGTATTGTTCATCAAGGTAGCATGTGCGAAGTCCCAGGTGGCTCGGGGAGATTTGCATACCTTCTTCCTGGAAAAACATATCCATGCCGCTTTACAAACAATTATGGATCCTGACGCCTCATGATACCGCTTTTCCCGGAGCTGTGTCTAGAGTCAGAGTGATTTTTTTTTCTCGACACCACGGTTGGAAATTTACTGTCTGTATACATTATTTATTTTACAGCTTCCATAGGAGATATCTCATTTGATGTTTTAACAAAAAAAAAAAAACATATAGTTTTTGAAATATTAAAAAAATTATTCTGGAGAAAACAAAAGACCAGAATATTTCCATGAGGAAACAGCGAGACTCATGTTGAAACCGTCCATGACTGGGAAAGTCTGCTGTAAATAAAGGTAAGAAGGTGAGAAAAGGTAGTTTGCAGTTATGAAGTTATGAGCTGATAAACATCTGCTAGGTCTTGTGAAATGTGAACTCTGCAAGTACACTGTGATGGTATAGATATGATGTCATTGTCAGTTAATAAGGAAATAAACGGCAGTAAATAGCTGTACATGCGTCAGAGGAAGGTATGCGTTAATAATACCACTTTATCCTGTGTTCAGGGTCGTGGGGGCCTGGAGCCTATCCCAGGAGACACAACATCCTGGACAGGGTGCCAATCCATCACAGGGCACAAACATAGACACTCACATGCTCATTCACCCACTACAGGCTATTTGTAAAAAGAAATTAACCTAATCTGCAGGTCTTTGGGCTGTGGGAGGAAACCGGAGTACCCGAAGGAAACCCACCAAGCACATGCA
Organism: Clarias batrachus; assembly: GCA_003987875.1. Taxonomy (NCBI): domain Eukaryota; kingdom Metazoa; phylum Chordata; class Actinopteri; order Siluriformes; family Clariidae; genus Clarias; species Clarias batrachus. Next base: position 272,508 of record QMIH01000184.1, read on the forward strand.
AACCTTCTTTTTTTTTTTTTTAGGAAATCCATGCTCTACAGTAGTTATTTGCATGACCAGTTATTTGCAAGCCTTTTGCACAGTGCTGTATAGCAGTAGCTTCTACTTTTCCTAAACTAAAAACAAATCTCAGTCTAGACGAGGCTTACACTAGGCCTTCTTATATCAGCATATTTCTATTTTCTAGCCTTGAGAACCAACGTATGTAAAGATGCCAGATTGTTTTAGTTAAAAAAAATAAGACTATCCCTAACTGTTTTGCAGCATGAGCTCAACATTCTGGTGAAGCAAAGCGGCCTAACGCAGAAACAAGTCGAGATCTGGTTCCGTCACCGTCGAAATCAGGACAGACCCAGCAACACTAAGAAGTTCTGTGAAGCAAGGTGTGTTCGTGCGAAATAATCATGCTTATTCGCATTTAGTATCCGCTATAGCACTCAATAACAGTGAGTATCATTTCTTTATCCTATAGATAACAGTAACATGATGTTTAACTGTGTGTGTGTGTGTGTGTCCAGTCATAAACTGGTTTAATGACCATGTGATCCGCATGTTGAAGTTCGCAATCTCTTTCCTTTTGTTTTGTAGCTGGAGGTTTTTCTTCTACTTGATATCTTTCACTGGTGGACTCGCATCGCTCATCAATGTAAGCGTCACATTACGGGAACTTGTAGTCAGTTTGTCATGTGTATTAGTAATGACAATATTACACATGTGTATATTTTTTATAAAGGGTTGATTGTCTCCAAACAAGTATTCATACACTATTTGGAATGAGCAGAGAATGTGTTCTGAGCAGACAGGATTAGAGATAAGAATAGGAGAAAGGTTCTAGAGATGGACTTTTCGACTGGAATCTCACAGGACACAACATCATCAACAAAAAACAAGGGTCATGTGAGCGGAGCGCACAAGCAGCCAATCAGATTTCAATCATGCAGGACAAAAGCGATTATGTTTATTAACATTAATATGTGATGCTGCATGAGTTATTGACCTTAGTAACTCTGCCTGGTCAATGTTGTGATGATTTCAATTAGGTTATATTTTAGTTAAATTAAAAATAAAAAAACTTATTATAAAATTAAAAGAACAATTATAAACTTGAGATTGAAGAGATGTCAAAGTCTGAATTGTCACATTATGCTAATGCAACTGTCATTTCTACCTTCTGTATGTATTTAATTGAATAATAATAACAACAATAATAATAGTAATAATGTATTATTAGGGTTATGTATTACATATAAAGGGTCGCAGAGGGCCTGGAGCTATCCAAGGAGACTTTAAGGCGGGGTGCCAATCACACACAGGCCACACACACGCTCAGTCAAACTGGGAACGCCTAATAGCCTAATCTGCTTGTCTTTGGCCTGTGGGAGGAAACTAGGGCACAAGGAGGAAACCCACTAAGACCCTAAAGCGGGAATTAAACCCGGACTCTCCGACGGAGGTGGAGGCGACGGTGCTGACCCCTAAGCCACCATGTCACCCTGCTTTAAATAGAAATACAGATATTTACAGAACTAAGCAGATACTGAAACCGACAGTATCATTTCAGTACAGCCATACACAACAAGGGAAGCTATTAGCTAATTAGCTTTATCTGTGTTTTTTTTTTTTTTTTTTATAACAAACATGAAGTCAAAAGAAAAAAAAGAATTTGATATACA